>VXBP01003122.1:149149-271075 GCA_013400115.1 Rhinopomastus cyanomelas
TGGAGACAGGTTTTTCTGCCCCTTTACTCTGCCCTAGTGAGACCACATCTGGAGTGTTGTGTCCAGTTCTGGGCTCCTCAGTTCAAGAGGGATGTGGAGCTGTAGGAGGGAGTCCAGCGTAGGCCAACGAGGATGATGAAGGAAGTGGAGCACCTCCCTTCTGAGGAGAGGCTTTTGGAGTTGGGACTCTTTAGTTTGGAGAAGAGGAGACTGAGGGGTGACCTCATTAATGCCTATAAATATGTGAGGGGTGGGTGTCAGGATGATGAAGCCAGGCTGTTCTCGGTGTCATGTAGTGATAGGACATGGGGTAATAGTTGTAAGCCGGAACATAGGAGGTTCCGCATAAATATGAGAAGGAACTTCTTCACAGTGAGAGTGACAGAGCAGTGGAACAGGCTGCCCAGGGTGGTTGTAGTGTCTCCTTCACTGGAGACGTTTAAGACCTGCCTGGATGTGTTCCTGTGTGACTTGGTCTAGGTGATCCTGCTGCATCAGGGGTATTGGACTAGATGATTTTTCGAGGTTCCTTCCAATCCCTAATGATTTTATGATTCTATCAACAGCCGTTCAAGTAATCCCCTTTGCTGATACTGGGGGGAGCCCAAATAACCTCTGAGTCAAATACTGTCCAGTTAATGGTGAGGTATTTTAGTGCCAGGAGAAATTAATCTTGAAGCACTTTGTTTGGCTGGAATTTTTTTAAATGACAGATATGTCCATAACATCATCTTGGTTTCCATGACAGAACTGGTGGACAACCTTTAAAAATTAAATTACTTAGAGCATACTGAATTCTGGGTTTGCTGTGCAAGTGGCTTTCAGCCTCATGTTCTGCACAGTAAAGTTAATGCTCAGGAGGTTAATATATAATTTTCTGAACTTTACCTCCTTAGCACCTGTGGTAGGAGTTCAGCTGATGCCATTGTGATTCACTGTGTACCTCACATCCTGAATTACTCTTTGCAGAGCTTGTGGATTGAACGTACTACTCTGACCTTGACTCACAGTTTGCCTGGGATCTCTCGCTGGTTTGAAGTGGAGAGAAGAGAACTGGTAATATTCATAGTTCCTGTAGTTGAGATTAGAGACAGTGAGGTTCCTGAGGGCATAGGATAAACAACTTAAAACTTCTTTGGCTGAAATCTTGCTGTTTAGAATGGTGACATTTACTAATGATTAAGTGCATCCTTTCTCCACCAGTGACTCTAAATAATTGCTGAATATAACCAGGGAAGTGATGTGAGGGAACATGACTGTAATGGAGACAGTGATGAAAACAGTACATTGTTGGGATGTCTTCAGTATGAAGAAAGAAGTTACCACAGCTCAATGACCTGAAGT
The DNA here is from genome assembly GCA_013400115.1 of Rhinopomastus cyanomelas. Lineage (NCBI taxonomy): Eukaryota > Metazoa > Chordata > Aves > Bucerotiformes > Rhinopomastidae > Rhinopomastus > Rhinopomastus cyanomelas. The sequence goes on from VXBP01003122.1 coordinate 150,494, forward strand.
AGCACACTGCCAACAGTAGAGTTCATTAATGTTGCCTATTTTCTACAAAGTAGTGAAAACTAAGATACATCCCTGAACAGTCCTAGAGTATAATTTCCTTACAAGGAAGACAGTAAATCTCACTTAAGTGTCCATGGAATTAAAGTATATCTTATTGCCTTTGAGGTTGAAGTAAGTCCCTTGGAAAATGCCATTCAAGTGGTTGAGAACAAAAACCAAGAGCTGAGAACACTGATAAGCCAGTACCAGCATAAACAGATGCATGGGAACATTAATCTTCTCAGCATGTGTCTGAATGGAGTGATCGATGCAGCAGTTAATGGGGGAATTGCAAGATACCAGGAGGTAAGTCAAGCTCTGCTCCAGACTTTACTATCACCTTGTTTCCGTTTCATTTCCATTTCTGTTCCAAAGAGAGTGTGACTTACTAAGAGAGTAAATTTTCATGCACATTATCCAAATATGTGGCTCTACCCCCCACACTCAGTTATTCTGCGTCAATGCTCACGTCGCCTCCTTTCAGCAGGAGGAGCCAAAGGCAGAGCTGGGATGTTGCACTAAAGCAGGTATGATGCACAAGAGGGTTTCTCAAGAGTGAAACTTGACTTACTTGCAAATCCTCACTTGGCAGGGAAAAAAGTGAAGCAGATTTTGTAATGCTGCTTACGTTATAATCCATTTTGTAATAGAGGCAGTGGGACTCAAGATCGTTGAGACTGACTGAGCCTATAATCAGGAAAAGTCACTAAATGGTGCTACTCATCCATTTTATCTTTGCTAACGTAGTTTCAAACTTGCTATAACCCTAAAATGATCTTATATGCAGTATGTTATCTGGCTTAATTTTTGGCAGCCAATACCTAAACTCTACTTTGCAAAAGGTAAGTTTAGGGTGAAACACAGAAAAATGACAGCGGTGATCCAGGGGTGTGGGACACAACTTCCCTACATAGCTGTGAAGAGAAAGCTCTTCTTGCTTTATATTAGTTACCACTTTACTCAATTCCTTTAACTTCAAACAATTACATGAAGTGCAGTATGTAAAATTCCAGTAACTGGGTGATACAGAGCGTAGTGAGCTTGTTCATCACCGTGGTCAGGTTGAGGATTTAACAGAATTGTGTAGGTTGCTAAAGAAATCTGTAGCTTTACCTGGATGCCAGAGTGCTAAAAGCAGTAAGTGAATTGCTGTCAGCCTAATATATTTAGTTTTCCTAAGATTTTTGGTCCTTTTCCTGTCATCCCTTGACAGCAAGTTACAAGGAAATATCTTCCAGTAAGCAGAAAGCTTTTTTTCTTTGTTTTCTACAGGCCTTTTTTGATAAAGATTATATCACAAAGCACCCTGGAGACGCAGAGAAGATCACACAGCTCAAGGATCTCATGCAGGAACAGGTACTGTTCTTCACATGCAGAACAACATTGCTCCAGTGTCTGGATTCGTCAACAGTGAGGCCAATCATAGCACATCCAACTGACTCATTCAGAAGCAAAAGATTTTGGTACAGGAGATCTAAGGTGCATTTAAACAGGGGCAGATATGGCCCCGGAGCTCATGAACAATCCATGCAGCTTATGGGACGTAGAATCATAGAATCATTAGGGATTGGGAAGGACCTCAAAACATCATCTAGTCCAAGTACATTAATGTTGTCTCCATTTATAATCTGACAGATATCCTGCCACCTTTCCTGCCTGCCATTCATTTTTGGCATCTTGAATTATGTCTTCCCAATAAATTCCAAAGACAAGACAGGTCAGGATTAAACTGGCTGGGCTACATGAGAAAACTTAATGCCTGTTCATTTTATCTGCAGTTTTATTTTCCCTTGGTGTGTCCGTCGAACACCTTAGGAGCTAAAGACAGCTGGGTGCTTTGATGGGAGCCGTATCAGGAAATCACATCCCTCTCAACTCCACATTGGGCCCCAAGTCTGAACAGAGCTACTAGGCCTGTTTCTTCCACAAGTCACTAAACTGCATTTCAGATGTCCCATCTGCAAAATAAAGATCATGCTTAGCTCCCTTCAATCCTCAAAGAGTGAAGATTAATTAGCTACTGCTTTTATGAACTTTGGATCACGTAGGGACTTAGATACATCTTAAATCTGCTGTCAGTACTATTTTCACTCATCTCATTGGATTGCTATTGTATGTTTGACCTTTGAAACAGTGACCTTTAAAAATAGATAACACCAGAAAGAGTGGCTCTACATGCCGCACTGCCACTGCTTGGCTATCAGAAACCCCTTCTGGAAATCTCTGTTGGCAGCTTTGACCCCTTCGCTCGCGCTGAGTGGAAGAGATAGGTCATGGGGTGTTAACTGTGTGAGGACATAATGCTGTTCACTCTGCAGAGGGGATCAACATGATAATTTTATAGTTACCTCTTAGAAAAAGTAATCTGATATGACATAAATGTACTTTTTGAGTGATGGTATGAACTTGGCAAGTCTCTGAGGCTTCCTTAATTATCAGAAGTCGTGTACATGAGCAGTGGTGAGGTGTACTGTACTTTCTGGCACACTGGCGGAACCGAGGCTTCTGTTTCGTTGCTTGGACATGATTTGTGTCTGTGATGTTTTCTTTTCAACAGGTCCATATTTTAGGAGTGGGTCTGGCAGTCCATGAGAAATTTGTACACCCTGAAATGCGTCCCTTGCATAAGAAACTGATAGACCAGTTCCAGATGATGCGATCCAGTCTGTACCACGTAAGCTGACAGTTGTTTCTCCCATTTTGTGTTACTCAGAGTTAGGATTACTGCTAACTCTGCCAGTTGCAACAAGGTTCACAAAAGAACTGGGCTGTTCCAGCACCCATTGAACCTACTGGATTGCCAGTTTATCAAAAGAATTACTGATTTTTGTGCAAGAAGGAACTTGTAGTAAATATGGAAACTTAGCCCTTAATTTAAACTGGAATCTGTAATATTTGTGTGTTTTGTTGTGTCACAAAACAATCGTAAAGCTTTAATTTAGAATTACTGTCTTCCATAGCAGAATATCATGTAAAATGGGAAGAAAGATGACTAGGAAGTGTTAGATGTTAGGCTCTTTGAAAGAACTGCCATAATTTGGAGCGGCATGACGTGAGTTAGGCCCCCTAGAAGTGTTTTCATATAGACAGTGACAGGAGTTCCTGCTGGTTACACCAAGCGACCAGCCCTGGCGACCAGGACATGCAGTATTGTGAGGCTGTAGTTCTGTACAGCCAACACGGCTGCCTGCGGCGCGTGGCTTACACCACACACTAGACAGCAGAAGTACAAATATCATCCTCTACGAACGGTACCTGTCCATCTGCCTGTGCCCTGCTGTACAGTAGTGTTCTGAGAGAGCTATACTTGAGGCAGCTTTTCTTTGCCAGGTGGGTCTCTGAAATCCACAGTGTGTTCTTCTCTTCCTGGCATAGTACACTCTGTGGAAACCTAGACACTGTCCTGAACTTTATCACACCCAAACTAAACAATGTCTTTGTACTGTACAAAAATTATTTGAAATACGTGTGTTAGCATAGCATTTTACTTTCTGAGTGGAGTATGTATTTGCTAAGTTGGCTTCTAACCTGAAGGCCTTTTCCTCCATTCTTAGGAGCAAACACTGTGCTAGGATGGCAGGAAATAACAGCACCAGAATTTTAGAGTGTGGCCCTTCTCTTTGAAAGCAGATGACATCCGTACAGGTGGTAGTTACCAGTTTGAGTTCACTACCTTTCTTGAGAGTTTTGAGAGATCTGTGTTTTGAAGCCTCATTTCTTGTTTGTGAAGCACTGGTGCCTGTAATTTGGCTCTGTTTTGCACCCAGATTGCTGACAGAGTGGCTAGGAATTGTCAGTGGAAATGAAGAATGAGGTTGTAAAGCATCCTGAAGAAGAGCAGGATAACTGGGGACAACTGTAGAGAACACGCAAGCAGATGAGGATTTGCCATGGCCAAGTTAGCTGAAGTGTGTTTCCTTTGCAGGAGTTACCTGGTCTGGATAAGCTGAGTCCAGCCTGTTCTGGCAGTAGTACGCCCCGCAGCAATGTTCTGGTTTCGCATGGACCCATGAGCCCAGAGAGCATAAAGCTGATGCATCGACACAGGTACCCTGGGCTTTACTACTGAAATACCCAGGATCTCTGCACGCTGTTGCATTAAGATTCAGGGATCGAAGATGTGGTTAAACGGCGCTGTGAGGGAGTGGGATGAGTTTTGGCAGAAGGGCTTTTTGTCCTCGTTAGGGGTAATTATTGAAGTTTGAGCACTGGAACTCAGAGGTTGACAAATACAATTTGCAGCAAATGCTGAACACCTCCAGGCGTTAGTCCATCACTTTAGTCACCGTAGAGGCAGGAACACACACAGCCACTCACATCTCCAGATTCAGTCTGACTTTGGAGGTTCCAACTTCAAACACTTCTGTTAAGCAAACAGCAAAAAGAAGGTCCTGATCCTTTTATTGCCTGTTGTAGAATCCCACACAATGTGCCCTGAATTTTAAGGATTAGAAAATGTTCACACCGTTGTTCTTTATAATTCTGATCAAATCAGAACCAGAATTTAAAAAAAAGGCTGCCAAAAGGTTTTGATACGGATACCATGAAAGGGCTCAGCTTTCATGAAAATACAAAAAATGTGGATGTATCTATAACAACTGAGATGAGAAAGAAAATTGTGATTTTCAGGGCAAAACAGAGTTTTGGTATCCAGACAAAACTGCTCATTCAAAAATGTGGTTTTCTTGCCAGCATGAAAGGCAGTGACAGCACCGTCACTGACATTGTGGAGTTTTAATTGTTCTTTCATTATTTCTCTTTGGGGGTCTGCATAGATTAGCTGGTTTTAAAGCCTGGCCCTGTAAAGTTGTGGAAACTTGATCTTCAGCACATGAATCCAGGATGCAGTCGGTCTCTGACTATGAAAACTGAGCAGCTCTTACACCAGTGGCTTGGCAGTTGACAGTTTGTGTCTGGGTGATAGATTTTTTTTTTCCTCTGAATTCCTCCCTTGGTAAAGCCTGTTTTAGTTCTTGGGGCAATCTAGGGAGGTTTTTCTAGTGTACAGAACACATATTTTTGTATTTTTGTATGAGGTTGCTAGTGACAAAGGAATAATTAAATCTGTGAGTGGAAGCACCAGCTGGGCCGCATTCATTTACTGTCAGCTACAGAGCTCCCTTCAGTTGCAGTGCTGAGGCCCAACAGTTGCAATAAGGAAGACTGATATTTTGACCCATGTGTCTTCTGCTTATCTCCCTTTGGAATGGTTTTTTAAGCTACTCCCACTCATTGTACTTCAGCAATAAAAATGAGAGTGGTGTCAGAATGTTCTCTTATAAATTTGCACCCAGCGCCATGATGTACCACTAACCTGGCTTGGGATTCTGAAGCCCTGCATCCTGTGTACCGTGGTGTCTTACATAGAACTTTATTGTCACTGCTGTCATATTTACTCACATTCATGTATTTAGAGTTATTTGGTGGGATTTTTTTCAAAAGTGTTTGGCACCTGGAAGTGACCTAAAGCAGTAGGTAACGCTAGATACTTACTAGCTGGGGAAAAATCAAGCATCACTAATGAAAACATGGGTTCAAAGACATTGATGCCCTTGTTCTGTCTCTGTTCTCATTCCAGCCCACTGAACTTGCTTGGTTCAGTCCGACACTCGTCCTCCTCTCTGTCATCACACACCTCCAGTGAGACAGGAAACCTGGTTATCCTAACGGACAGTTCTGTGGGGGAGACTGCGGAGGAGATGTACCACATGCAGGTCAGAAATAGCACGGAGCAGGGCTTTGCTTAAGAGGAGCGCACGTCACCTTTGCACACATCCTAGGATGTGCTTCTTGGAAAATCAAATAGGACGCATCTAACAATGTTCAAACAAGATGACGGAGTAGTTCAGCTAGGTTTGTTCTGGGAAGAAATCTGCTGGATCTGTGTAGTTGATACTGTGGTCCCAGATCATGCTGTTGCTTTCAGAAGTGCCATTAGTCAGCATGTAATTTATCCAACCCACTCAGCATACACAGGCAGAACTGCTTGTGCTTGGTGGGAGGGTGCCACTTGTCCAACAGCCCTGAGTGCCAGTCCTTTGTGGCCTGCACAGAAGGGATTTCCTAGCCAGAGGCTGCACCGGGTGGTCTGAGGCACTGATCTGCTCAGTTCTCTCTTGATGATTTCTCTACCTCCTGCAGTGTCTTTACCCTGATTCCAGGTACCAGGGCTCAGTCACCAACATCTCTGTTTTATCCTCGTCCCAGGCTAGCCCTTCCACCTCAAGTCTGAGCTCCACTCACTCTGCACCTTCACAGATGATTAACTCTGCCCCTTCTAGTGCTCGAGGTAAGAATGAATGGGCTCAAATGAGGGGTTAACTGGAGTTGCAGGTGACATCTAAATGTGACAGCCTTGCTGACTTACTGGTGAAAGACCACCTCCAACAGAGTATATGCTGGTTTGCTTTTGGAGCTGGAAATGCCTCTTCTAAAACTGTTTCTTTAAAGAATGTTTTTCATTCTCCCAATAGGGACTTGGTAATTTCTTTTAATCAGTATTTGAAAAGTATCTCTAATATAAGCTGGTTTCAGACAGTTGAATTTTATAGCTATTTACACCACAAAATTGTGACAAGCAGTCTAGAGGGCAAGAAAAATAGTCTTTGGTACAGTGCTTAGAGAGATTGTGAAGACAAAAGCAAAAAGAAATTATTTTACATGTTTAATGAAATTACAGCATAAAAAAGAGCCTGAGGCAGTTTAGTAGTAATGCTTGCACACAAAAGCATGTGTGTGCGATGGATGTTGGAAGATAGACATTTCAAGTGCTGGATTAAAGGCCTCCCTGCTGGGAGATCCTTGAAGAAAGGAAAAATGCAGAAGCGAACTCTCCATGTGCTCTAAGTGCCTTTGTTGTTACAGTGCTTGTCTTGATATTGCTAGTCATTTTCTTCCTGAGTCTTGGAGCTGAAGCAAAACCACTCTGTGAAACCTCTTGACTTTGGTAACTTTAATTCAAGGTGGTGGTTTGTTGGTTTCTTCCCCTCTCTCATTTTGGATTTTCAGTTGCAGATTCACAAATTTCTGCACCTCTTTTCACAGGCATCTGAAGAAGATACTCAGAGTACAGAGGCTGATATTTAAAACTTAGCCCTTTTCTCCAGACAGAGGAACCGTATGCCTCCTTCTGGACAGAGAAGGGCCTTTTCTTTTGGGCCAGCTTGGGGCTTTTCAGCTCAGTCTTGCAGTAAAATCTTAACTGGCTGGCTGTTAAGACACCGTTGCATCAAAGTGATTTAATTGAAGGATCGGGTGGAGTAGGAAGGTGGAAGTGGACATGTTCAAATCAAGACAAATAACTTCACTGATTACCAAAGGCTGGAAGGAAGATAATGATGATTCAAATACTAAAATAAGCAGATGAAGCCGGCATAATAGGAACTGAATGGATGTGCCTTACTTGGCATGTGAGGCCTGAATCTTTTGGGGGATCTGAGGGATTTTGGTGCTCATAGTGTTTCAGGCTCCTTTCCACGTGAAAAGTCCAAGACTGTTGTGACAGTCCTCTGAGCTTGGTGACTTTGCAGTGTGACCAGCTTCCCTCTGCACTGTATTCTTTGCTGTTGCTTAGAAACCCAAGTGATGAGCGCCACAAAGGCTGTAGTGCTGATGGATGAACCGACAGCACCTCCCAGAGATGAGAACTAGACAGTGTCAGTGACCACAGATGAGGAAACAATAAGAACACTAAATACTCTGAAAAATACTTCAATATGTGTATCTGTTTTATTCTTCACGCTTACTAATGTGTTTTGACAGCCTGTGATAACTCGTTTCCTCTCTGCTAGCTCTGTTCACTTCTAAGTTAGGTGAGCAGAGCATTCAGACACCAGCCACTGAGACGGGATTTCACTTCCAGTAAAGTCCCAGATGCGCTCTGTGTTTCACAGTGCCCAAGTCACTGGCCTGGTTATTACGACACCGCTGCCTGCAATGGAGTTGTTTGTAACAAGGAAAAGCTCTTACACTAAGTTGCACTGTGGTAATAATACAGCTCTGGTTTTCTCCTTGGTGATCTTTCGTTTTACTTTTCATTTGGGTGAATTTGATGCTTTGTGAAAATGAGACACCAGTATCCCTGGCTGGAGCAGTGTACTTCACAGACATGACATACGCAGCTCTGCCAATGCACCTCTATTCTTTTTTTTTATTTCTATTCCCTTTTTATTATTTATTTATATTCTTTTTAATTTAGTGCTGATGAAAGGTGCTGGATTGACACCACTGGAGGCTGAAGCCCTCTATTTATCCACAGAACAGATACAGCATGGGCGGCAGCCTTGCAAGCTTCCCCACGCTGCCCCCACCAATGTGCCTCATCTCTGTCCTGGAGGGACCACCTCTAGAGGTGAGAGGATAGTTCAGTCTCCATGACCCATCCAATCCTTGGCCTTTCTGCTGAGACTGCCAACAAAGCTACAATAGTCACAGTGCTGCGGACGGGAAGTATATGAAGGCCAACAATTGATTTCGTACAGGCCACCTAAATTTATTGGTGTGACACCTCTGTCCCGTGCAGCTTTCACCTGAGCATGGTTACCCAGGATTTCTAGGGTTTTGTCAGATGCATAAACACTTCTTTCATTGATTCAGGTGTTTAAGTAGAGGCAAAAAACCACTGCCCCGTTACCCAAATGCTGTCAGTTGAATTGCAGGGTCCATTTTGGAGCTCCACTGCTAGCATAGTGCTGAGGAGATGAGTATCTTTACAATTAGTGACTAAAGGAAGCCACAACCATTTAATTAAGAATCCAACAGGAATTTAAATTGCACTCCCAAAAAACAGCCCTTTCAGTCATGTTTAAAATGGCAACACAAAGCAGATTATTTGGCTTCCAAAGAAAATAACAAAGTCATTATTTAAAAAAAATTAGGAGGATAGTCATCAAGACTATTAATGATGTGATTCTATCACTGAGTATCAGAGTAAAGCAACAAGCCTCACACCAGTTGCAATACGAGGAAGTTAGAGCAAAAGACTTAAATAGAATCGTAACCTGGATATAGTAATAATTTTCTCATTCAGCGCTAATGATCAGGACACTACAAGTAACTCAGTTTTTCAGATTAACAAGTGTTTATTGTTCCAGTTCCACTCCACTTGACCCCCATGCAGCTTCTTCCCCTATTAAGACAGCAACACTGTTGTTTTATGGTGGATCAGTAAGCAATCCAGTTTGGTTTGGCTTCATTCAAGGTGACTCATGAGGCTCCAACCTCACTGGAGTTAGACATGTTTGTTAAGCAGAAAGTAATGCTACAAGGCCTGGAGAGATGTAGGGGTAGGTTAGGGGTAATTTTCAGTAATTTAATTTAAAATATGGTTGGAAGTCATCTCTCGCTCTCTAAAAGCAACTCCCACTCAACACTTGATGACTCTTAAGGAATCCCTTCCTCTCACAGCCACCTTTTTAAGGAGTAGGAAATGAGTCCTCTTGTCTTTCTCAGCACTTTGCAAGAGCCCATATAGTTAGGTTTAAAACTTCTTAAAGCAAAATAGTGATGATTTGGTGCAGAAGCAAACTGTTTTCATAACAGTAATGAGGAGAAAGGAGTCATTAAGTTTAGAGTTTAACTATGCTAATTTTCAGTTCATTCCTTAGAAGTAATACTGGTCACAAGTGGATTTACAAAAGAAGAACTACCTCTGGCTCCTGCACAGATTTTCTTTTCCCAGTATGGAGCTGCAGACATGAAGTGTACCCAGCTACCAGCTGAACAGAATAAGCCCCAATACAGGCTGCAGCATTCTATATGGCCACTGGCTGCTCTGGAAGCTTTTAAAAGGCTGTTTTGACTGTGGTTTTTAAGTTTTGCCCACCCCTGAAAGATGCTGTGGTGATTGTACCCTCTGTCTGCCCAAAGCAGCAACCCTGGTGATTACCCAAAGCTTCAATTAAGAGCCATCCTTCTTGAGGATCACAGTTCCCAGGTGTCAGGACCTAATTTTGTTTGCAGTCTGGATACTTGGCAGAATCTGTTTGAATCTGTAGAGCTGCAGTTATTTACAACAGGAGGAACCAAACAGCAGAGCTGATTGCTAAATGAGACACTACCACCATACGTAGCATCTTTCAGGTCACGCAGTGCAGGGTCTGTGGAAACTCTAATCCCATCTAAACCAAAGGCAGATAGACGTGTCTTGCGTCTTCGATATAAAAGAACCAGGACGACAAGATAAATAGTAGGAGAAAATTTGCTGTGTTGGTTGTGCTGTGGTGTAGTTCTGGGCACACGTAGAAGGTCAGCACCCTCACATTTGCCATGCAGAAGCAGGACTATCTGTGATGTGTGAGTAAGAGACTCAGCATAAAGCATTAACACTGTGTTTTCCAAGCTGATGTTGTATCTGAGAGCAAACAATGTTGTCTAATTATGTTTATGTTCTATGTCTGGGGAGAAAATGAGTTCAGAACTAGAATGCAGATACTCTGCAGCTGTTCTTGTCGGGGTGGGGGTTTTAGACTCATCTGGGATCTGCCACCCCGACGGAATCACTGCAATTGTAGGACCTTACCCTGCATTCTGCTGGACACATTGTTCCTTCCACTGTGTGCTGAATATCGGTCCCCAAAACTGCATGTTTGCTTTTGCTGGGGTAACAGCTGCATTAACCAGTACCAGTGCCTTTGCTCATACGTTGGGAGTGCTGTCCAGGTAACCTGTGTGGTTGTGGAAGGTTTGCAAAAGGGGGGCATGTATTCCCTGAAAGCCGGCATGGCTCTGTAATGCGCTGTGTGCTGCCATCTGTTCAGTGCGTGTTCGTGATGCAGTCAGATAATCAGTGCAAATTCAAGCTCACTCTAGCAGCTTCAGAACATCAGTCCCAAGGGATGCATGTAGCAGTGGCATCAGACTTCAGGAAAGTCCCTAATGAGAACCACCCTTCTAGCAGATCCTCTGTGAGCTGCCAGAAGGCATGTGGGTATGTGGCAGTCACCTTGCAGGACATGAGCCCCACATCATTCCACGCACCAGGACACTGCCTACATCAAATACCCCAGTATCTTACGTGACAGCTGTACAGACCACCAATAGTTAAGTCAGGCGTATTCCTGCTGCAGTACCCTGAGCAAACGTGCTGTTGTTAGCAAATGGCCCAGAGTGCCAGCAGGCTCCATGTTAATTGTACGTTACCCTGGGGCATTTTAAGGAATGCCACCTACATTTATAAAAAATTCCGGTTCTTCTTGGGTTTTGTTCTGTTTTAACAAAGAGGAAACTAACTAAGATATTGCCAGGATGAAGTTACTTCCTGCCTTAACTGAATGGTGTGCCACAAGCTTTTAGCACATTTTCCCATGTTCACACCTAAAAGGAACAATTTTATTACATTTCCTTAACTCTACAATTTTTTATGGGGCAAAGGAGCATTAGGCACACTACAGCACAGCCTCGGCTGACTCCACACAGGTGCCCCCCCTGATTTTTTCATCTTAAGAAGCAGCACTTTGCAACATACAGCTAGGGACACCCACATATTCTATGCCTTATACAGTACATTGCATACAGCAAGTTGAGTCTTACCTCATCCTCGTGCTATGCACCCCACCAACTGCTTAGTGGGCTCGGCACAGCGTGAGTCCGTTCTATAAGACCGTCCGTCCGAGCAAATAGCAGAGGAGGACTAGCTCGCTGGGCATGCAGAGACATGGCTGTTGTTTGTCATGTGTACGTGATTATTCTCACTTGTTTACAGGCTCTCCCTCTCTACCAGATAAGTACCGCCACTCTCGAGAGATGATGATGTTGCTGCCAGCCCATCGGGACCGACCCAGCAGCGCCATGTATCCCACTGCTATCATGGAAAATGGACAGGTAGCCAACCTATTTTATTCATGTCAGCTCAGCCACCTGCAACTGTGACTTTACTGTCTTTGACCACCTTTTTTTTCCTTTTGGAAAGAACTCCAAACGGAACTTCTCATATTAACCACGCTGTGAAAATGGACTTTTCTTTCTGACTTTGCCCTCTGAGTCCACTGCAAGTCCCACTGGTTTTTTATTGTTTTTCACAGAGCCATTACCATGCTGCAGTCTGGCCTCCAAGGTGATTCTGAGTAGCTTTATGGTAATTTCCACAAGTATCAAAACCCATACGAAGCTGAAATAATTAACTAGTACAGGGTCTACAAACAAGCTGTGCCCAAATCTGCTGCCATCTCTGGACAAACAGACAAGTTCAGGGTGTGCCTACCTGTACGAGTCTGGCCTTGGTGTGCATTTTTGAAGGGTCTCTCCAAATCACACCCGCTCACCCTGTTTCAGTTCACATCAGAGAACTGCCTCAGCACATGCAAACTCAGGTCCTTCGAATGAAATCAAAGCAAAAGGTGAACTCCGGAAGGGCACACGATGCATTTGCAGTGATACAGGCACAAGACCAGTCTGGAGCTAGTTGGAAGTAATTCCTCCAGCAAACAGGCAGCCTGACTTGCGGGTACTTGCTTAACAGAGGCACAGCCCAAGGTTCCCATTAACTTTTTCGTTGAAAAACACTTTCTTTGCTTGAAAGAAAGCCCCAGGGTTCTGTTTCAGCCGGTCTGTAACTTCCGGGGGTTTATTAATTGATTTTATTTGCTTTGTTCTCCCACAGCCTCCAAATTTCCAGCGCGCCTTGATGCATCAGATGATTGGACCTTGCAAACCTTGCAGTGATCCCAACTTGTCTGTGGCTGAAAAAGGTACTTTTTTTCCCAGTTCATGTGCAGCTTTCTGAACAATTAGTGCTCTGCTCTCACTACTGCAAGTAACCAGTGGGCTTCTCCATTTCCTTGCACAGTGCACTCTTTCACGTTTTTTTAATTAGCAGTTAAATTAACTGGGCATTCTGCCAGCCTATAGTCATTCCAGCTCATTCACAGAAGGGTGGAGCTGCACAAACCTCTGTTTTAGAAAGCTTTCTCAGCTGTGCATTTTGGTGTGGAAACAAATCTCACAGCCTTTATCGGCAAAACTTCCAAAACAGCAAATGAGAAGGCACCTGAAAGAAGAGTGCAAGGACTTGGACGGTACTTACAGATAACGAGATGCTTTCCTTAATATGCATTTATTGCTCAAAGCGCTAACGTTGCTTGTAATCCCTCTTTAAAGTAGTTTCAGATCTATTTATCATTATGAACTTAAGCTTTTTTAACTCATTGCTTTGAAAAAACCAGGCAGGGGCCCTACAGAAAAGAAAAAGAAAGAAGAGTTTGTTTAGTGTTAACAGGAAAGGAGAAGCTTGTGAAAAGGGGGTGCCATGGACAAAGTGATGGGCTCAAAAAATTATCTAAAAGGCAACATTCTGAAAAAGCAGAAGAGGGCAAAATTCATCCATCAAAATCTGAGACTTGGAGGCTGCCTAAGCAAGCAACAGACACACCTGATGGCTGGGGAAAATGGCATCTTAAGATATTTTAAGGCCAGGGAAGACCAGGGCAGCTCTCCAGTCTCTGACCTACATAATGCACTCCTTCAGACTTCTAATCATTACTTTTTGTTTCAGCAACTGTTCCTGAACTAAACTGTATCTTTCAGGGGGAAAAAGAAATCCAAATTTCATTTTAGACTTTCTGATAAATCAGAATCCACTACTTTAACAATATGACAGCCTTACAGAGCACTCTGGATTGAAACCAAAAGCCAGCTTTATAGTTCTGAATAAAAGGCAGAAGGATGACTTGATTACATTGATGAATGGTGACACCAGGGAGTTAGGACGAGGAGTTGAAGGATTAAGAGCTTCGTCATAGCTGTGTTAGTTTGAGCTGAACACAGGACAGGTGGGATCTCTATACGGAACAAAAGAAAGACCTGGAAGAGGAAGATAGACAAATATTTATTACCTGTCTAGGAAAAACATTTGAATTTGTACGTGTGGGCAAGACTGTGCAAGAGTCTAGTGTAGAGTCTAGTGCAAAGAGAAGGGGATCAAAGACAGCCTCCCCTCCAAAGGTCCAAAGAAGCCATCAAAGACACAGCTGATGATCAATAATTGTTCTTAAAGGGTGGCTGCAATCCCAGTCCTTCAGCCCTGTTGGTCACACAAATGCAATGACAGGCATTTTTGCAGCCTTTAAACCCTTCTTTCTAAGCCAAGATGCCATCTGCCTTGGGTTTCATTAGCAGCCATGCTCTGTGAATTCACCCATCTCCTTCCCTGCTCAGTAATTCTCACTGACAGCAGGGTGACAGCAGTTGCCCAGAGCAGAACAGTTCCCGTTCAGCTTCCCTTCTAATTAAATTTGGCCACCAAGCCACCGAACAATGTTATTATGGAGACAGAGATGGGCCAGGACAGCACTACGAGCTCCCTCATTAGGTTCCTCCCTGAAGCATTTTGGATAAAACACTGGTCTTAACAGGCAGCAGCCCCTCTCCAGAACCATCCCACCTTAGGATCATTTCTAGCTCTCCTGAACACTCAAAAGGCTGTGAATGAGACAACAGTGAGAAAGTATAATTGGATTATGCACTGGGGTACCATGTTCTCTTCTTCCCATTCTTCTTCTGCATCCCAGTGTTTAAAAAAAGGCAAACTAAAACCGCAACAATCATTTTCCAGGCCAGGCAAACCAGGTTTTGTTCTCTCCTTTTCCTGTGATGCTGGCAGTACTGCAGGAGAGGCTCCCATGGCTGCACTGTCACGCAGCTTGTCCCTCTGTTTTAGCCTTCAGACAGCAGTCGTAGTGGTGCAAATGAGAGCACTCTGGCATGTGCCCAGGGCTGCTCAGAAAGTCCTCTGAAGCCGCTTTACTTGTGTTGAGATGTAGGCCTTGGTCGGAACCTGCTCTCTCTCAAGGTTCTTAGTGCCTTACATAAGATAAGACTTATCTTTATGGCTTTTGCTGCATCTTACAAGGCAGTCACCTTGTGATGTGTTTTACTTTAGAGAATTTTAGGTCTTGGGGAGCCTGTGTTCATGTTAACTGATGAACTAAGGAGTAAAAACCCCACAAAACAAAACCAAGAAACCTTTCAAAGTCACTTTGGAAAAGAAACGCACCAAAAATGGCTGCAGGCTTTTTAGTTAAGGAGAAAACTCTCTTCCATGTTTATTTCTCCAGGCTTCCATTTTCCAATGGAAAAATCTCTTATCTCAGTCGTCTTGAAGTAGCTTGTTTTCCTTTTCTGTGCTAATCCAAAGAAATTGCTTATTTAATTTTTAAATAAACACAGACATGATAATTCTGTTTTCTCAGAATAAATCAAGCCTTGCAGTGTGTTTGGAAGAAAGGAAGGTGCATTTTAATAATGTTTAAGGTTGACAGAATTCTCAAGGTCTTCAAAAATGCTCATTTGAAAGAAGCAGCTTTTATCGCTAGGAAAAAACAAATTAATGAAAACCCTGTACCATTATGCTGCCTTTCTCCGTATTTCCCAATTAACAAAGATTGATCTCTTCAATTCATAATTCAGGGAGCCTGAACTGCTGTTTTGTGATCAAACTCTTGATCAACCCTGTGGCTTAATAAATTGGGGCTTTAAAGTTGTGATTTCTTTTGTAACAGGCTGCGGTGTCATTTCTCTCATGCCCTTCATTCAGTCTTCTCCTAGCTACAACTTGTCTTGTGTTTCATGTGGGTTCTGCCACGTATTCTCTTGTGCTCTGCCATCATTTACCACCAGGCAGAACAGTTGACAGCTGAGACCCAGCTGCTGTTGCAGCAGTGAGATTCCAGTTTTACTTATTGGTTTGCAAATTAACCAAACATCAAGAGTTCTACTCTCTTCACATTTGCTAGACATGAGCCAGGGGGGACACAAAGGGAAGACATGCAGACTAACGCTGTGATTATCTAACTCTTGCTTCCTTAACAAAGCAGCCTATGAACTTAACCTGCTGTAGACTAGAGCTGGTGTCTTTCTATGCCTTGAACCCTACCGCTCACTGAGCCCTAGAATCTGTCTGTGCTGCTGAAGAGCGCACTGGAAGGCCTGTCCTCCTGGCCCCACATCCCCTGTTCTGTTTCCCAAGTTAAATCTGTTTCAATCCTCCAGCTGTGCCAGCAGCACCCAGTAGCTGGAGCCTAGACAGCGGAACTCGGGAGGCCCTGCCATTCCTGTCTGCCCACGTTGGGAGCATCTTGGCCCCGCCAGTGCCTCCCCGAAGCCTGCCCCATGGTAAGGAAACACCCAGTAGGCCTTCTGCATCCCACTGCTGCATCACGCCTCCAGTCATGCTCAGATAAAACTAAATGACCTGAAAGCTGACCTTAAGTCTTTCTTTCCCCCCAGCATAAAACCAATTAGAACAAAACCCCAAAGTCTTTCCTGGTCTGCTAGGTTAGCACTGGATAACTTCTTCATTTTCTTTTTAAAAATCTTCACTTTTTTTTTAGTCCTTACATAATTTGGACTTGGTGTGTTTTGGGACTTGAATTATGTGTGATAGTGTTGAAGCTTGACATGGCTTCTTCCCAGTGACCATCTGCAGCAGTAATTTGACACTACAAGGATATTAACTAAAACTTTGAGGTTTCATTGTTTATGAGCCTGTTGCCTTGCCATGAGACCCTTGATAACAGGAGCGGTTGGAAATCTCTCATTGTGCTTAACTTCTTGTTAGGATTTTGTGAGTGTGACAGATGCTGTCCAGAGTAACTGTGAGAAGGGAAGTCTTAGGCTGGAGTTAGCAGCTTCAGAGCTGTTACCTGGCATTAAAGAGTCTAAAACCACCGTCTACATTTCTGGTCCTTGTCTTATTCCAGGACACTACTCACTGCACTTCGATGCCTTCCATCACCAGCTCAGTGATGCTCCTCCGGCACTACCTGCACGAACGTTGCGCAAGGTAAAATGGCAGTGGTGGGAGAGCAGAGGGACGTAGAAGGAAAAGAACAGGCTCCTGAAGGAACCCACCTCCTCCAGTCCCACCAAGCAGCTCTGGAATAGAGAAACGTTGTTTTTAACACTCTACTAACTTACCTATGAGAAAATGCTCTCAAAGCTCATCACCTATTCCAGAGTTGAATTCTGTAGAAATAACTAACATGCGCTGAACCCTTCCACTTCCCTTCTTTGCATCATGTGCTGTGATTTCAGGGACCCTGAGTATCACCTCAGCTGCTGTTTTGTTAACAGCTCTGGCAGTGGTCTGCCCATGCAAGGTACTTCCACATGAGCCCAGGGGGTGCACACATAAGCCAATAGTCACTGGTACTTTGAACCTAAAAGCTGAAATGTGGAACAGTGTGCAAGGCATGCTGGTGCCTCTTTTGTCAATTTTAACCCAGTTTTGTTTTACTCTGAACAGTCACCCCTTCATCCCATCCCTGCATCACCCACCAGTCCACAGTCTGGTCTAGATGGAAGTAACTCCACCTTGTCCGGCAGTGCCAGCAGTGGTGTCTCTTCCTTGAGTGAGAGCAATTTTGGACATTCTTCTGAACCACCTCCTCGCACAGACACCATGGATTCTGTCCCCAGCCAAGCCTGGAACACTGATGAAGATCTAGAGACATCCTACCTCCCTGTCAGGTACAGTCTCTCTGAGCCTGATGTCCTAGAGTCGCTCAAATCCCAGCCATGCCGAAGCCACTCTGCTCCATCTGGAGTCATTCCTCAGGATGCCATGGATCCACCTGCTCTACCCCCCAAACCTTACCACTCCCGGCTGCCAAACATGGAGAACGAGGAGGGGATGGTAATTGAAGATGATGACAAACACCGCCCACTGCTTCGTAAAGTGTCCCAACCAGTGAGCGGTGGAAAGGAAGAGCAGGCCAGGGTGGCATGGGAGCATGGCATCAGCGAGCAGTAGGGGCGACTCGTGGTGAGAAGATTGGTTCGTTGTTACAGGTCAGGCTGCAAAGGAGAGAGAAGGACTCAGAGAAGAGCAAACCGATTTTCTACTGCCACGAGTTTATGTCTGCAGCCCACAAAAGCAACTGGGCCAGCATGGGAGGTTGCTGCTTTCCTTTTTAATTTCCTTTTACACCTTTCCGTTATGTTTTTTAACTTTCTGTGCAGTGGACAGTTTATTCTTTCTGCAGTTTCTTAACCACAGCATATGGCACACAAACCATATGACTTGCAGAAGCTGAAAAACAGAATTTTAAGCAGAACAGGGAGGAAAAAGGGGGGAATGTGGCAAGTTGATTTTGAAACTGCTTGCCTCCCGGTTCTGAGACGCACATGAGTAAAAGCAGTTGCACTAGGGACATATTTCTTTGCTGTACAGAAGTGAAAGCTCATTGCTGAAATCAGGGATTCTATGAACTGTCAGGCTGGAAGGTGCATGAGCTGCAGGCAGTGGAAAGATGGCAATTCCAAGAAGAATTTGGCTCTTCTGAGAGCAGGATTGTACATATCTGTGCAGTGATCTCCCTGCATTGGTTCATAGGTGCTGAGGCAATCTAACCAGTGCTCATGCACTGATCTCCAAGATATCATTCCCAACAAACTCTGCCTCCTTTGTTATTTTTATGTAATGATTGATTTCATAAGTTTTGCTTTCACCGGCTACACCAACCAACTTTCTCATAGGAACCATATGCTATTCATCTGCGCTACGGAATGACAGGAGGTGAGTAGCCATTGCAGCTACAACGTAATCGTAGGCCTTTCCCGTGCCCAGCTTTGGGCAGGCAGTTGACACCAGCATTTCTATTCCAGTTTAAAAACAGAACCAACCAAATTGAGTTTCTCCTGCCACAGTTGGTTGATGGCCCAGCCAGTGAAGAAATGGCTTGAATGCATCATATAAAACAATCCTTGCCTCAGGGCTGATCATCATCACCATTCTCATCACCCAGGAGCTGAGAGATTCATTCCCCATTAACATAAGGTCCTCAGTCCCTCCCCAAAACTCACTGCAGCTGGCGTGCAGAAAGAACCTCTGTCTTTCACGGCAGACAAAAAACACCAACATTCAAGA
Organism: Rhinopomastus cyanomelas; assembly: GCA_013400115.1. NCBI lineage: Eukaryota > Metazoa > Chordata > Aves > Bucerotiformes > Rhinopomastidae > Rhinopomastus > Rhinopomastus cyanomelas. The sequence goes on from VXBP01003122.1 coordinate 169,395, forward strand.
AATGCCCAGCACATACAGAACACCCCATAATCAGGGATCTTAAAGGCAACCTGTAAAGAAGAAATGTTTGTTTCCTCTTTTGCTTCTTTAGAAGGTGTAAAGAAGCTCTAAGAGCTGCTGCTTCTCTCTTCTGGAGGGCCAATTTTATTCCTCCTCAGGCAGCAATTACAGCCTTTCCCCACATAACCCCTAATTTTTTTTCACCGACAAGCTCCAGAACAGGCTGAAAAACATGTAAACAACCCAAAACAAGAAACAGAACTATGCAGGAGTGAAGATGCTACAAGTCTATGAGAACACCAGCCTTTTAAGTGTTTGTTCAGTTGAGTACATTACAAACTAAATATTTGCTTAGTTCATTACATAAGAAACCAGAAAAAAAATCTGTGGGTAGTAGAGCCAAAATCTATTCTTTGAAAAGAACACCAAGAAATCTTTTATTCCTTTTTCCTTATTTTTTAAGAGACTGTCAAATATTAAATGTTTTTAGATAAAGCAGCAATGTTCCTCTCTCCCTTTTCAGCCTTCCTTAGAACTCTGTCCACCTGCAGATGGCAAAGCACACTCCAGAGGGTAGCAGTACACCACCCTCTCTCTTACCACTGAAAATCAGAAGCACATTTAAGAGACTTACCTCCACCATACAAATTAGTGTCAGAAACAGGAACAGCCTTCAGCTTTCCTACTGAATTCTTGCCCTAACCACTCAGTTTCTCATGCTACAAACAACTTAAAGAAGCAAAAAAGGATATTCTGAATCTTCTACAGGTCACCTTTAGCACTACCTCTAAACGCAGAGACTGGGCAGAGTACGTTGACCAGGACTCTTCTAAAGCTGGTTTGTCTGTACAGAGTTTGTACCCAGCAGTCGTGTGAAGGGGATTTGAAGAGGATTTATTTTCTTTCTCAAGCTCTAGCCCATGCAAACTAACAAGTTATGGATTTGTTTCTTAAATGGCCTATTTGGCTGGAACAAAGTCTCTCTTGCTTCCTCTATTATGTTACTAACACAGGCTGCTTATAACCATTATATCCTTCATGATTAAGGTAACAATAATAAAAACCTGGCCTATAGTGGAAGTTTCATCTCCAGCAGGAAGGGGAGTTTTCCAGTGGCAGGACAGTCCCAAACATGAGTGAACCAAGCTGGCTCTCTGGTGTAGAATGCATGTGTGAAAACTCAACTCCAGATCATTGTTTTGGTAAAGGTAAGTCAAGGTAATTCCTGAGGAAAGAGGGAGGTATTTTCACATATGCTCTTCTCCAGTCTGACTGAGACTGAGTTTTTAACAGAACTAAGTATTCAATTCCATTAATTTCCTGCCCACCCTCCTTGTCTGGTTGGGTTTTTTTGCAGGAAGATTAACAGTAGTCAGTGTAGTGACTGACTGAGCTTCCCCACTGAGCATGACATGCAACAAAAAAGTCCAAAACAAAACCAGCAGGTCTTGCAAATAAAACATGGCAAAACAAAGAATGCAATGAACTTGGGACCAAGTCTCAGTCAGTTGGAAAATCTGCCCACTGGAGCTTTAATCAGTCTCTTAAAGTATCATCCTGCTCTGATTAGGGATGTTGTACAAAAGCAGTGAGTCCATTTGGGGGATCTGACATTGCTACGTTTGTAAGGGTTGAAGATCAGACAGTGCACACAAACACTGAGTTTATGGCAGGTCCACACAGAGAAGGATGGAATCAAGTCCTGAATTTACCAAATTTAAGCCTCTCTGGAGTTAAATTTCTGTTCTGGTACCTAGCAAGTATTGTTTCCCTTTTAATTTCCCTTTTCAGTGCTTGCCTTAAAGGGGGCAGAAGATCAAGAGACTGTTGTTATTAAGATTTTGTGAATGTTGGAACTCATACTTCTCGGAACTAATACTTCTCTGTAGGGTGAGGTGTCTTGGAGCGTAGTACAAACTCGGACACTCAACTTAGTCGTGGAGTTGATGGAAGCAGCAGCAGTTGTTGCACTTGCCCAGCAGGACTGGACGATTCCTTGTATAAACCACAGCAACAGGATGTTTTGAACAGGACCTTGTTGTTCTATACTTAACTCTAATTCAAACTGAATATGTACTTGCCTTCACTGGATTTTCTTTGCGTGACAAAATAGCATGTGCATTCCTGAGAAAACTGGTGGAATTCTGCTACAAATCTCTCCACTGTCAGTGTACCTGCTGGACCCACCTGAAACAAAATTGGGAAGAAACTACGACTGTAGATGAAAAGCAATTAAAACAATTTCTCTGAATCCTACAATGTGTTTCCACAGTCGGGTTGGTTTTATTATGGTGTAATAAGACTTAAATTTTTTCCTCTCTTTGTTTTTTTAGTTTACTTGCCCTTTTTTAGGCAAGGGATATTGCATATCCCTTCTGTGGGAGAATCAGCCAAAACTGGGGAGGCTGGAGAGAGCAAGAGCCTTTGGGAAACAAATTATACAATATTTAAAATTTCCACTGATCATCATGCTTCTTTGTAAATACTCCCATTTGAATGCTGTGTATTTGTACAGGAAATTGAGCAAAAAATGTATAGATTGTGATGTCTGACTGGTATTCTGCCCTGTAAATGTGTTTTTAACCTCTGGCATTCTGTGCTTATTTAAAAAAAAAATAAGGCAAAAACCTCTAACCACTTCTCTTTTGTGTATTCATGTTTCAAATAAAAAAGAAAACAGCTATCTTATCTATAATGGAAATCAAACTTAAAAGGAAAAAAAAATAATTTGTACAAGTGTCCTAAAGGTACTTCATTGTATATATTGTGATGATAGCATGTTTCCAGAACCAACAGCTAAGTGGTGTGAATTTTAGGTGTAAATATCTGCCGTTTGTTTTGGGTTTCTTTCCCTTACCCATTCACTCAACTGCTGTGATGTGGAATTAAAGATTAATACCTGACATTAAACCAGTACAGCTGTATGGTCATTGCTGGCCTCCAGGCTGCCACAGGCATTCAGAAGCTATGGGGCATCAGCCGTCACTGCACACTTCTGTGTGAGTGAGGAAAATAGGAAGCGGCAGTTGTTAGTGGTGACAGAACAGCCTCCAGGTTTTCTCTTAGCTGACAGAACACTGTTTTATTTAGTGTCAACTTCCTAAAGCCAGCATCAGGCACATTTGGCTACTCGGGAGTTACGTGGCACACTAGACACAGTTTTGAGGCAACACTTCAAGAGATTAACCAAATCAGTCATTAGGTGTCCAATCCATATCTCACTGCTGCTTCATGATCAACACTTAATTTCTCTTCTTTCACAAGTGTTCTATTACAATTATTGGCTTTTACGTACTTAAAATGGAGAAATAATTACCAAAAATGAAGATGCAGGATGGCAGAATTTGAAAATCAAGAGCTACGGTGACTTATACATGTGAGTAATCTCAAAGATGTGCAGTTTCTCCATTGCCACTAACAAAGCAGGTCAAGGTGCAGGGGACAGAAAAACTAACCCATTTCTCCCATCCTGTCTTGACAAACCAACAACTACGAAACTTGTTCTGTAAGACATTTAGCAGTACAGTCTAATAAAAGTCCAGTTTACCTTGGCCACAGACTGCCAAGGCATGTGTTCATTAAGTACAAACCACATACAAATATGGAGAAGAAAGAAACAAGGTAATTCAAACTGCATCTAAAGTACTAAAATATGGCTTATCTGAAGTGTTCACCTGACATCTGAAAAATACAAACAATAGGATGGTTTAGGTTGGAAAAGACCTCAGAGATCACCTACTACCAAAACCCCCTACCATGGGATGTGGCACCTCTCACCAGACCAGGATGCCCAGAGCCCCATTCAGCCTTGCCCTGGACACTTTCCAGCCTCCTTCCAGCCACAGCCTCCCTGGGTGAACTGTTCCACCGCCTCAGCACTCTCCCAGGGAGGACTGTCTTCCCAAGATCTATTCCAAATCTCCCTTTTAGCTTGAAACCATCTTCCTTGTCCTATCACTAGAGTCCCTTGTAAGAAGTCTCTCTCCAGTTTTCCTGTAGGCTCATTCCCTTGACAGCCAGTAGGTACTGAAAAGCTGCTATAAGGTGTCTCTGGAGCCAACTCTTCTCCAGGCTGAACCACGACAATTGCTTCAGCCTGTCCTCACTGGAGAGGTGCTCCAGCCCTCTGATCATCCTTGTGCCCCTCCACTGGATTTGTTCCAACAGTTCCATGTCCTTATTATACTGGAAACTCCAGTCATCAACTGGGTGAAATGGCTCCCACTGTAGGACCGCAACTGGACCCTCCATGCACATCTACCAGCAGAAGTCAGAGGAGCTGGTGCAGCAGCAGTGGCCTCCCAAGATGGTGAAGGCAAAGGCCAAGCAGCAGTTTCAGCAGAGTGCCCTAGAATTCACGGCACAAACTCTACAGCTGGGTGAGCCCCTTTATCCCAAAGTGCACTATGGTTTCTACCCCTTTCCTGATTGCTGCAACAGTACCATTGACAACCTGCCCCACAGCAGGCGGTACCCAGAGGTGGTGCAGCAGAGGAACACGGCACTGGGATCGTTCTGCGAGAGCAGCAGGCTGTCTGAGGAGTTCAGCTGCCAGTGCTATAACAATTGGCAGGGACCCCACTGTGATATCTCAGCCTTTGCCAAGTGACATCCCCCTGGCTACTCAGGGGACATGAGACACCTCCACCCCAGCACCCTTGCCATGCTGTTGGGAACTCTACCATGGAGCTGCTAATAAAACCAGCAGGCATCCACAAGCATCAATGTGTCTTCTGCTGTGGCAGTTTTTGGGGTGGGAGGGTCCTCCAGCAACACCAGCAGTGCCTTGGGATGCTGTTAAGGGTATATTGGACCAGGGGGCCTGGAAGGGTAAAGCCTTTCAGAAACCAGAAAAAAAAGAGGGAAATGGAAGGGAAAAGACAGAGGAGTTGCCTCACAGGAGACAAGGATGAGAAAAGTAGAATGGTGGGGAGCGGCCAGACTTCAGCACTTTTTGCAACTCTGTAAGTTTAATTGTAAAATTGGTGAAAGAAGAAATGAAACCTCTAGATAAAACTATAAACCTGCTTTCACATCTACCCTGACAGACCACGCATCACTGTCCTCACAGATCCCTTTCATTCACTCTGGTAACTGCAAGCAGTTCTGCATTCTCAGATCATGAAGTTACAGCAGACTCACCCTGAACATGCAGCTTCTGCTGCTGACACAGCTTAAACCTGCTGACGACTCAAATCCCCACAAATCTACCAAAGCAAATTAACTCTCCAGCTCACACCAAGTGTGCATCTGTTTACCCATTAGTCTGCAGTGTGTAATTGATTAGCACAGAGAAGGCTTCAGTGAGCCCTTAGAGCAGCCTTCCAGTGCTTAAAGGGGGGCATAGGAAAGATGGGGAGAGACTATCAGGAAGGGTAGTGACAGGACAAGAACAAAGTTTCAAGCTGAAACAAACTGGGTCTAGATGAGAAATGCCTCTCTGTGAAGGTGGCAAGGCATTGGAATGGGTCATGCAGAGCAGTTGTGGACATGTTCAAAGCCACAGCTCCTTTGTTAGGGTGCCCACCTTTCAGAGAGGGACAGTCACCCACTGACTAGTGTTTCTAATTGTTTGCACACTATCTCCTTAAATGAAAACAAGAAACTAATCCTGTGAGGAGAGGCTGAGGCAGCTTTGGTGGGTTAGCCTGGAGAAAAGGAGGCTGGAGTGAGGACGGGCGCAGCCTCTTCTTCCTGGTGCCAAAAGATGGGACCTGAGGATATGGTTTAAGATGCACCCGAGGAGCTTTAGGCTGGATGTCAGGAAGAATTTTGTAACCTAAAGGGTTCTCGAACATTGAACAGGCTGCAGAGAGCAGTGCTGGAGTCACCATCCACACAGGGATTTAAAAGATGTGGTGCTGAGGGACAGGGTTAGGGGTGACCCAGCAGCACTGGGTCAAAGGTTGGACTTGATGATCTTAAAGGTCTTTTCCAAACAAATTGGTTCTCGATTCTGTGAATATGCATTAGACAGACAAAACACGATGAGCACGTACTTACAAAAACGTTACATCCTGTGCTTCAGCACACAACTTGGTAAGTAAGTATTGTCTGTACCCATATTTCCAAATATAAATGAAAGCACCTCGACTCTGTCCATTGGCAACACGATCACTGCGTAAACAACAGCAACTTCCGCTCAAGCAGCAGCCGAAGTCTCGCTCCGCACTGCTCTCTACCCCGTGAGCAGCTCAGACCCAAGTGTGAGAATCTGCCCCTTCACAAGATGGCGCCCAACCGGAAGCGCGCGAAGGCCTCTTGCCCGCAACAAAAATGGCGGCGAGGGCGGGCGCGGAAGCGCACCGCGCGCCGGCTTTCCTGCGCCCCGTCCAATCACAGGCCGCCAGCTCTTCCGTGAAGGCTGCAGCGCGGCCAATGGGAGGGGACATCGTGGATGCCGGGCGCGGAGTGGACCAATGGAGAGGCGGCGAGGGTAGAGGCGACGTTGGTGGGGGGGAAGCCGGCGTGGTGGCGGCGGTGCAGGTACCGTGGGTGCAGTGCGGGCTCGGCGGGATGCGGTCAGCCCCGGGGCTCTGGGCGGCGCTGGCTCTGCCGCTGCTGCTGCTGCGGGCCAGCAGCCAGGCCCTGCGAGAAGGCGACTGCGAGGGTGAGTGGGGCCACGGCGGGGAGGCGGGGCGGATCCGGGGCAGGCCAGCGAGGTGGTAGAGGTTGTTACTTACTGCCGCCTCCCGTTGGTCGTCGCCCCGTGGCAGAGTGCGCAGACCAGGGTGAGAAAAGTCTCCCAAGTCCGCCCGGAGCAGTGGGCCGCTCGCAGGGAGCAGCGCCGGGCTCCTCTGTCCCGGGCCGGGCCTGCCCTCCCGAAGGTCTGTAGCCCCGCCGAGAAGTTGCTGGTCCCGTCTTCAATGGTCCCAGCGGTCCGCGGGAGCTGTGCGGGCCGGGCAGTACTGGAGCGGCTCCTCGGGCACGTCTGGCCCAGCCGGGCGAGTACAGTTACTCACCTGGGCTCTTCGCAGCCTTACCTGCACCAACCCTCGGAGCATCCTCGCAGACAGGAGGCCAGGAGCGGGGCCCAGCTGTTGTGAATCAAGCCAGGCACTTCGCGTACCGCCCAAATACAAAACAAGTCTCTGGGTGGAAGCTGTGGAGCCTCTCAACAGATCTGACTTCTTTTGCGTGGTGGGACATAACCACGGAAGGAAAACTGGAGGTGGGACTAGAGTAACTGATGGGGAGTTTGTGGTCCTAATGCTCACCCCTTTCTGCTTTCTGTAGGGAAAGAAACAGTAAGAGAGGGGGCTGGGGGGCACATGTAAGTCCAGACTTTATGCTGCCATCCCAGCACTAGGTCGGAAAGTTGCCCCTGTCTTGCTAGTCCCACCATTACCGCTGCCTGCACCATTCTTAGATTTCCTAAAGGGTGTCGCTTCCAGACAGCGCACAGGGGGCATCAGTGTATCAGTGACTGGAGACAAGACTGATGTGAGGTAAATGGTGGCTCTGTATGTGTACAGAAAATGCTTTCCTAATTGGTCTCACTCCTACCTTGAGGAAGCTTCTCTTTGTTTTCATCATGTTCATATTCAGTTTCCTGTAATTGCCCATTTCCTGTGCCATGGCTCATGTTCAGAGCTGAATACAAGTTGCTAATGACAGTAGTTATTTGCTGATCCCTTCCTGCTGGGGTAAACTCGATGATCTCTTGGGTCCCTTCCAACCCCTAACATCCTATGATCACTTTCATGGCATTTGTCTCGCAGTGGGAAGTTGTGAGAATCTACAGGTCCTGCTGCAGGAGTTAGTGTGGCTGCAGAGTTGTCCGGGTTCATGGGCTAGTTGTGTGAGCAGCAGAATGCGCAACACCTGACACTTGACTGATGTGTCACTTTGGGTTGCGTGGTGGCACAGCCTCTGTGTGCTGCTGCTGCCCTTCTCCCCAGTGGAAAACCCTCAAAGTCCCAGCTCCGGCTGCAAAAAGTGTAATGACTGAGTTGCACAGACTCTTCCCACAGGCAGAAACTTGCATCTGTCCTCTCAACTGCTGCTGCACTTGCAGAAGTTTCACTGCCTTTAGGACTCTTCCCTCTTTATAATCCAAAACTGATCCAGAAGTTTGTAGGGGAGAGGAGAAACATGCCAAGTGGATGTAGCATGTGATCACATTCTTTCTTCTTCTCTTGGAAGTAACCTCCCTATGAACTGAATCAACTTGACAGTGATAAACAAACTACTAAAGTCAGCACACTGGAAGGCTGTATCAGGATTACACAGAGTTCTGATTTTCCACCAGAAGACTCTGGTCTGACAAATTGCTTCCCAAAGCAGCAAGAACAAGATGGAAAATGCAGGTTACGGTTTTGTTTGGGCATTGTTTTGCCTTGTATCTCTCAGCTGAATCCTGCTGCTCACTCAGAACAGTGTAGAGAAGGCACTTGACGCTCCTGTGGATCTGGTTTCTCAGATTGTCCAAAACCCACCAAAAATACTGGGGCTGTATTACTGATTCACATGTGTTCTGAAAGTTCACTGAAACATGTGTGGAATCACTTCTAGAAGTTCTCTTATCCTTGTTCTGTTTCTCTGCAAGTGCCCTCTAAGAGCTGCCATGAGTTTACTGCAGTAACTCCATCCGTCTTCCCTTCCAGTGTGTGTCACCTTCCTGGGAAGGTTCTACCAGAGTCTAAAGGACAACAACATTGAGTTCACACCTGCCAGTATTGAAAAGGAGCTCTTGAAATCATGCAAAGAAGCAAAAGGCAAAGAGAACCGCCTGGTAAGTAGCAACAGTCAGTGATAGCCAGTGTCTCTTGAGGCAGTAAGTTGTACAATACTTTGTAATCGAGGGGAGACTAGTGCTTCTGAGCTGGTATGAGGTGGCTTCCCAGGGGCTGTTCTTCATAGCTCTGTGGCCACAACTGGTTTTGCATTACTGTAACAGTAAACACTGAGCTGCAAAATCAAGTGAGAAGGCAGAGAGAAAACTCTCCTTTTGGAATAATTTTTTCATGCATCCCCACCATGTTAATTTCTTCCCTCTAGTGCTATTATGTTGGGGCCACAAGTGATGCAGCCACCAAAATCATTAATGAGGTCTCAAAGCCCATGAGTCATCACATCCCTGTGGAAAAGATCTGTGAGAAACTAAAGAAGAAAGACAGTCAGATCTGTGAACTGAAGTATGGTGAGTAGCCAACCTAATGGGAAATACTTGTGCTCTTCTGGGCATGCTTAGTCCTACATTCTGTGGCAAGATTTGTAGCTTAATTAGATTACACAACCTGGTTTGCTCTCCATGAACATCCTAGAAAGCTGGATGTTGATGCTCAGTTAAGACTGCTTGCCACTAACCCTGCTGAGCTTCTGCAGAGCTACTTGAAATAAGTCCGTTTCAGGCATATCGGCACTTACGCACTCAAATCTCTATTGGGAGCATCACATTTAGGAAAGCCATGCTGTGAGGCTCATTCTGGGGAGCAGCCAGGTGTGTCCTATGGCCTGGGGTGATTTCTCCTGTATGCAAGGTTCAGGCCCTCAGCTGAGCTCTGTAGTCATGGCTGCTGTGACATTTGCCAGTAGCAGGTTGTTAAATTCTCTTTCACCTCCTCTGGTGTCTGCTCAGACACCAGCTCTCTCTTTCTTACCACCTTCCTTGAACTCTCGTATTCCTAGATGACATACTTTTCCTGAAAAGACTGAAACGAAGAACATTCTTGGCAGTGCCTCCTTCTGACTGCTTTCTTATACCTCTGCCCTTACACTCCCTGCAGACACCTACTGGATTGTGGGTCTTTATACCTCTCCTGTCTCCTACTAATACCCTGTTTCTTCCTAAAAAGCTTGTTGTTGTTGTCTCTCGCTTATCTTTCATCTGAAGTCACTTGGCTACCTTTTATTTATCCAGTGGAAGAGAATTCAAGGATTGCTGTTCCTATAATAAAGGGGCTTTCAGAGCTGTTACAAAACTACAGCTATGCTCAACCAGTCTGTCTGTCCTCTAATAATGACTTCTAGTGTTAAATAGCTGCCAGAAGCCTAATTTAAACCTTCCTTGCACTCCGGGAGCTCGGCACTTCTCTCCCTCATGTTTTGGCTGTGTCACCTGTCGTACCACTCTCTGTTGGTCGCCGGACCCCTCCTCTCCATCTCTCTGCACGCAGACGTGCTGTGTGCCTCGGGTCAGTGGCCGGTCCCCCTGCGCCGCGCTGAGCACAGCTCTGCTCTCCCCGCAGACAAGCAGATCGACCTGAGCACCACCGACCTGCGCAAGCTGCGCGTCAAGGAGCTGCGACGAATCCTTGATGACTGGGGCGAGGCGTGCAAGGGCTGTGCTGAGAAGTCCGACTTCATCCGCCGCATCCATGAACTGATGCCTAAGTACGCGCCCAGGGCCGCTGGCGCCCGTACAGACCTCTGAAGGCAGCCCAGGGGCCTTCTGAGGGAAACTGTTGAGAGGACCCATCAGGGGAACACTGAGGCGGCTCCGTGAGGGGAACTCTCGGGGGGGCGGCAGAGGGACTGGGACCCCACCCGGTGCGGCCGCGCTGTACGGGACGTTCATTAAAGTACCCCGAGCTCTCCCGGGCGTAGACGTGACGTGTGACGTGATTGCAGGGGCCCCCTCTCAAGACCCCTTCCGTTTCCCCACCTCAAAATACCCACCCTCCCCGGAGGCTTCTCGGGCGGAACGTCTGACGCCGGATCCCTCGCGCGCTCCCCCTCAGCAGGAGGCCGAGAAATTGGGGGAGGGGGAATGGGAAGAGGAAAGCGGCTCTGCCTGGCGCGCGCGCCCTTCGCGGATTGGTCGTGCGCGGTCATGTGCGGCGACGGGAGGCGCGCGCGCTCCAAGCGTCACGTCGCTGTGCGGCGCAGGACCCCCTCCCCGCCTTTTCCCAACGTCTGACGCCGCCATGCGGCGGGACGCGGAGCGATGACGTAGGGCCCGCGCGGCGCGGCCGCCGGAGCCGCCTTCGTTCCCTTTTGTCCAAGATGGCGGCGGCCGCCGGAGGCGTCTCCTGATCCGCGAGCCCCAGCGCCATGAAGCGGGGCGGAGAGCGGGACTCCAGCCCGCCGGGGGCAGGGGGAGGCCGCGCCGCCGCCACCGCTGCCAAGCGGCCCCGCGAACGCGAGCGAGAGAGCAGCAGCCGGCGCGGCCCACACCGCAGCTCGGGCGCCTCCCGCAGCAGCCGGGACAAGTCCACGCCCGGAGGCGGCGGCGGCGGCGGCAGCAGCGGAGCTGGCGGCACCACCACCGGCGGCGGGTCCAGCTCCCGCGGCCACCGCGGCGATGAACGGGCCGGCGGCGGCGGCGGCAGCAGTGACTCGAACCACCGCCCGGCGAGTAGCGGCTCGGCCTCAAGCGCCCGCCAGGCCGCCCCCTCGTCCTCTTCGTCGTCGTCGTCCCGGGCGCTCGGCGTGCCCAAGGCCAAGGCCCTGCCGGGTGCCGTGGTGGCCCCGTCGCTGCTGCTGGCCGGGCCGCCGCCGGGCGCCGCGCCCTCGCTACTGCTGGCGCCGCTCGGGGGTTCGGCGGGGCTGGCCGGGGAGCCGCCCGGCTCCTGTGAGTACAAGACGCTGCTGGTGAGCGGGCTAAGCGCGGCCCTGCCTGACCAGCTGCTGGAGGACGGGCTGTTCCGCCTCTTCCAGCGCTTCGCGGGGGGGGGAGCTGGGGACATCAGTGTCAAACTCTCGCACACGCCCGAGCTCGGCCGCGTCGCCTACGTCAACTTCCGACACCCCGGGGACGCTCGCGATGCCCGCCGGCACGCCCGCGCCCGCCAGCTCGTCCTCTTCGACCGGCCCCTCAAGGTAGAGCCGGTGTATCTGCGCGGGGGCCGCAGAAGCCGCACGCCGCCCCCTGCGCCCTCGCCGGAGCCCCTGAGCTACCTGCCGCCCATCCACAGCGCCTATCAGTACAAGCAGAGATCGCTGTCTCCCGTCACCAGCCCGTTGCTGCGGGAGCCACGGCCCCGGCATGCTCACGCTGCCGCCGCTGCCTTTGCCTTGGAAGCTGCTGCCATCGGGCTCTCCCGAGAGCGAGAGAGGGCCCTGGATTACTATGGGCTGTATGATGAGCGCGGCCGCCCTTACAGTTACCCCATTGTGGCTGAGGAAGACCTGATGCCGGAGGATGACCAGAGAGCCACTCGCAACCTCTTCATTGGTAACCTGGACCACAATGTGTCGGAGGTGGAACTGAGACGCGCCTTTGAGAAGTACGGCATCATCGAAGAAGTGGTGATCAAGCGCCCTGCTCGGGGCCAGGGCGGAGCTTACGCTTTCCTCAAGTTCCAAAACTTGGACATGGCACATCGGGCCAAGGTTGCCATGTCAGGCCGCGTTGTCGGCAGGAACCCTATCAAAATTGGCTACGGAAAAGCCAACCCAACTACCAGGCTATGGGTGGGTGGTCTTGGTCCAAGTACTTCCTTGGCTGCCCTGGCCAGAGAGTTTGACCGCTTTGGCAGCATCAGGACTATTGACTATGTGAAGGGAGACAGCTTTGCTTATATCCAGTATGAAAGCTTGGATGCTGCCCAGGCTGCCTGCGCTCAGATGAGGGGCTTCCCCTTGGGTGGACCGGAGCGGAGACTCCGAGTGGATTTTGCCAAAGCAGAAGAGACAAGATACCCACAGCAGTACCCACCTGCACCACTCCCTGTGCACTACGAACTGCTGGCTGATGGGTACAGCAGACACAGAAGCCTAGAGCAAGACTTAAGGGTGAGAGATAGGACTCCTCCGCACCTCCTGTACTCAGACAGAGACAGGAGCTTTGTAGAGGCAGAATGGGCCAGCCCTGCCAAAAATGCAGAGCGCAGAAACAACTTGGAAAGCTACAGCAGATCAGTGCGTAGCCGGAGCGGAGAGCGCTGGGGCAGTGACAGCGACCGCAGTGTGCCCAAACTATGGGAAGAGAGGCGGAAACGTCGGAGTCTTTCCAGTGACCGTGGGAGGACTACACACTCGCCTTATGAGGAGAGAAGCAGGACAAAGGCCACTGGGCCAGCTCTAGACCGCAGCCCAGACAGGGCTCGCAAGGAGAATCACACTACAGAATCCGGAGCTGACAAAGAGCCGAGTAACTCCCTTCAGAACAATCGTCATGCAACTGAGGAGAAACCCCATCGTGAGGCAGCCGATGCTCCCCAGCCTAAAAAAAGGGACAGCGAACGCAATCATCGAACTGGTGAATCAGAATCAAAAACTCATGAGGAGCCAAAATCTGAGACCAAAAAGCTAAAGAATTTATCGGAATATGCTCAGACACTGCAGCTTGCTTGGAATGGGCTTCTTGTGCTAAAAAACAGCTGCTTCCCCACCTCTATGCACATCCTGGAGGGAGACCTTGGTGTCATCAGTGGACTCCTTAAAGACCATTCATCTGGCGGGAAGTTAACACAGCTCAAAATTGCTCAGAGACTTCGGCTCGACCAGCCCAAGCTGGATGAAGTGACGCGCCGTATCAAACAAGGCAGCCCCAATGGCTATGCTGTACTCCTGGCGACCCAGTCGGCCCCGGCAGGGGCTGAGGGGACCTTCCCTGTTGTAGAGCCTGGCTTGCAGAGACGGCTTCTCAGGAATCTGGTCTCCTACTTGAAACAGAAGCAGGCTGCTGGGGTTATCAGCCTGCCTGTGGGAGGGGCGAAGGGCAGAGACAGCACAGGCATGCTTTATGCGTTCCCTCCTTGTGAATTCTCTCAGCAGTACCTCCAGTCAGCACTAAGGACATTGGGGAAGTTAGAAGAAGAACATATGGTGATAGTTATAGTCAAAGACACTGCCTAGCCCACACTGTCTTTTCAAATTCCATGTTTTCTTTGTGTGTCACACAACCCAGTTGTTTTTAAGGCCGATCATTTTGGTGGAGGCTCAAAACACCTCGACTCAAGTGGCAAGTTTCTTAGTTTCTAATTAATTTTAATACCATTTAAATAGAGCCCATTTTATTCATTTTTAATATGTGACACTGTCCGCTGTTGTTCTGTATTTTTATTTTTTAACTGTATGAAAAGTTGTCAGTAAAGCCTTGTTCACTGATGGATTTCTAAACTTGTGCAGTATCCTGGTTTTTATGGCTCAGGAAGAGCTGGGTCCCTGTGCTCACAGGAGCTGGAAGGTGATGGTAACAACCTGTTTCAGTATCCCACACTTCCTCCAGCCCTTAAGTGTCTTGCAAGGTGAGAGGGGAAAGGAGATGGGCTCTTCTATTTCCTAAATCTGATGGATGCATTTTCATGCCCTATTTGAGGACAGAAGCTGCCTATGAAACCAGCTACTGAGGAAGCAAATCCTAATCAGGTAATAGAAATGGGCTTTATATGCAACAAAAAAATTAGTTACTACTCACTGAGAAGTTTGCTACAAAGGACGGACTGCCATATTCTATTGTGAGCACACCTGATACTCGTCTCAGTCACAGAAATTCTTGGCTGAAAAGAATAAATTTTTTAAACAGAATGTTGGACATTCCCCATTTTTATAAAAGGAAAATAAATAACAAGAAAAAAATTAAAGGAGGACCTTCTTGGTCCTATAGTAGAGACAGACAAGAAAACACTGTGCACAGAGGAGTTTGGTGCCTGTTGGTGTAGTTGATCCTGTTGCACTGAAATGTTATTGACAGATAAATGGCCAAAAAAAGGGCTATAAAGCTTGTAGCCAGTGTGAGATGGTGTAGTGTTACATGTGTCACCTGTTTGAGACTGCAGGAAACTCGAGATCAAAATGTGAAATTTAAGAGGGGATGGTCCCATCACCTTTTCTGTCTATCATGGCTGACAGCTGGTCAGGAGAGTGGCCAGGCCCTCTGCACCACAACTGAAGAATGTGGTACCTAGTTCAATTTGTGAGTTTGAGTGAAGTCCACACTGCTAAGTTTGGGGGTATTTTTAGTTTTAAAATTATAGCTGTAGATTTTAGAAGGTGTCCAGAAAATTGTTGGGGATTAAAGTTTAACAATTTTAAAGGTTCTTTAAATTTGCGGGTTTGGTTTTTTTTTGTTGTTGTTTTGGTGGCAGGCAATGAATAAAATAGTGGGGAGGACCAGAGTCTTTCTTGCTGCAGTCTCTCACCAGGCAGACTCACTGTCAGCTGCCAAAGGCCCCTTTAAATCTGAGATCTCAGGTATGGTTGGTATTGAAACTTCTGTCACAGGGCCTGTAACTCAATCTAATTATGATTTTATTTCTATTTTTTAACCCTGCAATGTCACAGTAGGGCAGGAGCACCATCAGCTGACAAGCAGTTGCTTAATTCAATAATGTGTTCACCTCAACAAATTGAATGCCAAGGTGTGTGATGTCTCAGAGAGAAGATGCTGCATGTGTAATGTGCTGTCTGTGCACTCAGGAAGATCACAGGACTTTTTCCAAACACCATGCTTTTCAATACATACAATTGTGCTGTAGGGAGAAGTGATTTTTCCAAGTAACAAGATCTATCCCCATCCCACCTAGTGGCAGCATTATGTGAAACAAAACAAATCCCTGCTAGTCCTCAACCTCAAATCCCTGTTTGCTCCCAGCGTCTTCCAGTTACCCTGTTCCCCAAAGGGACAGGAGGTGGTGTGAGGCACAGGCAGCCTCTCCTCTACTTTCAGCAGCATTCTGATGGGCAGATGGAGTGGCCACGAGGCTGCTCCAGCAGGCTGTGGTAGGTTCCCTGCCTCAGCCAAGGGCCCTGGACTCCGTTCTGTCTGGTCAGGGCAGGGTGGGAAGGGAGGGCTGGCACAATACTTAAAGTGGCACAGTTCCAAGTCACCCTTATGAAAAGGAGCTCCATGCTAGGCGCTTTGTTTCTTTCTCACTGCCAGTTCATCAAGTTCTCCACACCCTAACCAACAGATGCAGCTGCTTACAGCTGTAGTCTAACAGCAGGACCCCAGTACAGCACCTCCCTCCATTTTACACCGAGAACATGCTTTTTTTTTTTCCCTTCCCATCCTCCCAAGCAGCACATTTTCTAAGAAACAGTTGCATAGGGGTGTTTTTGGTAAGGCAGAGGCTGGCTTCCACAGCTGTCGGATGGATGGCACATCAGATTTTCAATCCTCTTTTCATCAGAACGCTGTTCCAATTGCTGGTCTTAAAACGTAGTAATCGCAACTCATCTGTCTTTATCGACTCTGTGGGGTACAATTATCCATTATAAGTTGCAGCACGATCTTTTTAATTATTAACAAACAGCCCTGGGCAAGTGCATTAAGTAGATGTGATGCTGGTGGGAGGAAAAGGTATCCCTTCTCTTGGTTAAAATCCTTCCCCTTCAAACAACAAAACCTTAAGCCTCATTTGAAGTGAGCAGAGTTCTTGGTGGAAAATGTGCTGCAGCATCACGAATTAAGAAGCCTACAGCTCCCTGTTCTCCCTCAAACCCTATTCTGAAAGCAGCTGAAAAGAGAAAGGTCAAGAAGTTGAGTGAGTGTTATCTGAACAAACCCTGGAATAAACAGAGGCCCCGGCCAAGCAAGCCACAAGCACTTACCTTCCCATCCTGACTCAGAACCAAGCTGTGTGGTTGTGCGGCTGCACAGCAAAATCAAACACTCAGCTGCCATTCCTTTCACTCCCTCCTGTGGGCAGGGCCTCTCCTCACGTACAAACAGGAGCATTTCATTTCTCTCCCGCCAGCACAGTCACCAGCCGCCTGTGTAACACTGAACCACGCATGGCTAAGGAGGCCCAGCACTGCTCCTGCCCTCTGGCACACATTAGCAAGCTGCTGGGATTCCCTGCAGCTCCCAACTAAAATCTGATGCCTTTGCGCAGTCACAGCCTGGCATTAGCAGCAGTGAGGACACAGTGCCACTGATTCAAGTCAGTAAGGTAAACCCACCAGTCAGATTTGAAGCTGTGGGTGCTGGAAATGCCCATCATGCAGCTCTGGGAGTCTCCACAGACTGAAGTGGCAGGTGGAGACTGTGCTCAGAAACCTCAGCACTTGTTCACTCCTGAATTTCTCAGGGGCACAGAGCACAGCTTCTCACGGGTGGCAGAGAAATGCATGGCTACATCTCATGGCCACAAATTGAGACAGGATTTGTATTTAATTTTTTAATAAATACACTTTACATTAAAGAAAAAGGCCTTCAACTTGCAATTTCCAAACAGAGGGAAAGGGGTCAGGGAGGGGAACCAAACTTGAACCACAATGGGCAGAGGGGGAAAAAAAAAAAAAAAGAGCTCAATCTTCAGTCCCAGAACCCTGTGTTTTCAGAAATACCAGGTTGTGATCCAGGCCACGCCAGGATTTCAGCCTTCCGCTATAGCTGGTATCACAGCAAGAATCTGTGTGAGAATCTTATTTATTTTAAATACAATCATATTTAAAGTAAAAATATTCTCACTCCTCAACAATATTAGAAATCAGGATCCTCTTATTTCACTTAGCAGTTGCATAAAAATGCCTCTTAATTTTACATAGTTTTTCTCCCCCAGTCCTAACCCCATGGTAACAAGGTACTACAGGAATAAAAACTTCATCCCCTCTTCACTAGAACACCTCCTTTTTTTTTTTTCTTTTCTTTTATATAAAACTATTTCTGTTCTTTAGGAAAGAACTTTATACAAAGAAAATATATTGTGAAATATCTTCAGAAGTTTCCTTGAAGAGGAGACTCATCTCAGCCTAAAATTAAAAAAAAAGGCAGAGAGAAGAGAGGCCTAACCCCAGGTCTTTTTATTGTAGAGCCTCAAAGTGACTCAAACCAACGCAATTGATGGGCCGGAGTTCCTCAGGTCTTCCCAGTAGAAAAAGGGTTGGGGCGCTCAGAATTGGTTTCCAATTTGGTCTCCTGTCTTCTGCTGGGAAGAGTGTCAACTCCTGCCAACACTCCGCCTGGCAGCCGCTCCTCACTCGTTCAGAGACAGGATGATGTCGTCCTCCAAGTCAGAGTTACCTGAGCTGTCGGCTGAAAAGGAAACACATAGGTTATGTTTGGTTGGTGGAAGAACACAGCCATCAGGGCTGCCAAGCAAGAAAATGCATTCACAGCTCAAGAGATAGTCACCACCTGCGTGAGCCCAGCAGCAACCCTGCAGTGAGAGGGGCAGCTAACACCACTAGTGCACTTCCAGTCAATCAGCAGCAGGCAGCAAAGCTGCACCACAGCTTTCCTTCATTTAGAACTGAGGGCCAAGAGTAGCTTTAGCAAATGCAGTTTCTATGTGCTAGCAAGTTTTTTCCCAGTGATAAGATGGGAAGGAAACCAGCACTCTGTTACCTGCACAGCTTACTGTGCTCATGTCAGCACAACAGTTCTTCGTGCTGGGCACATTGGGCAGTTGTTCCTCAAGGATATTTCTTAATTGAATGCAAACTTGACTGTTCCACCACCCTGATGTGATGACATACAGCCTAGTTATAATATGCATGGGGGTAATTCAGACCAGACTCTCCGTTCTGGGTTCTTGGCCTGTCACTCTCTTCTACACAGTGCAGCAGGAGACCTTTCCGCTGAGGGGGAAGCAATTTGTACACTGACAAGCAGAACCTTCCTCCAACAACCCCAAGGTTTCTGTAATTAATTGCACAGAACTTGCACAGCACTCATTAAAGGTGACCTGAAAACTGTGGTCTTCCTGTTTTTCTTCACTGCGGTACAGAATGAAGGCATGAAAGGATTTGCCAGAAGCAGTCACACAGATATGTACACACTTGCTTTTTATCTTGAAACGTAAGATCTCTCCTTCTGCAGTTGTACAAGAGGGAAGTGGTAGTAGGTCTGCCAGCAAGAGGTCTCCTGCCTTACCTTTGAGGTGATGTTGGCTCTTTTTTTCTTATGTGAATTCATTGGATGCTGCAGTTAACTAGTGGTTAAGAATAGTTAAAAAAGAAAGACACCAAGACTTCCTTTTAGTCATCTGAGTTACACTGGATCTCTACAATGCCTGTCAAGGCCTTCTGAAAGGCTCACCCCTCCTCAGATGCTTTCCTTAGGAGAAAACAAAAATCACAGGCAAGCAGCAGAGAGCACAAACCCTTTCCACAACCCTCCTCCCTGGAGATGCACCAAGGACTGCTCTAGTCCCACCCCCCATCACACGGGGCCTAAGCTGAGGGGCCATCAGCGCTCCCAGAAGAGCTACAGCCCTGTAAGAGAAGTTGGAAAACAGCAGCCAGCACTGCAGCAGCTACATTTACACAGCAAGAGGGAAAGAAGCACAAGTGAGATAATCAAGAAACCCTGGAGAAGAAGAGAAGCTGCAAAGGTTCTCCTTGGTGCATGTCAATGCCAGAGAAAAGCTTTGAAAAGGGATCTCCTATGTCCTTAGCCTCCAGTCCACAGCACACTCCCAGTTTTGAGCTCCATCACTGTAAGTAAGCCTGATCACAGTTAATTGCTTGGCAGAAACTTATGGACCTGCCTGGACGCTGCCATTTTCTAATACAGAACCGAAGAGGAAACAAGAGTCAGACATGCTGCTGGTGAAAATTCCATATATTCCTTCCACCCTATATCACATGTGCATTTCAAAAAGGACACTCTAGTGTCCTAGGACCAAGCTCTTCAAAGATCTGCACAATGCAGAAATACACTGGCTCTCCCCAAAGGGGTGACAAAGGAAGAGAAATTTATACTACAAAGATTCTCCATGGATCAATCCTGAAAAGGAAATAAAACCTCTTCTCAAGACAAGGAACCAAAATCACTCACTCCCCTGTTTCGACTGTTCTTCCAATTATTTTGTTTTGAAGCACACCCAAGG
The DNA here is from genome assembly GCA_013400115.1 of Rhinopomastus cyanomelas. Classification (NCBI taxonomy): domain Eukaryota; kingdom Metazoa; phylum Chordata; class Aves; order Bucerotiformes; family Rhinopomastidae; genus Rhinopomastus; species Rhinopomastus cyanomelas. The sequence goes on from VXBP01003122.1 coordinate 189,059, forward strand.
TTCAGCCATAATACAGTAAGGGTGTCACTGCATTTAGAGCAGGAAGCACTCCAAAGACATTACCCATGCCTCAAATCTGCTCTGCGCAACAGGGTCAGAGCCCTCATCCCTTTTAACTCTCAGATACAGCATAAGTGGAGGATAGGGAAACTCAAATTGCTTTTGCTGGGTGAGAAACAAAAGCAACATTGATGAAGTTAAGGTCACTGAGAAGAAGCCAGAGAAGCCCATTCAACAATTTAGGTTACAGCACTCTGAATAGATTCTGCACCACAGAAGCAGAGCTATGTCAAGAAGGGCTTGGCAGCTACTGGGACAATAAATAAATCAATCAATCACAGAATCATCATGAAGGTTGGAAAAGTCCCCTTCAAGATAATCAACTGCCTGCCCTACAACCCCCCAACCACCGAACCTTCTCCTGAAATACCATGACTATTTGTTTTTTGAATGTATGCCTCCAGACAGTGCCTCCATCCTCTCCCTGGCCAGCCTGTTCCAAGGCTTCATCACTCTTTCTGGGGGAAAAAAAATGTTCCTAATATCCAACGTGAACCTCTCCTGGTGCAACATGACCCTATTTCCTCGTCCTATTGCAAGTCTTCTCTCTAATGAGGCCAGCACCCACCTCACTACAATCTCCCTGCAGGTAACTGTAACAAGCAATGAGGTCTCCTCTCAGCCCTTTCTTCTCCAGGCTGAACAGCCCTAGCTTCCTCAGCCTCTCCACACCAGACTCGTTCTCCAGACCCTTAACTAGTCCAGTTGTCCTTCTTTTCCCCTCTCCAGCACCTCCATGTCCTTCCTATATTGCGGTGCCCAAAACTGCACCCAGTACTTGAGTTGTCACCTCACCAGGGCCGAGTGTAGGGGCAGGATCACCTCCTTGGTCCTGCTGGTCACACTACTGCTGATGCAGTCCAGGAAGTCATTGGCCTTTCTGGCCACTAAAGTTACTCACCATCCCCAAATGAACTGCAATATGTTAGTAATGAATTTGAGCTACATACATGTCCTATGTGGCCCTGCACTGTATATCTACTGCCTTCCAGAGAAGAGCAGAACAACCCCACAGAATAACTCTGGCAACCTGATAGGGCCACATCCTTAAAAACACTTTTCTAAGAGAAAAGAGGGAGGTGATCAAGTCTGCCAGCCATGTTAGTGCCAGAACAACGTTGGGCACATTGGCAGAAAAGACCGATTCCCTCCTCAGCTCTCACATTCATCTCCCATTGCTGCAGGACTTCAAATACTCTGCACACTGTAGTTACTCATCCTTACCAAACTTTTAACTTAAGGTAACTATACTGTCCAAATTTTACAGCTTAGAAACTAACAAAAAAGCAGCTTAGCTGTGCATGTTAAAAAACTATGCTGCAAAAAAAAAAGAACCTTAATGCCACAGATCCTACTCCTCTTTCTTGTGAGGCCTTTTTCCAAATTTAATTGCTACTAAAACTTCAGACCTTTCTTTCTCATAGATCAACACACAAGCACTTCATTAACTTCAAATCTCTTGATGTGTGGAATGCCAGAAAAAGGCAATTATTTCCACTTAATCCCAAAAGCTATGTTAAGTTCAGAACACTCTAAAAAAGGAAATTAAGTCAGAAATGCCGTGTTGGTTTTGCACAAGAGACTAAAAATGCTTCTCTGTTTTTAAAGGTAGAAAGGAGGCAAAGAGGAGAGTTCTACCAATGTTCCCTTGAAAGGCAGGACACACAAGCAGTCAGACAAGACTTCATGTGGGTTTCTGTGGGCCGCCAAGTTGTCACACAAGACACACTCAGAAGCACTTGAAGAAAAGAGATATCTCCCCTTCAGCTGTTCTCTGAGGTAAGAGCTGGTTTTGATAATTTTGAGAGGCCACAGGTGAACAAGCACAACAGTTTGGCCTTTGATACTAGCAAGGAGGCAAGTCAGCAATGTCATTTCAGGGAAGACTTAGATCTTGCATATTTATAAGGCCATTAAACAGAGGACAAGGTCACATGTGGTTGCCAAGCTGGACATGCACTTACTGTCTCCAAGAATCAGCTCAACTTCCTCATCAGCATCAGAATCTTCTTCTTCGCCCTCATCACCCTCTTCCAGGACATTGGCAAGCTCCTCATCATCGGAGGGAGAAAAGTCATTTTCTCCATCCTCACCAGCATTCTCATTGTTCTCATCCTCCTCCAGCTCAGCTTCCAGCAGCTGATCTGTATCCAGTTCATCAAGGTCATCTGTATCATCATCATCTTCGTCATCATCTTCTTCTTCTTGCTCTTCTTCTTCCTATAAAGATAGAGGAAATATTGAAACAAATGTCAAATGGAGTAAGAATAACTGAAGAAAACGTACTAGTTTTCACTTCTCTCTATACCCAGACATTATAGAAATACCGTCCCGTATCCCACATAAACACTTTCTTTCCATAACTACAGAACATGACACATGCTAGATCATTTGCAAGCCTGCACAGTCTTAGCTGCAAAATGCTGGCATACCACAGGTACCACTGGTTCAAACTGCTCTCCAATAGTGGCCATCCACATGTGTTGCCACAATGCAACCTTGAGAAGGACATGCAATAAGATCCATTAATCCATGGCTTTGTTGCTAGACTTGTACAAACATCTTCAACTGGCCAAAACCTCTGCTCCACATCAAACTGCATGTATGTTCAGTCTTAGTCACTTTTGATTCAGAAGAGATGTAAAACTTAGGGAAAGATACCACCAGCCTCAACCAAGTCCTTAATCACTCCGCTTCAGGTGATAGAACTGTTTAAAGCAGCTCAGAAGTTTCATCTTTGGTATTTAGCTGTGGATCAAGATCTTTATCAAAGCATAAGAATTTACATTCAGCAAAGCAATCTATTTCCTTATTGTACAGATTAATTACAGCAATGTGCCTAGCAGACAAAACTGAGTGGGAAGAAGCTGTTACAGTCCTGTCATTTCTCCAAACAAGAGGCCAAAAAGTGTCGTCACAAGGCAAGCTCCAGGGGTTATCTGAGACCCAAAGGAAGGGACGGGTGTACCTGCCCATCTCCTCAGAGTCACACCCTTTGTAACACAACACTCTCATGTGGCAGGAAAGTCATTCACTCTTAATTGCTCCTCTGTTTTGGGAGGGACCATGTTTTGCAAAACTACAAAGCAGTTTAGTTATTTAACAAAGCTTGGTCCTCAAGCTCACCACACTCGGAGTGGGCTGTTCCAAATGCTGCATTGTTAAATCTAAAAGGAGAAAGACTTTACTGTCAACTCCCCAACCTGCTATTTAGAATCCCAGTAGCTGCAACCTAAAGGATTCTGAAATGAGCTGGGAACTCTCTTTGTTTGAACATCTGTAGAATTTCTGAAAGCATTTTTTTTTTCCTAAATATGTAGCCCATAGTGACATAGAGAAATGTCAAAGTTACTGAATTTATGTTTCACATTTAATGGGTTTATATGAAATTGAAATACTGTTTAATCAACATTTGCAGTCCAGCTTAAGGCAAGGCATGTGTAGCAATACCATCCCTCAAACACAGAACAAAAATTAAATATAGTTGTATAAAGGTAAACAATTTCTTCTGGCTGAGAAGAACAAGCAATAAATTGCACATAAGGAAAAAAATCCTTTGTGAAAATACAAATAACAACAGATTAGAGAAATTAAACCAATGTAGGCAAAAATCAGTTTTGATTTTGATCTAAAATCATTTAAAATCATTTTAAAAACACCTAAGAACAGTGAGATGAGATCTAAATTATAGAGAATTGTGTGAAAACCATTCTATAAGAAGTCAGGTGTGCATGTGACAGAGAAGCATGGAACACGCACTCACAGTATGTGTGGCACCTCAAGAGGACTGATGGCAAGTAGTGAAAAAGCTGTATATCTTGTCCATTTTAAAACACAAGAGCATGAACCTGGAAAGCATAGTGCTTCTGCCAAATAACAGGGAAATTACTTCTGTATGAGCAATCTCCAAGGGCAACTCTCTGCAGCCACGCTGCAACACAGGTCCTGCATATGTGTGGCGAGATCTCCCAGGAAAGCACATGGACCTTCTGCACTCAAAACCAATCTGTGGAACATAGAGCTGAGAGCTCCACCTGGTTATTTCCTCACACCACCATATACAGACCCTTAATGGCTGTCTGGGCTGTATCCTCCCCAGATACCACAACTGTGTCACATAAGGGCCCCATTTACAGATAAAAACTGGCACACCTTCCCAAGTGAGCAGAACACGTAAGAGCAGCAAAAAGAAATCCTTGAGCCATGTCACAAGGGAAGGCAGGTACAATGGTTACTCCAAATCACATGTGCATTTGTGAAGGAAAAACCTGCTAAAGCGAGCTCCTACCTACTCAAAAGCTGTGGGCAATGACACAGCTGCTGCTAGAAAAAGCTCAGCATGCAAAACACAGGCAGCTGCACAGGTCCTCCTCACCAGAGTACCTGCTCCATGGATCAGCGCACTCCACAGGACACAAACAGTATCAAGGAGCCTTTTTAGCCATCACTAACTCCTTTACATGCCTAAAGATATTGTTCTGTTTGGGTTGTTTTCTGGAAAAGCTGCTTGTATTAGAATTTGAACTGCTCATGGAGTCTTCCCATTCCTCCTCTGTTTCCTTAGGGAACATTCTTTTCCCTCTCACACCAAAACCCCTTCACAGCTGCCATATCTACAGAAGGGATAAAGATAGGACTGAATCACAAGAAGAGCATCTCTCAACCTTCCTGCTGTAAACCACTTCACCTCACTATCATCACTGTGATTCACTGCCTGACATTTCTGCTATCCCCATGCAGCCATTCTGTGTAGTTCATGTAGGATTACAAACAATCCCAACATGAGGCTGTGAAAATAGAAAAAAAACTTCCAATGCTCCTTTTTAAATAGAGTAAGCAATGCTCAGGCAGTGTGTTGGAGCCCAGCTTTTGAATTAAGGATGTCACATTGCTACCTGTTTTAATTAACTGTAGATACCTAAAGATAGGATTGGTGTAAGGGAGCTTCGCCTTGATAGATACCAAGAACAGAACAATTTAGAGTACCCACAGAGTCCTAAAGAGACTTGGATCTGTAATTATTTATTACATACATATTTAGTAATTTTATCATTCTGTATTACAGTTAATACTGGGGGTTTTGTTCTGTCCTCACAATACTGCACCAGTGTTACTATTCATCTCCAGCACACACAGATGTCACTACACAGCATACCTGGACAACCAAGTCCTCCCTGCTCTTAAACCAGTTTTGCTATTAGAACAAAATTTAAATCTATGAAGCACCCACTCTGTTTCACACTTCATATCTCTTACTTCGTGGATTCCTGGCCCCACGTCTCTGCATAGACACTTACAGTGCTGATTCACGCCAAAAAAGTTGATTTTTGCACAAAGGCTGCAAACATAAGGCAATGACAACAATTTAAAGTAGACAGGAGAACTAAACAGAACCCAGTCATAATTATACAGGGAGAGCAAAGAGGGAGGCTGCAGCTTCAGTGTGGAACAGCTGTACAGAGATAGAAGGATAGAAGTAGGAGGTCTAGACAGAGACAGGCCCCAATTTAGCCCAGAAATCGTTTGACTGAACTAGAGTTCATCTGACTCAGCTGAACAAAGACTAGATTAGGCTGAAAAAGACCATCTGCACAAAGGGTTTCTATCAGTTTAACTCACAAAGTCTTGAGGATCTAAGTCAGTAATGTACAGTATCACCAGTTATATATTTTGAGCAGATGTAAAGGATACAGAACCTATCAGTTCTTCAAGACTAAGACCACAAAATGAGACAGGTCCTAAGAGTAAGCAGCTTAGGAGAAACCCCTTGACACCACTAACTTGTCAGTGTTCACCAATTCACTCTAACAGAAACACAGAACCAGCTTAAACACATAGTCCAAGACTCTGGAACTACTTCTAGGATGATTAAGAAAGCAAAAGCGATTCATGCCAGCTTTTTCCACACTTGCACACAGGCAGATTGCAGAACTACAGGAAAAGCTGGACATTAACTTCCAGAATCAGAAAAGTCGATCACATAGCAAAGGATTACCTCAATCATCTCAAAGCAAATTACCTGGCAATGTGACTCTACTACCAGGTTGCAATCTCATGCAAAGATTCAGAAAGCCAAGTAGATTTGGTTCAATAAGTTTATCTAGAAAGGGGAAAACTAAACAACATCCCCTAAAGGAAAAGCACACATAGGAATGGCAGTCCTGTAACAAAAATCCTGCCTGACCTAATTCTTCATGTTGCCAGTACTTTCAGCCTGTTCAGAGCCTAGTAATACCCTTTGCTCTTGTTCAGGCATTATATATTTTTTTTTCCATACTGTTCTTTGATGCAGGTTTGCATGCAATTCAGAGACTTCCACCACCACAGATTTCCTTACCTGTTCATTCTGCACAGACAAAGTTCACAAAACTTGTCTTTGGTCAGTACAAATTATTGATACTCAACACACTCACCAGTGCTGATCTCTCAAAAATCATTCAAAGGTCGAGGAAGCCCCCGCTCTTTCATTTACTCAAACTCTGATGCAAAATATGTGTTAACTAGGCAGAACTTTTTTTTTTTAACTTTAGCATATTTCTGCACTGTACTGTAATGTGAGATCAGTGTATGCACAAAGTACTTTCAGGATGTACAGCTTACAGCACTGCAGGTTTGCCGTATATAAAAACAGACCAGGGGGCTTTATAAGCACTCTTATGACTTTTTAAAGAGTTTTCTTATATTCCTTGATTTAAAAAAAAAAAAAATTATGACCAGATGAACAGAAATTGAGACTTCTCAAATGCAGATTACATAATCTCTCAAATGTATCCCTATGCAGACTGCTCACTGCCAATAGACAATCCCTGTCTTTTGTGACAGTGGGTTTAGAACACTTGTAACTTGGATTTTAGATTTACAGGTCACCAAGATATTTTCAGCTTTTGGCTGTTATAAAAAGCTTTGCCTTTTCATTTAAGACCTTATCCACTTTCTTTTTCCTCTACTAGGAATGGAATCACAGACCAAAACAAGTATTTACGTCAGTTCTCTGCCTGACTTTCTGTGTAACTGCTCTGAACCACTCAGCTGTCATCCTCTCCCAGCTGCTCCCTCCCCAGCCCCATGCTCACCTCCACCCATCGGTAATTCTCATTCGCAGATGGTCTCTAGCAACAGTCCCTTCCTCTCCTAACACTAATCTCTGTTGCACCTCTCTCATTCAGATTACACTATACATGAAAATAAGAGTAATGAGGCTGCATCTTCTCTACCTGTCAGCTAGTTAATCAAATGTCGTGAAGCTTTTCCTGCTTTTTCAAACTGTTCAGATCATACTTAGCTACAAATAGACAAAGTGAATTATGTCTAATCATCTGCTGGTAAGCATCTTCTACAAACTCTTTGTTTTCTCTACTGATGTAATTTTTAAAAACAGAAATGAGTGTTTCCCCCAGTCTCATTATTTGGGAACACTTAATTGCTTTTGCAAGAAATCTACTGGTTTACTTCTCTTTTCACCTTCCTCATCATAGTTTTTCCTGCAGAAAAGGAAACTCGCTTTTAGTATCTGGTCTCTTCCATATTATCAGTATTATTTTAACTACTACCTACTTCCAGGGGCTTTGCTTCCATAAAGCCAAACATATGGTAATTGTTCAAACACAAGTTCACTCCAGAGGACTAAGTTTCTCATTGTTTTCATAACTTGCCTTTCTCCACAGACAACCCCCTCTGTCATATCTTCTGACAAATGCTTTCTTGCTTCCAAAGCATCAGTGTAGTATACTGGAACTTCCTGATCCTTCACTCTGCAATTCTGAGGAGTGACAAAGTGACAATTTCTGGTCTTCAGTCACTTCAGAGTTCCTTCCCCATGCCACCCTCACCCACTTCTTACACTCTCTGAGCAACAGGCACTGGAAAAAGCTTAAATATAGCCAACAGTACTTTTCTAGGGGGTTAAGCACATGAAGAATTTTACAACCTAGACTATCAGCCAGCAAACCCAAACTCACTTCCTAATATCATACAATTAAACTAATTCATATCCTTCACACCACAGGGCTCCACCTGCTTTTACTTTCTGGGCTACTTCAGTGCCAGAATTTCTATTCTTTCACAGCTATTAATAAGGTCACAGAGCTAAAAAGCACAGAAGCCTGGAAATGAGCAGAAGTTACTAGGTGTAGCAAGCAAGGAATCTTACCATCTTGTACACAGATGTAGGTGTGTGTGGATTTAATACAGCAAACAGCACACAGTTTGTCACAGAGGCAAAACATGGAGTTGAAACACAAGGCAGTTACTCTCTTGGTCTGTGTAAGTAGGTTTAGCTTGTTGAATGACTACTTGCTTGCGATGAATGAAAAAGCAACAAGACATAGATAAATAGACACTTTGGTGTAACCAGGTGTCTCTTGGACTGGCATGTTCAGCTGGGGCTTTGCTTTAGCAATGCTCTAGGTCTGCCCATGAAATACTTTTGTTTCAATGTGATTCTAAGCATCTGATGATCATCCAATCCCAGAACCACTTTTAGAAATATTCTTTAATGCTAGGGATAAATGTGTTCCAGTGTCACTATTACATTCTCTGTGCTGCAGGGCTCAGAGATAATATGAGGAGTCCACAACAGGGGCCATTTCTGAACCTGCTTCTTTTCCTTCCTCTCACTGATCTGATATTCTCACTCACAAAATGAGCCCATTCATCTAATTGTATGACAAAAACCAGTAGTCTGTAAAAGAATTCTAAAATCTGAAGGGTAAATGCTACTCCATGGAATGAGAGTTTATTTATTCCTTTATTTTCTCAGCTACTGACCAACATTTCTCATCATAGCTGAAGCACCTTTTAGTTTCTTGAATCACAACTACTCTGAGAATTGTAGAAAGAAATGTTGGTAACAGAAAGGAATCAACCTTTCATTTCTGTCACTGAGTGGACAGGATGTGCCTTTACCTCTGCTGAAAGTGTTTTATTCCATAATGCTAGGTCCAGCCTTCTGAAAACTCCAATTCCTTCTTCCTTTCCAAGAATTTCCTCTGTTTGCACTGACAGACAGTGAAACCAAACTCTGGAACAACGGAATAGGCTGAAGTAGCCCATTATTTGCTAGCATCTAAATATGAGGTAAGAGGTACAGGTACTTGGAATTATTACTTTTTATTTTAAGGGATGTTTTGGAGCACACCTGATCAAATGACGTGTCTGTTATGCAAACAGGTCTTTGATGGAAACCATGCATTACTTAAGACTCCCCAGCTGCAACTAAGTTCAAAGATTCCCATCAACATGTGCCATAAACAGACATATTTTATCATAGAATCACAGAATCATTAGGGATTGGAAGGGACCTTGAAAGATCATCTAGTCCAATCCCCCAACACAGCAGGATCACCTAGACCAAGTCACACAGGAACACATCCAGGCAGGTCTTAAAACGTCTCCAGTGAAGGAGACTCCACAACCTCTCTGGGAAGCCTGTTCCAGTGCTCCGTCACCCTCACTATGAAGAAGTTCCTTATCATCAGTTGAGATATTTGTCAGAAAATGCTTGTTCCCAGCTACTACCCTGTAAACCATCCAATCTCAAGCAAGACTTTGAAATAAGCTGCATCTTCAAATGTTACAGGAGCTGCTTGTGAAAGACAAAGGGTCCCTGCTGACACAAACTGTTCCAAGTATTTCGTAGTGACAAAGTATCACCACAGCCTGACGGCTCCTAAAAGCACCTGTCAATATGGATTAAGGCTTGTGGGGTTTTTCCCCCAGTAAGTACATGAAAACAAACCTGTATCAAACCTGTTGTTGGCAGCAACACAAGCGCAGAGTCCTAATACACAAATTGAAACTGGGATCACGAAGACCACACAGAAAGCTGAGGACAACGATCCTCCACCCTCGCCAACCTACATTAGAACTGTGATTGGCTTTTGAGTCTTTATTACTTTATTTCCAAAGCTTCCATTTCACATTACCTAGAATTTTCTAATCCAATGCAAAAAGACAAATCACACACCTACCATCACCATTTTGACAGCCCAGAAGCACTGCAGGATAATTAACACTTCTTCAGTTCTGGCAAAAGAAGTAGAACACACTTTATAGGACAGAGACAGCTCGGCAAAGCAATCTGCTACTGAAGCCATAGATCTCTCTGATCATGACAATATCTGAGGCTACTACTTGAGCCTCACAGAAGCAACATCATTTGCATGTACCACAGAGAGGGAAAAACAGGCCTTGAAGAACTAATATGGAATAAACCTAAAATAAAGGGGTAAGAATGCACAGACTGAAAATCCTGCAACCCATTCAGAAAACCACATCACCCAGACTTCAGCTGCACAATTTTGAGTCTGCTCGAATTAGCCAGTTCCCTTCAGTTTAGTTATTCCAATCACTTAATGTTTCTGAAGTCTCCTTTTCTAACCCACAGCAACTGCCATGTGCCATTTCTAGGCCAGATCACTACCTCCACCTTCCTCTGCAATTCCTGCTCTGGCACTATAGAAGACAGGAGACTACTAAGTGAAGAAAGGAAAATAACTAAGAATAAAGCAAGTTAACAACAGAGTTCTAAGTGTTGTTTATATTAAAACCAAATCTCTATTATTAAAGAAACTCGACTGTAACCATCCCTGAAAGTTAAAGTCTAAGAAACATTTACATACCGCAGAAGGTTTGCAAAAGCAGCAACTGTGCAACATCAGCTCGTTACTCTTAGCTTGCAAATTGATCCTGGAGCAGCTGTTTGAAAACCCTGTGAGCTTTACAGAACAGCTTTCAGCACATTACCTCCATTTGTAACACGGGATATGTCTCCATCATATCTCATGGACAACAGACAACTTATACCTGGTGGGTACTCAGTTTTACAGCCCAGAACCAAGGAGTGTTCAGGCTGTGTCCTCTTACACAAATACACATCTCAAGTCAACACTTAGCAGCAGTACTGCAAAGCTGTGTCTTGACAGCAGCTGGTTAATCACTGTACAATGCAAAATCAATTTCTGTTACTGTCTTTTGAGGTTTTATAAAGAAGAGGTGAATGAAATAACTAAAATATTCTGAATGTTACCAAAATCAGTGGAAGCAGAGGCAAAAATAGAAACAATTGCTAGAGGCAAGCACTGCATAGCTAGAAACACTTTGCAAGGAAGTGTCATTTCCTCTGGCTATGTTCCTTCCCAAGGAATCCCACTCTTTATCCGTCCTAAGTGTTCCTGAACTAAATATCCATCCAATATAGAAACAATGACCAATGACTTCATAAGAATGCCAAGACTTCAACTCCAACCTTGTGGCACATTGCGAGGACAGGACAGCAAACTGTCTGCGCTATTATCGTGGAATTGTAGTAACAACTGTTACTCTTTCTTACTATCCAGTCTTCTGAACCATAAAGTAGAAATTTTAACATAGCAACAGGAAGATTCAGAGACAACAAGGGTAACAGACATCCAGCTTTTAACAGAAACTGGGAAAAATCCCACCAAAACACTACCTTCTGGCATTCTCTGGAAAAAGATCATCAGCTTTTCTCACAGGAGACATAAATATATGATTTACTAGAACAGAGGCACCAAAGAAGAGAAAATAATGCACTGGATAACCCTTAAGAAATTAAAGCATAAGGCCTGTTCAAAAAAAAAAAAAGGTACAAAAAAAGAACACGACACCTCAAAAGCTACACATCTGTACTGGAGTAAGTATTCAGTACCACTCTGTATTTTATCAACCACACCCTAAGAAGCACCCACTACAGTTCTTAGTTCTTTTATCAAGTCAGATCAAATGAATGATCTGAGGACGACCAACACAACCCACTGCAAACCTACAGCTTTCTTTAATGTTCTGTGTAGAAGTATTGTGCAATTTCACTGTGTCTCATTCAGAAATTGGTGAACAAATTATGCCCAAACACAAGACTTGGAATTGTAAAAAAAGCAAAATTTAAACCACTACTGTCTCTACTGGGTGTCAAAATATCTAGGGAAATTAATAAACAAAATGATCATGTCAGTTTACTGTGTGTAAAGCTCATACTGACATTTATTTGACGCTGACAGAGAAGACCAAGAGTCTTCGTATAAAGCATTAACAATCAGTTTATTGCTCTGCTTCTCACCTGGTCTTCTTCTTCATCTTCTTCATCTTCTGCCAAACGCTGCCTGCCCACCTCATACAGTCTGCAGACTGTATCCATGTTCATGGCATCCATGCTCCCTTGATTCTGAAAGGGAGATGCCCCCACAACAGTTAGTCCCAGGAATTAAGCCCAGCATTCATATTCAGTGATACATCTCACCTTAGTCACAAAAATGTTACCAAAATCCTTCCCTTCCCTTTACTACTAGTACAATTATCACTAAAAACGAGTCTTCAGTTTCAAAGCCTAGGAGTGATGAAAAATCTCCTTTTTGCTTCTGTCATCCACAAGTTACACTCTGACTAGTATGCTTAATGAAACTTTGACTGGATCCTTAAAAAGTTTTGGTTTTGTACTCAGCTAACTGCACATGAATTCCTTTCAAACCTACCTCCCTATACTAAAATCGAACCATTTGCCTTGAGAGAATGCCAAAAGCTGTCACAGGAGGTGTGCAAGAGAGCAGGCTGACATCCTAGTAACCACTGCTGCCATGAGTCCTTAACATTTACAACTTCAGGAGTTAATCATGAAGCCTGCTCTACCACAAATTCTACACTCATTTTTTTCTGTGAACCAGCAGTTCACAGAATCATCAGGATTTAAAATTAGTCACTACATGTATGTAGTCAGGTTGAAGGAACTGGGTACTGATAATACAGTAATGGGCAAAGAATTTGATCATTTAGTTTAATTTTACTTCCTCTTTAACAAACTAGAAGTTTCACTCAATTTTTGATTCAAATTCTTAGCTTCTGGGATTTTGCAAGGAAGAGAAGTGATAAAGGAACAGTAAGAGTGATTGACAGAAAAGTTCCATGAGCAGCCTCAGGAGGACATTTTCCAGTTATTCCACACAGTGCAAATTTTAATAGGAAATTATTGCTATGAATAGAAAAATAAAAATGCATTTTTTCTCTATGCTTACAAGAAGGAAAACCTCTCCATGTTTTACAGTGGGAAATCTTTGAAGAAGAGAGGTAAGCATGTTTGGAAGTGTAAGGAATCAGAGGCAGAAAAACAAAGACTGCTGTGAGTGGACAACAAAAAACTCACCACATCTTTGCCAGCATCAAAACATTACCACTGCTCAGGATGTTAATTTACGAGTTAGGAACTCCAGAATCATCACTTTTGAAGGTTTTAAACAAGCAGAAACACAGCTACAGAGACTAGAGTTGATTCTTAGCTCCTTTACCTCAATGACAGCCAGATAGCAGTCCTTGCTGTCCGTGCACAAGTCAAAGATATTTCGCTTTACATCTATGGTAGCTGGAAAACAGCAAAGAACAAACTCAGCAGTTAGCTGTGTGTTACTTAGTACTTGCTGTAAGAAAAGATCTAAATATACATCTAAAAGCAGATAAAGCGTTGGGACAAACAAACAACAGCTGAAATAAAGTGACACGAACATTTGTAACTACATCAATCTATAATAAAGAATAGAAATATAGAAGATTATCAATAAAAAAATCTCCAAGTAAGTTCTTAACCTGCTCTGCAGAGCCTCCTCCCTTGCTAAGATATTTACTGGCTTCTCTAAGCAGAGTAAACAAAACATAATCTTCCAGGATATGTAGTAACCAAGGGACTGAGATGTCAGCCATGCCTCCCTTCAATAGCAAATGCTTCATTTGCTTATGTCTGTAGCAACATGTATCATCTTAGCTCCAGGAGCTTTGCAAACCAACCACATTTTGAACTCTGCAGTGTAAGGAAATGTTGCTGGGAAGAAAGACAAAAACAAGAGCAGCCCTTCCTGAAATGAGCCAAATGACATCTTGGCCAAATGACCTACAATCTCAGATTATGCCCTACTTGGAAAGAGGGAAGGAAATTAAAGCCAGAAGGGCTGAACAGTAGCTAGTAAAGCAATAACACACAGAACAGGATATGGGACTGGAACCTATTTCAGTGCTAAAACAAACTCTTGCACTTCAATCAGAACGGGCAGTAGCAGATGCATAGAATCACAGAATCACTAGGGATTGGAAGGGACCTCGAAAAATCATCTAGTCAAATCCCCCTGACACACCAGGATCACCTAGACCAAGTCACACAGAAACACATCCAGGTGGGTCCTAAACATCTCCAGCGAAGGAGACACCGCAACGCCCCTGGGAAGCCTGTTCCAGTGCTCTGTCACCCTCACTGGGAAGAAGTTCCTTCTGATACTGATGTGGAACCTCCTATGTTCCAGCTTACAGCCACTGCCCCATATCCTAGCACTAGATGACATTGACAAGAGCCTGGGTCCATCCTCCTGACACCCACCTTTCACATAGTTATAGACATTAATGAGGTCACCCCTCAGTCTCCTCCTCTTCAAGCTAAAGAGACCCAGCTCCCTCAGACTCTCCTCGTAACGGAGGTGCTCCACTTCCTTAATCATCCTCATTGGCCTACGCTGGACTCCCTCCAGCAGCTCCACATGTCTCTTGAACTGAGGGGCCCAGAACTGGACACAATACTCCAGATGTGGTCTCACCAGGGCAAAGTAGAGGGGGAGGAAAACCTCTCTTGATCTGCTAACCACCCCCCTCTGATCCACCCCAGAATGCTGTTGGCCCTCTTGGCCACGAGGGCACACTGCTGGCTCATGGTCATCCTGCTATCCACCAGGACCCCCAGGTCCCTTTCTCCTAAACTGCTCTGGCAGTCACACATGCAGATGAGCTGGAAATGAATGTTACCAAGTTCAATAAAACATTAAACCTCCATATCAATCTATTTGCTACTCTCTTACCTATAGGTTTATAATCGGTTGCATTAAATGTCCGGAAAGAAGAGCCAAAGGGACTTCTCATTCTCTCCTCCATAAGGTCATCTTCATCATCTGCTTGCAACATAGCTGATACAAGGAAAGATTATCCCATAAATCCACCTTCCATTCATCACTATCAGTAATCAACTTAAGATCAAATTTTTCTTTTTATTCAATAGCTTAGTAAGACACATTTAATACCTACTCTTCCAGAGCTGCCTTTATTAACGCTGCAGATCACTGAAACTTAATACAGAGGACAAAAGTGTTTTCTCAGGCACCTTCAGATCTGCCACTACACACATCTAAGTTTTCAATAGGTTGACTTTTACTTTCACAAATGCACAGTGGTATTGCTGATGTCGCAGAAAACCTGGTCAACAATACATGAAGCATTAACACCTGAAATTCCAGTGCACACCTCTTACTAAGGCCTGGAGTTAGACAGAGCCTCTGAAGCTTCCAATTTCACTGAATAAGCAAGTACCAATCTCAAACCAGAGTTGACCAAGGACAGCAACGTCAGGCTGAGAATTCCTACCTCCATACATAACTGTGCCAGTATAGTTGAAGACCACGCGACACTGATCCAATGCAGGTACTGTGTGTAACAGGTGGAAAGTTCGGAGGTCCCACTGCAAAAATACAGGCTAAGGAGCAACAAGCAATTCAAAGTTTCTATTTCCTCTTCAACATATTGTCAACCAGCTGATGCAAAACGTGTTATTCAAAATATTATTCCCAGTCATGGGAGGCTCCTGCAATAGCTTCAAGGCTGATCTTGGTAAGGGACAGGAAGATAGCACAAGTATCCCAAACCATGTCAGAAAAGAAAGTCTCTCTTGCTCTCTCTCTCCAGGCTGTATCAGAGGCAGAACTGAGATTTCAGTTTGGCAGCTGCTTGACAGTCCCTACTAACTTGATTCACAAAGGAAAACAGCTGTGACCACACACAACCTGTAACACAACAAACCAGTCTCACAACTTCTGCAAACAGCTACCTGTTTATCAACACAAACTCTTTAGATCCCAGCACACCAGTTACCACAGCAGCCAAAGGATACAATTTCTGTGTTGACTATAACCTCTAGCCCATTGGGATGGAAAACACCACTGATGGTCATGTTGAACTTGTCAAACTTGTGGATGGCTTGTGCCGATCTGACATCCCAAAGGACACCATCATTTAGGACAAGGTCATCAGTGGGGTTAAAGGTGGCACAATTCTTCTTATAGTTGTTCGCAAGATCTGGGTTAAACAGAGTCAATAGCTTGTTGCCAGTCTGAATATCATAGATCTTTCAAATTAAAAAGAAAAAGAAAGGTTAGTTACAATTTGTAATGTACTTGTGCCTAAGATCACCTCATGCTCCTTCTCCCTTCTAGATTGTTTCCAGAATCACCCCATTTCCCAGTTCGCTTTTTCATTTCAAGTGAGAGCTGTTTCAAAGATAACCCTTTTGCCCAATCCTTTAACAGCTTTTCACAGCTGGAACCAAGTCTCACAATGTGTTCTGGACAGTACTTAGCTTACTGCAGGTCCACTGATGTATTAGAATATGATCGAGATCAGTTCCAAAGAAACTAACCCCATTATGAAAAGTGAAGCTGCAGTCACGAGGTACCATTTAGCCAGAAACTGTTTCAAAAACAGAACCGATTTCAGAGCAGATTGTATTTACAAACACAAAATCTCCAAAGCACATACTGCAGGGGAAAGAAAGGCAGAAACCAAAAAAAGGAGCTAAAATTTCTGGTATTTATACAGAAAGGCAACTTTTTGAGCTTTGCCCCAACAAAATGTTCATTAAGATTTTTTTATGATGATCCTCTGAGATAATTTTTTTATTATGATCCTCTGAGACAAATCTGATCTGCAATATTCCTCCAAGCCTGACTCTTGTTCAAACTTACAGAAAGGAAAAAAAAATTCTCTTGAACTAAAATCCAAGTTTGTTTACCAGATAAACAAAGTAATCTGATTTGTCTTTCACATAAACCCAAGTTTAAAATTGTGCAAGAATGAACAGTTTGCTTAAATGGATCAGAGCAATATGTAAAAACATAAATAATTTGACTAGGCTATGTTTCACAATTTTTATGTAAACACTTCTTCAAAAGACAGTGTGCCCATAATGAATGCAAATCAGCATCAAGAAGAAGCAGAAGCACTCACAAGCACTTTGCATACATCAGATTTGCAGGTATTCAAACAAAATGCTATGACAGCATTCTGTAAAAATACATTGATAAAATTAAATTACCCAAAAGCTGGCAGCAAATCTGGGTGGATGCCAAAGGAAGACACTTTTAAAGAGGACATCTTTAATAGGCCATTTCCTTCAGCCACTGACTGAGCTATTGTTTACAGTAGAACTTTTGTTGTTCTTATTAAAATAAGGCAGAAGAGGAAACTTCAGGGGAAAAAAACCCTAACAAGTCCTGCCTGATCGCTCTCAAATGAGCAAAACAAAGATTCTACAATGGCCTAGAATACTAATGACTGAGGCAACACACTGCATGCTGCATGTAGTACAGTTGGTTTGGAAAGGTCAAGCTGACACCCTCAGACACAGGGAAGCTGACACTTCCAAAGCTCATCAGTTACATAGACCATCGCAGCACCCAGATCTGTTAATAAATGTTGTGTGAATAATTCTTGTCACATCTTCACAGCCTTTACTGGTACTTACATGGGCAATGTCTCCTTTTGTGCCAATGACCCTGTCCTGAGAGTGTTTGCTGAACTCCACGTAGTGGTCATCAGGGAAGGAATGCCTAGAGAGAGTCAGTAAAGGAGTCAAGGAACTGCAGAAAACCACCTGTGTGAACCAGCCATGATCCCACCACCTCCGGCAGAGGTTTCATCAGTGCAGAAAACTAAAAACTTAGATTTCCCTTCACCATTGATCATGGCATTGTACAATGCTCAAATGCTCCACTAGCATTTGCAGAAAAGTATCACAGACACAGCAGTGAACAAACTCACAGGCTTGTCACCAGTGAGGTCAGCCATAACAGAGCAGTGTTCAGAGGAGAAGCCAAGTGCAGCACGAACACTCAAACACAAGCCAGCCTGAGGCACATTCAACTTTTTATCCAAAGAACGTCCTCTAGTTGATGTAAAACAGGTCACACCAAAACTGCTGCTTACAACTGAGATAGACTAGAGTCTAATCTGCCAAAAACTAAGAGCCTTCCATCCATCTTTTATGGGAAGGAACAACTGTAAATACTGAGATAAATTTTAAATGGCTTTATCAAGGTTTGCAATAGCTTGTATCCAGGTCTGAAAATTCCACCATGCAAATCATCATGCTAGTAAAATTCAACAACTGGCTACAGAAAGATTGCCAAGGTAATTTTCAAACATAAGAATAAAAATATGAACCTATTTATTTGCCTTCAGGGCAAAGAGTGATGTATTTTAGTGATCTACCTCGGATTAAATAGGACTTTAGGTAGCTAGAATTTAGTAAAACTGCCCACGTCTGACAAAATAGGGAAGATACTAAACATAAAAAAGGGAGCACATTTCATTTTTTCACAAAATACACTGAGAGCTGTGCTGTATCAGTTGTTCACAGGGTTTGCTCTTAGGGTTTTTGCCTATATTGCACAGTTCTTCTAATTGCAACATGTATACCTACTTCATATCAAAGACAGACTTCATTCCCCACAATGCAGACAGAGGTTGGCTCCATGTAGCGGATGTCAGCAATAAAGATCCATCCTGTATTTCCAGATTGGAGTAAAAGAAGAGAAAAGAATACCAAGGGAAACAGGTTATTGCTTTACCTGAGCACTTCAACATAACAGTTAGAAGAGAATTTGGGAACTATAGCGGGCTTTGTTCTTACTAAACTACTCCTATAGAAGAAGAAGCCTATGTATCTAATACTATGTGTAATATAAAAAGCCCTTGACAGACAAAGAAAAATATCACACATAGCATGATGGATTGTTGTAAAGAGCAGATAAAATCAGGACAATCCATGCTTGAATTTTGATGTCCTCTGAGTGGAGTTCATTCTGCTTATAAACCAAGTACTTTTTATTTCTTTCTAGAATCTTCTCCCTAAAGACTTACTTCTCCAGCAAAGGCAGGTTTTATAAACTCTGATACCTTTTCTCAAATGTGTAATCATTTAGAGCATTTTGCCACTTCTAGACATACATATTCGTTACTTAAGAAGGCACCCAGCCACAGCATACCTTCTCCATTAACTTGGGAAGGAAAAAAAGCACTGTAGAACTCACGGAGAGGGATTATATAAATATTAATCCAGACAACAGGTGCATTTTGGCTGAACATATTTAGATGGACCCAAAACATACAAGAGCTTAGACTGCGAAGACTTGTAAAAGAACAGATCTTCGGTTACTCACTCTGGATGGCTCAAGGTGTGTGATGGCAGAGTTATGGCAGTGGTAACTGGCCTCTTCCTGTCCGCTGAATACGTTATAGAGTTTCAACTGCCCTGTGCAAGTACCTAGCATTAGGAATCGTTCTCTTGCAGAAAATCCACAACAGGTAAAGCCACTCTCATCCTCATTTGCTTCCCTGAACACAGAAATTGGACGGAACCTAAAGAGCGTAGAAATACAAGAGTCATCTGAGAGAAGAAATGCTGTGTGATATTAAATCCATCCAGTCCTTATAAATCACATAGGTAAAAGTCATAGCTGTCTTCTGGAATGAGCTAAGTGTTCCTTGTACAACTTGCACTCAGTGAGCAAGTTACAACAGTGTTTGCAGTGTTTCAGAGTTGGTTTTGTACTCTTAAGTACTTCAGTTAAAGTACGTCATTATACTGAAGCACCTGGGAGTCTAACTTCAAAGCTGAACTGATCAGAAGTCTGTACTGCTGTCACCTGAGTAAGCCCAGACAGCTGGCAAAAAAAAATCTGCCAGGCCTGAAACACTCAACACACAGCATGCCACACTGGCAAAATAACCTCATGTAATCCTAATTTCACTATGAAGATGCTTTCATCTGCACATTAACTTTTATTGTTATAAACTCAACAGCAACTCCAAATGAACCTCAGCAAACAAAAGCCACATAAAAGGAGCAGCAACTTGTGCTGTGGATTCAGGTGCAGGAGCAGAATATGAATTCCACTGTCCTGCATCTGTCAGCCAACCACCCTCAAGGCCATGCCATTCTCCCATGTAAAACTGGCATAACATACTGACCTTCCAATGGAGATGAGAGTTTCACTTGTCAGTGTTGCTAATGAATGAACCTGACATTGGAAACAAAGTGTGCTTTATCTGCTAAGAGTCAGTACTGAGGGTAAGAGAAACAGAACAACTTCTGTAAATGCCTTCCAAGGCTCTCCTGTTCATCATTGTTGAGTTAGAACACTTCTCTCCTAGGACACTCCACTGTACAACTGCACAGCCCAAAGCCAGGCAAGGCTTTTTGGCACAGGGTACATCCAGAGAGAGGTCAAGAAACATTCTTCTTCCTTACCTGCTAAATATAAGATGTCTATCAAAGCAGCCACCATCCACCCCTCCGTACTTTGGAAAGGCTGCCCTGCGGGTCAGCCGTGAGGTAAAGTTAGTTGGCGCCTGGCGCCTCTGTTTTGGCTCAGGACACTGATGGGGAGTAAAGAGAGAGAAAGGGGGACAGGTAGCAACAGGGTTCTTGCAGCGGGCATGCTGCTCCCTAAGGTACTCTGTGATTATACTGTCCAGCGTGGGTGGGGAAGGAAGGTGTCTGTCCAGTTGCTTTTTCATAGCTGGGCTCTGGCTGTAGGCACCATGGTCTGATTTTTGTCGCAATGCTCTGATTTTTCTGCCATTGCAGGGAGATGGCCTCTCCCTGACTAAGCTCATCCTGCCAGCCGCAGAAGGGTTGCTGTTATAGGAAGGGCCTGGAAGGGCAAGTGGACCTTGGGATGCAGACGGCCTTGCCTGAGCATGGACTGAGCTGGCAGTGGAACCTACAGACGTGTGGTTACTCAGTCGGGCTGAGATGCTGTTAGCTATGCGAGGAGTACGAGGCAGGGTCACAGAAGAGGCAGCAGCTGCAATGGGGGTGAAGGTGGATGAATGAGATGCTGCTGTCATGGGTAGATCAGCCTCCTTAGTAAGGATAGATGCCGTTTCTCCTAGGCCCTTAGAGATTAGATGGTTCCGAATCAAGAGCAGCAGCTCCTTCTCAGGAAATGTGATCCTTGACTGGGCCACCACATCCGCTTTCTGCAACCGAGCCAGAGAAACATCTGTGCCAATCAGCAGTGGCTTCCCTGAGACACGCTCTATGAGCTCAGCAGCATATTTGCAGAACTTCACATGCTCGCTGCGCTTGTCCTGAAGCACTGGCTCCTTCATCAGCTGCTGAATTTGACAGCTACTGAACAGAGGGAGTTTGCTGATGATCTGTCGGACAGTACTGCTGCGTGAGAGCCCCACCAAGGCTTTGCAGGCTAATGCTCGGATCTGATCTGCATCTGTGATTGGCATCTTTATAGACAGTAATGACAGCAGCACTTTGATGCCATTGTTGGACTGCACCACATTCCACATCTTAGCTAACGTGTGCTCACTGCTCTTGAGGGCCTGAGGAACCTTTCGCCGAGGAGTTCCGGAGATGAATTTACCAATACTGGAGATGCGACTATCTGGGCCACATACACAATTGATGATGATCTGAAGGGCTGATTTCTGAATCTCGGCATCATGGATGAAAAATTCACCCTCAGCAACTCCAAGGATGATACTAATACCTGGTAAAGGAAAGGAATAGTCTTAGTACTCTAAAATGTTATCTTACACAGATCATCAGACAAGTCTTGAACAAATCTGAGAATAATTCTCTTTATTCTGGTAATTTCTGAAGTTCTGCTAATTAGTGTAAGATGTATTCTCCCTCCCTGGCAAAACATTTTCCCACACTGATGCTCCTCTACCTCATTACTGGTAAACAGGGAGTCAATCTGTAAGGGAAGGTAATGGGCCCTGGCTGAGGAATACAAAATCCTGGCTCAAAGAGAACAGGCACACCTCTGGTTCTAACTGCAGAAAGCCACTCCCTTGTATAATACTAACAAAGTGGAAACAGAGGAAGGAAGGGGACCAGGTTATTAAGGGAAAAGTAAAATGAAAAATTAAAAATCACAGCTTCTAAGAGGAGACAGGCAAAAATGAAACTTTTTGGGTTTTTTTTCCATCCCAGTTAAGAGTTCCTATTAGTTTCACATCTGCTTCAGAAGATCAAAACCCTTCCTCAAGAAAGAATGGCTGTTTTGTCTAGAGAAAGCTTTTGTACAAAAGCAATTGTCTCCTGCTTATGTCTAGTAGTCTGTCCATCTTTTATTTTCCAACAACAACAAGCCTTACATGCGATCTAGGCACATCTCATTAATTTACAGATAGAGTGTAGCTCGAACAGCAGCAACTGCTTCTCTCCCATATTCTCAAATACTATATTCCCAGGAGACCTACATTTCTGGGAAATTGTGGGAACGTAATAGTTCCATTACAAAAGTAGATTCACCTCTACTAGTATTTAATGAGCTCTTGAAACCCACTGCAAGTCAGAGACACTGCCTTGTAATTTGTAATCCAGGCACAGTACTAATCATGACACAATTTTAAACAGTCTGCTCTCCCAATTATTTCCACCCTTAACAGTAACTCTATGAAGTAACATGTATTGTTTTAATCCCTGTTTAACTGTAGGTGAGAACTAACCAACTAAAATAATGTAGCAGAAGACAACTGGAAAGTGTCAGTCATAAGACCCATGTTCAGCTTACCCACAGTGGAGACAGTAGACCCAGCTTCATCTAACACATCCACAGGTTCTGCCAGCTGCAACTGGATTTTAGGAACCACAGTCAGGATGGCAAGTACATCCAAAGCATATCGTACTGTGTCATTCCTGGAAGACAAGAAAAGAACTTGAGAGAGAGAAATACATTCAGAGCTGCTTCAATAGCATAAAACAGTGTTCCATCTACCTACTCCAACAAATATGAGTAAATCAGTTACATTTGAAGTATCTGACAGTGCTTTTTGATTACAGAATCACAGAAGAGTTCAAATGCACACTGCTGCCAGAAGTCTCTCAACACTACAGAGGTCCTAAAAGTACTGCAAGTAAAAATCCCCAAAGCGTTCTAAGTCAAGCTTCTAAATCTAATGTAACTCTACATTTAGTGGGGAAAAATTGCTAACACACTGTCACTGGTCAGCTAAGAAGGAAGTTTTTGTGAAGTGAAAGCAAGAGGTAGAAAGGAAAAGGCAGAAAGTTTTGTAACGTGTATGGAAAGGTAGGAGTTAACCCAGGCAGCAATTAGGAAACAGATGCACAGAGTAAGAAAATCACCCAGGAGACTGCAACCGGAGAGACAGGGAGGGAGGGAGTGAGGCAGGAGACAGCAGAAGTAAAACCTATTTCAAAGGCTTTCAAGTTACTTCAGGCAAAGAGCTCCCACAGGCAGCAAAAATATGAAGCAAGGAGTCTCCTAGTGACAAGAGTGACATTGATGACAACTAGCAGCAGACAGTGCTTCACCAGTGATCATATCTCTAGAGAGGACTAGAGCTGCACTCTGGGGAGCAGATGGTCATTAGGATAAATGAAGGCTTGAACTCTGCATCTCATCTTCCCTGTGAACCAGGACCAGGATCCTCATGGTATTCTATTGGAGCCTGGTGGCAGTTCCCTTCCTCTTGCAGCAGTAATGATACCGCAGATTTTTCCGGAGTAGGAAGGTGAGGGGGAAAAAGGTGCCACAGAGAGATTACAGAATATCATGGTGTCACTGTCACAGCTTGTCTGTGGCCAAGAGAAGGGAAAAACTTAGAAGAGGCATCTACCAATACACCAAGTTTCACAGCTGGTAGTGTATCATCTAGGGACATGAAGCTGAGCAATGCATGGTAACTTCATTCAAAGGCAGGGTTGTGGCACGTTCACTTGACTCTTCTGCACAGTCGTATCTCCTCAGTGAACTCCAAATACCAACAAATCAACAAAGTGATACACAGTGTCCTCTTGAGTAGGCTAGATTTACTACATCTTAGCCGACTTCCTACCTCTTTCCAGGATTAAGATATGTCTTGATGTCACCCTCGACTGGAAAGGTTTTCTAGTCTTTTTCTAATAAAAACGTGGCCCAGAATCATGTGATTAAACACTACTGTGATGATTATTTCTCTGAAAACATTTCAGCCCTTCAGAAATCTCATTACTCCCCTCTCTCTACCCCTACATTTCAGTCCTGCTTTCCACAGTATTCATTTTCAAAAGTACTGTGTAGCCACAGCAGAAACGCTAACAACACTAACCAATGTCTGTCTGTCATAAATGCTGTCAGAAAGGTAGAAAATGTAGAAATGTGATGTCTTGCCCAAGACGCACCCAAATGGCTCACCTTGCATAGTAAGTTTTCCAGTTGCAGGCTATTGAAATGAGCTGAAGCATGAGTTGGACACAAGACAGTTTGAGAAAAACCTCTGCTGGCTCCCAGTACAGCTGTGCTGGACCATACTCTATCAGGAACTCCATCATTTCCACTATCTGCTCATGAGTATAAGAACAGGCCTGCAGGGAAGTGAGTTAGAAGCATCAGAAAGAGATTGCTAGGGTCACAAACTTGCCCACCAAGTAATGCAATTCTGAAATTTAACTGAAAACTCCATCCACAGTGAGTATACTCTTTGAGCCTACAGACTACCACTGTCTCCTGCAGATTTACTTCTTGGTTCATTCCTCAATTATGAAAGAGCAGAGCATTCATCAGTGTAACAGAAAAAATAAGCTTAAGAATAATATCCTTTGAGTTTCTTTGCAGGCCTAGAAGGTCTAGGCAAGTTTAAGAAGAAAAGTTGCATTAAAATTCTACTCTGCTTTTAAGTTACTGATCTAGTAGCTATTAAGACAATCATTCAAAATAAATTTCTGCTAAAATATTTTAAAAGGCTGAAAAAATACTCAATACTAAAGAATAAAGGAAATTTATAGACAAATCAAACTTATTTCCTACTTTTTACACACAGATTTTGTCCTTTCAGAGACTAAATGCACAGAAAAGCCTGTAAGTATTAAAACTAATGTGCCCTCAAATTTTTGATAAATGGAAAGGGAACTACAGTAGATGAGCAGGAACCTTAATCAAACGTAGTTCATATGAACCTCAAAACCTCTTCTGCATTTTACTACTGCAGTGTCATTCCATAAAGCAGGGAAAAAGTACAAATAGAAAAAAATCCTATGAATTGCACACTGCCTTGTTATTCCACTGACTTCAAAGGACATGCACACATTCCTGCATCTTGGATTCACTGGAAAAATGCAATAACCATGACAAAAGCTTCCAACATGCTACTAACCTTGTAGGGTGGCTGTGGATGGACCAGAATACCACCTTCTGTGCGCTGGAGCGACTGCTTCACCTTCTCTAGTTTAATAGCAAGGTGAGCCTCAAAGTATCTACGCAAGGCCATGCAGGTGTGCTTCCCAGTTTGGCGACTGGCAAAGATCTCATCATCACTCAAGAGCGCTCCTTGGTCTTCCAGATTTAAGATCTCAAGAGTGCTTATCTTCAGAAAGAGGTTGGGTAGCGGGGGAAAAAAAAATAAAAAGACAAGACATTTCCTTAGGTCACTCTGCAGGAAAAAAAAAATCACCTACACTTGTAGTAAACTCAAACTAGCACCTTCTGACAGCTGGCAAAAGCATCTAACAGAAAAGACATCATAGAATCATAGAATCATTACGGATCGGAAGGGACCTCGAAAGATCATCTAGTCCAATCCGCCTGCAACAGCAGGATCACCTAAACCAAGCCACACAGGAACCTGTCCAGTCGGGTCTTGAACATCTCCAGAGAAGGAGACTCCACAACCCCCCTGGGCAGCCTGTTCCAGTGCTCCGTCACCCTCACCGTGAAGAAGTTCCTTCTCAGGTTGATGTGGCACCTCCTATGTTCCAGCTTACAACCATTGCCCCTTGTCCTATCACTACATGACACCGAGAACATCAATAAATAATAAGTGTAAAAGCACCATTCCCCCTTTTTTAACATCTATCAATTAAAATCCCAAGTTACACCAGCACAGTCCTGCACTTCACACTATGATGCTACACAAAACAAAGTGTGCTTACACCCTGCAGTGTTGGGCATGCTAAAAAGTAGTAAAGATAAGGCATCCATCTGTATGTTGATTAGAAAACACATCCCACCACCTCTTGGGAACCAAACAGGAAAAATCTCCCATGCAAAATCAAACAGAATTTTCCACAGTTCTACTGTAAAGGGTAAAATAACCTGACATTAAGCCTCAGTTCACCATATAAAACCATATTATAAAAACCACAACTTACCAGGTTAACCAGACGTCGAAGGCCATCATGTCTGTCGAAGAGCTCCAGGACAGCACGAAAGGAGAAGCAAATGGAGAAGAACATGGTAGCATGGCAACAGCCAGAGGCATGGGAACACTCCATTAGCCATAACGTGTAGTTTACTACATCTGAAAGCACATTATTGGGGTGCATGCATACCTGGAAAGAGAAAGAAAATGCCTATGGACTTCAAAAACATTGCTGAAGAGATTCTGTCCAAGGAAAATGAGGCTTCTTTTATAGACAAATACTCCTAGACTGCCTTGGGACATCTGAGACATGAAATAGAGTCCCCATTTCCAGGTCAGTAAAAGAAAGCCCCTGTGGAACTAATAAAAGCTCTGCTGTGCCAGGGCAGAACTAGCAGTTGGCCTATTCCCAGACCTATTCCAATAAGTAGAGCTCTCTTAGTGTAGTATCTTTAATTCCAGACAGTTCTTCTCCGTAGCATTCTAAGCTGCCCAAAGAATGCTTCACTAGAGGCAGAGAAGGAAGAGAAGCTTCCACTGAAGAAATAAAATTTTTCCTCAGTGTAATGGAATCACAAGCTATTTTGAAGTTCTCCCAAACTCTGGGTGCACTAATGTTCAAATCTAAAGCTTGACTCTCTCTGGAAAAACATAACTGAGCTGCTTTTTTAATGTTGTCAGCCCCTGCCTCTGAGACCTGCAGACCATGAGCTCAGAACTGCACTTTTCCATACATTTATTACGTTCTAAGGATGAAGAACTCTGAACACTCTTCAGGGTCAGCATAGACTGCTGAAACACTGGCATCAGCTTCTATGTGCCAAATTCACAGATTTTTTTGGTCTTGCCCTGCTGGTATCAGACATTAAGTGCTACCAGCTCCAGTATTGCTTCCACACCAGGCACGGAATCAACAATCTCAGACATAGGAGTCCATCGGAGCAGATGTGAAAGGAAAGAGAAAAGAGAATGGAGTAGATTTTGGGGATTTTTTGAGGGAAAGAGGGAATAAAAGGATGTAAAAAGCGATGAAAATATTGAAGAAATGTTGACAAAAAAAAAAGGTCTTCAGTGAATTCTACAGGAATCAAAATCCACACCCTTGAAACAAAACATTCAAATTAACCCTTATTTATACACTTCCTGTTGCCTCTGCACATATCTTTCATATAGATTTGCTTATGAGCTTAGATTGTTCGCATTTCCAGTAAAAGAATGTATCTTACTCTCTCCATTGCATCTTGATTGTAAGACAAGTAATACAAGCACATGGAGACTCCTGTTGCCGCCATGGAAGGACGAGGAATCTCCAGCAACTTTTGCACTCCTCCATGAGCAACAAACTCCGTTGCAAACTTGTTGTGCAGCAGCAGTGATGCCAAATGCTAAAGAAGGATGAAAGCAGATCAGATTGAAATTCTTCAAGTTGTTACCTACTTCAACCCCCCACCCTGCAGGAAATTGATGGCATTAAAAATGGGCACAACGTGCATTGTCCACCTTACTTCCTTCTCCTGTTACAACAGAGGTCTGCATCTGCACTGAAGTTTACTACCTGCTACTTTTCAGTATTACTACCACCTTAAAGGAAACAGTAAAAAAAATACTGTAGCCTCACTTCATTCCCAAGCGAGGTAACATACAAAAGCTGTACCAGTTTCCAACTGCTCCTTGGAAATAACGTTTCCGGCCAGTGACAATGAAACAGAAAGAAAGGTGACACAGGAGGACCAGAGGCATTAAAGTTACTGTGAATATACAGAAAAACTTGCGCTGCTGCACTGCAAGTCCATCTTGGATAAAGTCTTCTTTTGTAGTTTGTACCTCGGAGAGTAACCTCAAAGACTGCTCATGCTAAACTACTGCATTTCAATCACTAAACTTGGAGATGTCATGCTAGAACTCCTGTGATTTAAGACTCCTACAGTTCTTACCCCATACCAATGTCCCTTGAGATGACAGGCAGTGGCACTAGTCAGGGACACCACTAAGGGCAGCAGGAACACAAGCTTTTATAGAATAAGGAATTAGCAGATGACAGGTGAAATTAATAGCACTTCCTGCAAAATTAAGATCTTTTTATCCCCTTTCCCCACTTTCTTTTTAAATTTTAAATACTTGAGAGTTCTGAAAACCAAACCACAATGCATTCAAGTTGAATGAAAGGCAATTCCAGTCCCAGAGAATGCTGCAAGACAGAAGACTTGGGAAGGTGAGCATCTGCCTCTGACTTACGTAGCAAATGTACAGTCAATGCTTTTACAGTATTTGTGGTATGCTTTAGGTATTATGGAAGTAATTTACCTTAAGGGCTTCAAAAGTGAGCAGCACATCATTTGTTTGCTTCAAATCGATGTAGTACATCATCAGCTCCCTTGATCCCAGTTGCATAAAGATGGGAAGTAGCTGAGAAAAATAAAAATGGGAAACTAACCGAATGGTTCATGGTAAATACAAGGTCTGTTCTGGGGGTCTTAAACCCCCAGCCTTTTCCCTATTAGCAGATACCTATTATGAGAGATCAGTAGTAACCAGCTCCACTCATAGGAAGCAACAAAGGTTAACAGACCTCTTGTAATATATCCACTGACTGCAGCAAGGTGCATGACAGCTGCCACGGGGAGATCTTAAGACTCCCCTTCAACTGCAGCTATGGCAAGTCCACCTAGACACCGCTCTGGCAACTGGTTCCACTTTCTCTGAATAGCAGAGACAACTATGCAACAACTGAAAAAACAGGAGAGCAGGGCAACAAACCAAAATCTTTCACCTAATTCTTTGAGTAACATCATTACAGCATTAAATCTCATTTTTATATGCTGTTACTGCTGGCATATGAGGTGATCTCATCAGCATGCAGGGTATTAGGGAATCTCAGTTCCTTGGACTCTCATAGAAGCAAGGCACACGTGCACATATATACGAAGAACATCACAAAGCAAAACTCTGTTGCTTTCTTCTGTTTCAAATTAAACCATCTAAAAAAAAGACGAGAAATAGAGAAAGACAGCCTGCAGACATATGCTGAGTTTTATGGTTAAATCTAAGCTTTTTGGTAAATCAGACACTGCCCAAGTACTTTATCCATTAAGTAATAAGAGCTATCAAAAGCAACTGCTTAACACAGACACTGTCATTTCTCTTCAGAATTACTGCACAGGTTACACTAACCACTTAGAATTTCCAGTTCATTATTTCTTCAGATTTTTAACTGCAGATGTCTATCATATAGACTCATAGAACCATAAAGGCTGAGAAAGATCTTCAAGTCCAATCTTCCACCCTAACCACTAAACCATCTCCTGAAACACTGTCTCTCCATTTTTTGAACACTTTCAGCAATGGTGCCTCCATCCCCTCCCTGGGCAGCCTGTTCCAAGACCTCACCAATCTTCTGGGGAAAAGAAATATCCTAATATCCAACCTGAACCTCCCCTGGCACAACTTGACCCTGTTTCCTCTTGCCCTATCACTAGTCACTAGAGAAAAGAGGCCAACAACCCCTTCACAAGACCCTCTCTTCAGTAGTTGGAGTGAGCAAAGAAGTCTCCCCTCAGCCTCCCCCTCTTCTCTAGGCTGAACAGCCCCAGCTCCCTCAGCCTCTCATCATCAGACCTGTTCTCCTGACCCCTAATCAACTTAACATGCCCCACAAGAAACAGGAAAAACATATGTATTTCAAACAAAGTCACTAGCCCTGTGTCATGTAATCACCACATTTAACAGCAACTAGGAATGAAATTCCTAGTGCCATGCTCCAACTAGTAGACATGCACCTGCTACCTTCAGGTTTGCGTATTATCTACCAAGTAATGCTCAAACTAATAACTTCATCAATCAGCAGCTCAGGAAAGGTTACTGATCTTAATCACGTCGGGATGCATCAGAAAGTTTAAGACAGTTCTGCAGGTTTTTCCCCACAATACCACTTTATCAGAGAACTGAAGCACAGAGTGCTTCCTCCCACCTACATGTGCTCACCTCTTGGTACTCCCCTAAGGGAGTGAGGTACTGAAGAATTAGCCTCTGCTCTATGGCGGGAGTCAAAGGGTAAAGGGTATAATTAGTGCCGATCACCCATGGGGATGTTTCTGACCAGCTGCTGTTGGACAATTCAACAAACGTCCGCTCTGGTTCTGAAGCTGAAAAGCCCAGCTTTTGCTTGGCCTTCTGGAAGCAATCTTGTTCATGCGGTTTGCCTGATTTGCTTTTCCTCAGCCCCTCATCATCCAGCTTTGTAGCAGAGTTTAGTCTGCTACTGGTCTTGTGATTTAAATCAAGATGAAAGGACATCTCCATATCACCAGAGACTTCCTCCTGCTCCCCATCTACTGGCATCTCCCCATAATCCATATCCACAGCCTCTTCATGTAGAGACAGTAGAGGATCTGTTGGCACTTTCCGAGGACTGGGATGCTTGTTTTCTTGTTTCATAATGATTTCAGTAACCTGCAGCTCTTGTAGCCGTTGAAGCACCAAAGCCACCTGTTTCAAGAAAGAAATATGTCTGAGAACACACTCCTTGCTTTGATCATGCAACTCATCAGCCATACCTTCTGTTCTTACAATACAAGCAGCAAGCAGCTCCACAGCATAAAGTTTCAAGTATGATGTAGGGTACACTTGATCAGAGAAATGATGGTTTCAAAGTGATTATGAAAACGCCAATCCTTTTAGCTACAGCTACTTGCATTCTAAAAATGTCAGTACCTGATGTCCATGAGGAGAACGTGGATTGAAAGCCGTTAGGAGTAGAGGAGCTATAGTGTTGCTAACAGAACCACATACCAGTTCGCACCACTCTTTCACTACCTCTGCCTAGCTTGGAACAAAGGTAACATTCACTTTTGAAGCAGCAGCACTGAAATACTGTAGTTCCAAGAAAGCTAAGGTCAACTTCTAAAGGCCTCATCGGTGCAGGAAGTAGAATTGACCCCTGCTTCAACAGACTATACACAGACTGGAAACTAAATTTACCTTTGCTACTGTTGCAGAAGAGGCCCAAAGTGTTTTAAGAAAAGCCTCCATATTCTGCAATCATGAAGAAATGAACTGTTTGCAGGACATCCTCCTAATCTCTAAGCAAGGATGTTTGCTATGACTATGCAAGTATTATAATTAGTGCCAGAAAATGGGATGCATATGCTTGGACTTTCCAAGAAATGTAGCGAATATAATTGTCTTCTATGGATAAAAGTCATATAACTGCTGTAGTCTGCACGTAGTTGTAGTCTGCTTTGGAAAAAGGCTTCCCAAGCATCTGGCATGCTGTAACAAAGAGATTTCCCTCCTCTTAATGCTACACTGGTGTTAAGACGTTTTACTACCAATTTCAGTGACATCTTCTTACAAAAAGTCATCTCAGTTGCTGACAAACATCATATAGAATCAACATTCACCTGGGGAAAGCTTTAGAAGAGAAAGAAGTATGACTTCATATTAAGTTGTTTCCACGTTGATTTACTTTTCATTCGAAAAATCCCCATCTACTTTATAAATCATGACACACAATACACAATTGTTGCAGATATAAAGTTTCCAAAAATATTTCCTTAAGGAAGCTATGAATTTGAGTCCCATTAAAACGTGCAGTATTTGTCTTCTTGTGTTAAACCTGCTAACTACTACATCAGAATAAGAAGGCCATGTGTCTCAGTCTCAGCAAACACACCATCAGGAAAGAATGGAAAATGTGAGCTACTGACTCTCATAGACATTATTACGGTCACTGCAACATTAACCCAAATATTAACTCATAAATGTGAGCCCCCAACAAATAACTAAAATTAAAAGTGATAAAGGTATCTGCCCTCTAAAAAAAGGGAAGTGGTTGAAAGATCATTACCAATTGTGAGTTCTCATCCCTGTAATTTGCAGCAATATCTTGGTTTTCCATAGCTCCTCCTAACAGCCCTGTTGCATATGTCCGTAGTGGCTGATCGGCCTCTCGTGCCCACTTAAAGAGATTTTCAACTATGCCTTCCTAGAATTAAAGAAAACAATCCTGTTACATTTAATTTTTAACTTCTCAGTTCCAGTGAAAGCACCTGTTTTTAACAATTCTCCAATGTAGATTTCTTACCAATCATGTAATGAATAAAAATATCTGGAACCAAACAAATAAGACAACTAAATAAATAATGTAAAGCTGCATGAAACTGTTTCCAGGCATCAGATATTTAAAATGAAGACTTGCACACCAGCAAAAAATTCTTTTCAAGTGGCCATTCAACCTACAGCCCAGCAAGTGGCAAAACACTATGGGTATAAACTGATGAGTTAGTTGAAATGAAGATGTGCAAGAGAGTTTCTCTACTGAATATAAATCAAGAGACTTATATTCACCAATAAATAATGAGAGTTATATTTGCCAATATAAATCTCCATAAATTTAGAAGAATTCAAAGACACACTGCATTTACACCAAGTAGAACAGCATTTGTCTGAAGGTCTTACATTCCACTAAAAGGTTACTAGGGCTAAATTCAGAAATCGCTGAAACAAGCCAAATAGAAGAATCCTTTCTACTGGCTACTGATCAACCCACAGAACAATAATCAACAGAGTCAGAAATTCATCATGTTTCGAAAGACAGAATGCAAGTATCCCACGTAAGAATACCTTTATGTGAATTTTGGTTAATATATTCAATAGTTACAAACTCAACAGAGTTTGGACCATGACTGTCAGGCAACTTTTCCTAACAAGGCTGATATTTGTTATTTGTTTTAGAATGCACTGGATTTGGAAACATCGTATAACATCACATTGCTACCGTGACAGGAATCTTGCATGTGATTTGAATCATAGGTACAACACAATAAAGGACTAGTTTAAAGCAATAATGAGCAGATACGTTTCAATTACAACTCTCAGCTTACACATTTTTAAGAAGGTGGTTTTATACATTCAAAGAAAATATCACTGTGCTCTTATGTCACTAGTATCCACACATAAAATGGTTGAAATGTGGAATGCTTTGAGCAGCAGTATCATTTCCACTTGTGACCTAGCCCACAACCTTCTGCACACCTGCACCCAAAATGCAGTTATTTCATTACTTCTATAACAGTTTAGAGTTCACACCCATATCTACAACAGTAAAGAAATTAATTTAGAACTACTAGATAAAGCACTCTGAAAACTTCAGAAAAAATTACATTAATTTTTACAGATGAAGAAACTGCAGTGCTAGAGTGACATCAACTTTCTCCTGACTTTCAGCTTTGCGCATTCCTTCAGAAAACCACACTTGTCAAGATACAGGAGCCTGATTCAGCTGTCCATCACAGCTCTAGATAATCCCCACAAAGCATGTGGATTTTCAACTGCTTAGTTAAAGTGTGGCTTGCTTATCACTCAGCTCTAACAAAGCTATCACTCTGCTGTAGCTGGGGATTACTGGGCAAGACTCCTGCTCAAAGTCTTCACATTCTGTACGGCCTGCTCCACTCACAGGCCTATAAAATAACCATTCAATTAAAACACTGATAATTTCCAGATCCTCTGTTTGAATCAGTCCTGTTGTCCCTTAAAACCTGCAGAAAATACCCAACATTTGATGAGCTGAACATCAGGAAACCTCAAACCATAGGGAAGACTGAATGGATTATCTCCCAGAGACAGTATTTTAATACAGTTTTTTACTGGTTCCCCGTTACTAAGGAAAGTTGGAGTACATAATACACCTGGCTTCAAAATCAAGCCTTAGTACACAAGATACCTTTTCTTGAAAGACAACAGCAGTTTCCAGTCCCGGCATGATATCCAGAAGAAGTCGGCAGGCAGCAGTGTTTAATGGAGGTTCTCTGCTTGTCATCACGTAGGCATTCACTAGCTACAGATCAGAAACAGCAGTGGTTTCAAATTCAACTCTGACCAGAACTGGCTAGGTGAAAGTCTTACAACTCCCACAGCAGCAATACAACAAAGTAAGAAATGTCAGCTGGCAAGCCCCTGATCTTTTGTGTGACTTGCCTTTAACCTGCTACCTCTGATGCCTTGGAGGTTGAAATTAGAATCATAGAATCATTACGGATTGGAAGGGACCTCGAAAGATCATCTAGTCCAATCTGCCTGCAACAGCAGGATCACCTAAACCAAATTACTTCTCAGAGAACCCAATTCACCTCATCTGCTGTTCACTGATTCACTTGAACTGATTTATAAAGACAAATGCCTAAGAAGCTGCAGTTCAGTAACAGCATAAAGACAAAAAGCTAAAAAAACCCCACACATTCACTCATTCTACAGCATTTACATTTGCTTATCACTTGTGGTTTATGATAGAGCGCTACAAGCAAGCAATGTGTCGGAATCCTTACAGCAATGGGCACTGACACATGTGCCTGCATAGATGGGAGGATAACAAGATTTTTAGGTCTTAATTCGTGTCAGAGTAGAGCAACGCAAGAGGAAAGCCTCTTGCCTCCTAGTTCTCCACCTGAGTCTTCTAGAGGTAACACACTCCTCTGCTCCTACATTGCAGCATTTCCATGTATCCAGATACAAGACACTGAAATTAGTGGTATTTAATTTCCACTACAGAAATTAATTACGCATTTAAATTTGTATTAAAGGAGATAATTTTCTTTAAAGAGTTCTTCTCCAGGTTTATCAGTCTAATTGTTAAGACTGAATCACAAAGAATTACTTCAGCTGGGAATGACCTCTGAGATCAAGTCCAGTCTATGATCTAACATAGAATCACAGAACACTAGGGACTAGAAGAGACTTTGAAAGATCATCTAGTCCAACCACTCTGCCAGAACAGGATCACCTAGACCAAGTCACACAGAAACACATCCAGGCAGGTTTCAAACATCTTCAGAGAAGGAGACGTCACAATCTTCCTGGGCAACCCATTCCAGTGCTCTGTCACCCTCACTGTGAAGAAATTCCTTCTGATATCAATGTGGAACCTCCTCTGTTTCAGCTTACACCCATTGCCCCTTGTCCTATCACTAGATGACACTGAACAGAGCCTGGCTCCATCCTCCTGACACCCACCTTTCGCACAGAGACATTAATGAGGTCACCCCTCAGTCTCCTCTTTTCCAAGCTAAAGAGACCCAGGTCCCTCAGACTTTCCTCATAAGGGAGGTGTCCCACTCCCTTCATCATCTTCGTGGCTCTGCGCTGAACTCTCTCCATAAGTTCAGTGTCATTCTTGAACTGAGGGGCCCAGAACTGGACACAATACTCCAGATGTGGATTCATCAGTGCAGAGTAGAGGGGAAGGAAAACCTCTCTTGATCTGCTAACCACCCCTATTCTGATCCACCCCAGGATGCTGTTGGCCTTCTTGACCACAACAGCATATTGCTGGCTCATGGTCATCCTGCTGTCCACCACTGCCGCCAGGTCCCTTTCTCCAACAGGTCAGTCCCCAACCTGTACTGGTACCTGGGGCTGTTCTTGTCCAGATGCAAGACTCTACACTGCCCTTGTTATAGTTCATTAAATTTCATTCTGCCCAGCTCTCCAGCCTGTCCAGTTCCTGCTGAAAGGCAGCACAGTCTGCTTGGGTGTCAACTGCTCCTCCCTGCTTTGTGTCATCAACAAACTTGCTGACAGTACTCTCTAACCCCTCATCCAAGTTGTTAATGGATAGACTGAATCGTACTGGTCCCAGTACTGACCCTTGGGAGACTCCACTAGATATAGGCCTCCAACTAGACTCTGTCCCATTGACCACTACTCTTTGGCTTCTGTCCTGCAGCCAGTTCACGATCTACCTCACTACTTGATCATCCAGACCACAAAGCCTCAGTTTGGCTGCAATAATGCTGTGGGAGACTGTTAAATGGTTTCCTGACGTCAAGACAGACCACATTCACTGCTTTGCCATCATCTATCCACCTGGTTATGTCCTCATAAAACGCTATCAGGTTGGTCAAGCATGACTTCCCCTTGGTGAAACCATGCTGACTGTCACTAATGACCCTCCTGTCTTTGATGTGCCTGGAAACAGCCTCTAAAACAAATTGTTCCATCACCTTTCCTGGGATGGAGGTGAGTCTGATCAGTTCATAGTTACCTGGGTCCTCCTTCTTATCCTTTTTGAAGATTGGAGTGACATTTACTATCCTCCAGTCCCCATGCACCTCCCATCCCCATGAATTAGCATCACCAAGTGCCACATCCATTCTTTCCTTAAACACCTTCAGAGATGGGGACTCAACCACCATCCTGATCAGACACTGAAATGGACTGCCCACTGTTTCTGTAAGAAAAGCTTCCTAATATTCACCTCCCTGGTGCAGCTTGAGGCCTCACCCTCACATCCTGTCACTAGTTGCTTGGAAGGAGCGCCCAACCCCCACCTGAATACAACCTCCCTTCAAGTAGTTTTAGAGTGATAAGATCTCCCAGGGTCTCTTCCAGGCTAAACAACCTCAGCTCCCTCAGCCTCTGCTCATAAGTCTTTCTCATAAGACTATTCCAGCATTACTGGACAGCTCATGAACTCCTCCTGCCTTGACTAACTTTAACAGTGGCAAATAAGCTGCACTTAAAACAATTTTAAAAGCCACTGCTATGGAAGATACAGCACAGGCACCAGTCAAATAAACACTAAAGCACTGCACTCAACCAGCATAAAGAAAAATCCTAAGAAGGTGTTGGGAATTGACAGATCCAGTTCTCAGAGCAAACCTACCGCATTCATGAAATCATCATTCTTGAAGAGTATCCTCAGTAAATGACCCAGCATGCACTCTGGATCTGCTCGACCTGTGGGTGAAATAGGAAAAGAATGACTTACATACCTCAGGACGTCAAGATTAATACTGAACTGCTACCTTCAAACAGATTGTGGAATACTCTAGTTAGCAGGACCTTTCTCATTAAGCATTAAGAAAATTACAGAAGAAATAATAAGAGGATTAGTCACCAACTTAACATTTTTTCCAGTCAGTGTTACCTCCCTAGGGTGCCTACTGGTCAAAGCACAACACGTTTTAGTAGTCTAATAGTATTGGACTGTCATTTTTGTAAACAGCGAAGATGCAGATGCTAAGCAAACTGTTTCAGTAACCTAGAAATAACCATCTCCCAAAAAAAATAATTAAAATGCAAAGATAACAAAATAAAAAGCATCAGTGGCTGTACATAACTATTCCAAAGCACTGCATCTAGCAACAATTTCAAGATAACCTGAGAGAGACTGTCTTCTCTGTCCACCTAATGCCTACTGCTTCACATCAACTACAACTTGTTAATGTGATCATACCCTTGTGTTCTAATCAGCCTCTAAAACATCTTCCAAAACTGTACCCAGGACCTCAAAATCTTGCAGCAAACACCAAAGCTGCCAGAAGGCATCAGTACAGATCACAATCATACAATGCAAAAGCAGGACCAGATCTTGATGAGTAGTGGGTACATTCAGATTAAAAACTGGTTACTCTTAAATACCAATGACCATAGAATCATAGAATCATTATGGATTGGAAGGGACCTCGAAAGATCATCTAGTCCAATCCGCCTGCAACAGTGGGATCACCTAAACCAAGTCACACAGGAACCCATCCAGTCGGGTCTTGAATATCTCCAGTGAGGGAGACTCCACAACACCCCTGGGCAGCCTGTTCCAGTGCTCCGTCACCCTCACCGTGAAGAAGTTCCTTCTCAGGTTGATGTGGAACCTCCTGTGTTCCAGCTTACAACCATTGCCCATGTATCCGTTGTGACAGACACGGAGATGCCAACACCATTCAACATGTGTTACCTGGGTGCCGGTCATCAAAGGGATCTGGGTCCCCTTTGCGGTACTCTTCAGTCTCCTTCTCAATCAGCTCGGACATCCTGCATAAGGAAAATCCAAATTAGCATAACCCACATTCTGCCTTCTCCTACTGCTCCTCACAAATGGCTTGTCTGTCAAAGTGCTATCAAACAGCTCACTGACTCTCACTTGAAAAGTATTTGGTGCCACCAAAGGATTTCAGACTGTTCACAATAAAGCAATGAGAAGAGACCCAGTAAGTCAGAAAGAGATGACTTGTTTGTCCCTTTTATTCAGTCTGTGCAGGGGCAGCTGCTTGAACCGCCTACTCTTTTTATTGTTATTTTTGCATATTAAATCTTAATAATGTTGTGCAACAACAGAAGTACTTTTAGAAGTGTTGTGTAATCTCTATTCAGTTATCCCTTCAGCTTCACCAAAGCTCAACTTCTTAGCATATGTCAGTTACCACAGTGGATAAGACAAGGAGGAATTCAGTCAGCTCCCTATTCAGAGACCCTCAAAAAAAATTAGGTGCTCTTCCATACCAGAAAAGGTTTTTTTCCTTAAACTGAGAAGCAGTCCCAGCAGACACAAGACATCCTATGTTCT
Organism: Rhinopomastus cyanomelas; assembly: GCA_013400115.1. Taxonomy (NCBI): domain Eukaryota; kingdom Metazoa; phylum Chordata; class Aves; order Bucerotiformes; family Rhinopomastidae; genus Rhinopomastus; species Rhinopomastus cyanomelas. The sequence continues at coordinate 227,658 of VXBP01003122.1, forward strand.
AGTTCACTTAGAATGAGCAGTGAAGGAATTAATAATTATTTTTATTTGAATGAAATCAAGAAGATGGCGATTACCTCATGGTCAAGCAATAAATAATTCCATAGTCATCCACTGACTTTCTCCATGAAGTGCTACAGCATAAATATATGTGATTTGAGGCGAAATAAAGAGCAGCATTTAAAAGACATCAGCAAATAAAATCTTGTTATAAAACCTCATTCCCTCTTCTCTACTCAGGTCTAGTGCAGGGAGCAGAATCTGTGTGCAGCACAGCATTTTAAAACAAGGTTCTTAATACTTCAGGGTAGTGAGCCAGGTAGTTTATTACAGGGTAGAGAAAACTGCTGGAAGGCTGCAGTAATCCCTGAAAAAATATTTGTCTTTTGCAGGGGATTTCCCTTATAGAATGCCACCGACTTCTCCTCGATTCTTGCTCCTTTCTAGAAAATGCCCTGTGCTCACAGAGACATTCAGAGCTAAAAAATGTCCTTAGTCCTGCCTCTGTAAACTACACTGACTCACCAGTATGACAGAGTGTGATGTTACAAAGCCTGCTCGGATTGTAACAACAGCAAATCAGCTCATCACGAGTGAGCAGGGAATTTTGCTGCTTGTCTCATATCTGAAAATTACCTTTCAGCAAACTGTTTATCCTGTGGGCTTCTAATATTTACTTTTAGAAAGCCTGAACACGAAAAGACATAAATTGTGCCCCTTGCCAACGGGCAGCACAGCTTTGGCTCTCCTGAATTCCTGACAAAAGAAAGTTACTTAAACACCCCACTGCCAGCTTCTCATTTTTAACTCAACTAATAGCTTGAGGGGTGCCTGACTGAAAACTGGGACAAAGCAGGAGATGAAATTTTACACCCTAGACTTGTCAGGTCTTTTTCAGTGATAATCAGAATTTTGATTATGTGCCAGGAAACAGAGGCAAGCAGCACAGGAAGCCAGTGTAACTCATCCGTACAGGCACTTGCCAGTGGTTTCAGGGACAACAATGTTATCACAGCACATTAATCATCCATTATGGGATTTTGGGATACAATTAGTCACAATTGTTTAACCCAAATAAAAAAAGTACTCTCTCTCTTTAAAAGTGGCTTTCAAAAGAAAAAAACCAGAAAGAAGTAAAGCTCGATTTGCAATACCCTTCTCTTAACTAATGCTTACAAAGGTGGTTTCTCAAGTGCTTTTGATGGATTTGTATCAATGGCTTTGTCAATTCTTAGTAGAAGCAACAGGAACAGGAGAGTCAAATTACTAACAGAACTCATTCCTGCCTCATAACGTTGGCACGTGGTACACAGGCCTCTAACAAAAACCAATTCACAAAACCACTGGTTTCAAGATTTTCTTTGTTCACTCAGTGTTACACCAGTTCTCTAACCACCTCAGAATTTGCAGACGTGATCTGGGTTTTACATGGGCACAGGGGTTCTTTCCCTTCTGACTATTTTTTTCCTCTTTACAACAGCCTTTGCAATAATCTTTGTAAAAGAAATCCAGTCCTTGTTTTCACTTGCTAAAAACTGAGCTCCCCTTGTTGGTAAGGAAGAAAGGGGCATGTCAACTTCAAAAGCTCCCAACTACCTAGATGGTATAAAGCCATCCTAATACAGCTCAATGTCATCATTTGGCATTAATGACCAACCTGAACTTCTACAACATACTGCAAGAGCACAAGATGCTCTTGTTTCCTATACCACACTTGGTTTGGGGAGATGAAGCATGATGTAAAGCTGACAACTCATTCCTTCCATGAAAGAGGTTCTTGGGATGCAGAAATGTATCTAACTCTCCGGACTTACCACAACGGTTTGCATACAGACTATGAAGTATTGCTCTTGCAGGATCATTTTGATTGACTGTTCTTTGAAAATCACATATAAAATATCTATTTACTGACACACTTTTCAGCCATTTCTTCAATTCTCACCTTCCGACACTCTAGAATTCCTAAGAGCAGCAAACTTGCTTATTTGGAAAGGACAATTCAGCTGTGGCTGATAAGCTACTCTGTCACTGTTCTTGGCTGATTACTGCTAGAACACGCACCACACACTCTCACATGCACTGCCTCAGCATCACATTTCACAGACCCTCATCCATACAGGGAACTTTTCCTCCATTTAGCTCAGAAAGTAGAAAAACATCACTCACCAACATGCATGACCACAGCTTCGTCTGCTTTGTGTCTAAAACAATATGCAAGGGAATTATGCTGCCTCAGGACAACAGCTAAGGCAATCTCCAGTCTGTGAGGTTTCCTAGCACCTCTTCTAGCAAATTCTTCTACATCTACGCTGTGTCTGAACCCTCAACTCCAAACAGGCTTATAACTTTCCCTGAAACCCAGGGCACTGTAAATTGAAATACTGACACTGCCAGTAAATCCCTTTTCTACCTATCTTAAATAAATCTACTACAGCCAAAACACCCCAGTGTTCACCATCTGTAATCAGCCTGCCTGCTGCACAGACACCCTGGAGAAGCAGAAGAGTTATCACACTGGTCTAGATATAAATAATGCAGGGAACTCAAGGTACTGAGGGAGAACAAGAGTGTCAGACTGCTAAAAACACAAGAAAAAACAAGTTTACTTCAAATATATTTCAGTTTCTTAGAGTACAGGAATTTCTGCTGCTTATGCTTGTAAGAAAAAGCCTTGCAACAGTCCCTTCAAGAACTCAAAACAGATGATACACAAAGCAAGCCCAAACTATGTCTTATAATTTTCAGGAGACCTACCTATTGTCATGTGTTTAGGACTGGCTTTTGGCTGCTCACCTTGCTCTTCAGTGCTACTATTTTTAAAACACAGTAAGAACAGCAAAATGCTGTCCTCACTAGGTGAAGTACAGCATGCATGCAAAGAAGCTCCACCTGATTCTTGTTACTACCACCCAGCGTTAGCTCAAAATCCACACACCGACTCGTCTGCCCCAGCAACATAGACCAGTGCAGTACAAGAACGTGAACTCTTCTGAATGTATGAGTGCAGTAAGTACTTCTGCATATGCTGGGCAGGCTACAGGTCTGTCAGCAGGGACACAGGTAGGAACTGGGTAAAATTTCTGTGAATCTGTAAAAAGGAGTCCTGTCAAGTTTACCCAAGAGAGGCCTGACTTGGAAAATCACAAATGCAACTGGTAATTCTCTTGTAATAGAAAATGTCCTATAATAAATGCTGATACTTACATATCTCTGAAAAGTAATTTATTGGTCCAGGGAATATTTTCCTCACACGTACAACACAATGCCAGTCAACAAACATCCAGGTTTAAACAAAAATTATTCAAGTTTTAAAATACCACTTTAAACACGCCTTATGAGCTTAAAAAAAAAAATCTTCTCAATAAAATCTCCCTGATTCATCTTTTCAAGGAGTAGGATTTCAAGTGAGGATTTGCACTCATCTTTTCATTTAACCTGAGCAATGTTCCTACAATCACACAAGCATTACAATCACTACTACAGAACAAAACATTTATCAAGATGGAAAGCTATGAGAAAGTTAAGATAGTCAGGTGAAGATACCAAAGTTATTACAACTATAAAATTATTGCCCTGACTTATTTCAGAGAACTACATTCACATCTTAGAGATAGTCTGTGAAAGATCTTTACAATATAAATTCCTTACAAAAAAGTGTGTGTATTTACATACCACACTTATACTTCAACTTCCAGACCAAAACAATGAATTGGCAACAGGGAGTCAGGTATGTAAAAACTTGAAGCTGCTGTCAGGTAATTTCAGATATTCAGATTAATGTCTTTAACAGATCTTACCTGGTGAGAATAGGGACCATGTCTTGCCCGCTGCCGTGTTCTTTCTCCCATTGCTCAAGCAAAGTGGTGAGTTCAGCCTTGGAGTCCACGTGCCCAGATCCTGATGTCATGGCTTAGCCTAAAGCAAGGGGGGGGGGGGGAGAAGAAAAGAAACAAAAGGCAGAAAAATGAGCAAGAAATCTCACATTGATTGCCTAGAGCCACTGAAATAATCTGAATCAAATATTACAATCATTTAGAAGAGAGAAGTAAACACACAGCAACAAGGAGCAAAAAGAAGATTAAGTGATAGAACACTGCTGAACTTCACTTTCCAAGTTGGAAGATCTGTTCTGGTCATTTGCCTGAAGAATAAAGAATATGCTCACACTCTGATTTGTATCCTAACTGGTGTATGACAGCCCAGCCCTGACCATGACATGCAGAACACACACCCAACCACAACTCTGCTTCAATTCCATGAGCAGACCTTGGTTAGCCCTTTGCTGTTGCTCATGGACTGACTCAAGAAACAACAAAGCTGGGGCAGCAAGACTATGGACAGTGTCATTATTCCAGCTTAACACTCTCCAGACAGCACTGAAAGTGTCAAGAATCACATGAGTTTCACACTGCCAGGGAGGCTGAGGGCACCAGCAGTGAGACGCTGTGGGTACCAGAAGGAGCACTAGAAGAGTGGTAAGTGGGAAACAGAGCAGGTCACTGCAACATCACTTGTTCAAGGTTTCTGAGAATTCAGTGTCTTTAGTAAGAAGGAAGAATGATCACACGAGAGAGCAGTGGAGCAATTACTTCAGGTTTATGAGTCTTTTTACTTGCCAGACAGCACTCAATAGAGAAGACTTATCTTCCCATCCTTAAAAGTGAGATCCCCCACAATACTGAGTGACTTGCTGAGGAACCATTTAATGAAGGGAACTGTCACTCTAGATTCTTTTCAAGCTTCTGAATTTCCCAGTACACGTTTTTGTTAGTCTGACACAAACCTGTTAAAAATATTAACAGACCAAACTAGAACAAAATCAGTCTCCAAACAGCACCCTGCCTTTAGTTCCCAATCTGACAGACTGCAACTGCTGTGAAGAAGTATAACCTCTGATAACCACTCATAACTTATAAACCGACTTTGTACTGGAGACGAAGGAGTAATCAAAGCAAAACAAATTCCTTCACGTACAAACATGCACCAAAAATTTCCCATGAACCACAGTGAGTCCACATTCAATCCACCATGAAATGAAACATCCCTTTGCCATAGCTAACACACAGAAGAAACTTTCCAAAAGAAGGTTATATAGAGATGTTTAAAACAGCAACACACACGTCAACTCTTGAAATGCACCTCAGTCAAACAGACATGTAATCCACAGGGAGCCATAGGTCAGCACAGATTACATAAGCATTTATAGCCCAAGTGCATTCTGAAAAACATCACCATGTTTAACCAAGTGCTGGACACCTCTAATTGGTTTAGAACCTTCTCACTCAGGGAATGGATGAACAACTTACAGCTCTGCCTTCCTGACTCATAGGTGCTTCTGAGTTTAATGTGTTGTGACTGGTTAGTTGCAGGGAAGAAAAGAAGGAAAGATCACCTGGTTAAAGGTTGAACTGGCATGAAAATCATCACCCAAAGACAATGGAAAAAATAAACTTATGACTACAAGAAACCCAGTGTGAGGAACACCATTTTACTGTAAGAAGTACTACAAGCAGTGAGCATATGCTAACAAAAAAACTTATCTAAGCATAGAAGAGAATGATGTTTTCTAAATGAAAAGTAATTATGACTTTATCTTAAGCATTCATTATCCATTTATCACAGAATCAGACTGGGAAATTGGATGCAAATGCACAAATCGCTTTGAAAAAAAAAAATCTACCTAAGTGTAGGCAACAGAACATAATGAGATTGTACACATACACAGCCTGAAACACCTTTGAAAAAGAAAATTATTCCGAGCTCATGAAGCTCCATTCCATTTTTCATTTAGTGAACATGGTTGCCAGTAGCATTTCTGCACTTTTAAACACCACAGACAAACACTCAGGCAAACCTGCTCTGAGAGTCACAAAGAAAGTGCTGTAACGGTATCTGCATTTAACCATTTCAGACATCTCCACCTTCATTTTATACTCAAGAGAAGAGGAAAAAGAGCTTTGTGACCTCAAGACCTGGTCTAAGGCCTGCACAGGCATCCCTCGTAATCTGAAGGAGAGTTTACTTCCCCTAACAATATCTAATTATTCCAGCTACAGAATACAATAGGTTTAGCAATACCTACAACAGTCAAAAAAAAAATCCAGCCTGGAAGACCTCAGGAAGTGCTAACACTTCCCTCTGAGATAACCAGTGCTCATCCATAACCAAGTGAAAACAGAAACACTTCATCAGGCTCCAGGTTTGGTATCAAACCCGAGTGAAGCTCTGAGGGAAGTCCCAGTTTATTCAATGTCCCATCTTAGCCCCTGAGAGAATTCCAATCTGGCTGTTTCTACTGAACACCTTCCTAATTTCACTATAGTAGGAACTCACCGCTTTTTACAGTTAGAGTATTTTTAAAGCTCAGGAAAAACCACAAAGTTACTCAGCTTCCCGGAATTTCTGCTTTTTCAAATCAAACACAGAACTACAAGCTGAACTGTTGGGAGAAGCGCAAAAACCAGGAAGAATCGTCTGTTTACAACGGAAGGTAAAACCCCAGCGGCCGTTACAACATCCGAGTCCTCCGTGCGGTGCTGGAAAGCGCCAGGCGAGATCTCCCCCGCCCGCCGGGACGGGTAACTGACAGTTACTACAGAGGGAGCGTTGCCAGTGCACGAGAAGGAGCGTGGGGGAACGTGTGTCGCGGCCCCGCCGCGCGCCGGCAGCCTGACAGGCCGCGGGAGTCCAGCGCGAGGTGCCCCGCCAAGACCCCACAGGGCGCCCCCTAGAGCGGGGGCTACGTGCCACAGGACAACGTCTACTGCCGTCACCCCCGGCCCTTCTCTCAGAGCCCTGAGACAAACCTACCTCCCATCCTCCTCCTCTTTCTTATTCGGCGCGGAGGCCGCGGCCACCAGTTGGCCCCGGCCGGGCCAGGCCAGGCCAGGCCGGGCCGGGCCGGGCCGGCCCGACCCGACACGGCCCGGCGAGGAGCGCGGTGGCGGCGCGCCCTAGTTCCTTCCCACCCGGTGCCCCCCAATCCGGTACCCCGTACCTGCCCGATGTCCTGCTCGGTCGCCGCCGCTACCCCCCAGCCCCTGCGGTCGGCCCCGCACACTCCGCGGCGGCCGCGATTGCTATGGCGGGCACACACTTTGCTCGTCACCACGCTGAGGGTTGCGTCATGTCGCGCAAGGCGGCGGCGGCGCGCGAGACGGAGAGGGCCTCGTGCGCGCGAGGGCCTCCCGGGAAACGGAGTTCGCGCGGGGGTTGCCGGGAGTTGCAGTCGGCGGCCGGCGCGGCCATCGCGGCCCCTGAGTGCAGGCCCTAGGCGCAGGGGAGGGTTCCGGGCAGAGGTGCTGGGCTGTTTACGCTGCTGGCCGTCCTCTCCCTGCCGAGCAGCAGCTGCCGGCCCCGATACGCGGGTGTCGGCCTAGATAGCGGCGGGCGCGCTGCCATTCCGGACACGACAGTACCGGCCCCGGCTCTGCCCTTCTCCTTTCCTCACCCAGAGCCGAGTGTTGACTCCAGAAGGGGTCACCTGCGTACCGATGCTACTAGGGGACGGTGGTGGGTTTTAGTGAAGGAAGCTCACGAATGAGCTGACAGCAGTTCCCACTCCTTAGTGGGTTCTCCCCATCTACAAGACAGGAACATAATCCCATTTCTTTCCAATCAACCGAGGAATAGTTTTGGCAGTAGAAGTGAAACCCCACAGCGGTGCCAAACACCCAGCTCTGCCCGGGCCATGCCAACAGCAGAGCAGAGGCAGAGCTCAAGCGTTCCTCAGTTCTCCTGGGCCTCTGGTACAAGCGCCTCTTCCTTTGCTGCAAAGACTCACCCTCCACCCAGTCCTTTGCTTTTCAGGGGTAGCTGTGCTTGCAGTGAGAGCCTGGGTGCAGAAAAACCCCTCAGCATTGCATACCTCATCCCTGTTTCTTTCCGCTCTCCTAGAGTTTTTCTCCCTGTCTCTTGGCTCTGTGGTGGGCACCGCCCAGCTCTTTGTATTTGCTTTCACAGTGGTCATACACTGCTATACTGCACTGTTAGTTGCCCCTGGATTACTAAGTTACCGATGGAGAAGATCTAAATTCTAGAACATCTAAGGTTACAATTTCTGACAAGTCAGAAGACCTGGAAGAGTACATGTCTTACCCATCATGGCTGTAGGATCAAAGGCATCAGATCATGGAAGAGCAGTACAAGCTTCCTCCCCTGCAAGGCAAATGGCAGCCTCTAAGCCAGCTACAGAGCTTCTCAGAAGGATTCTGTGATTCCAAGAACTCACCAACTAAGTCTCAAAGGCTGGGGCCCTTCCCTATCCTGTTAAGTCTCCATAATGGCAGAATTTGTAGTGACAAAATAACTTCTACAGAAGAATTTAACAGGTGCTTGAGCACCTCATTCTTCCTAAAATGAGCTGTAGATTCTATTTCATTAAAGTATGAAATGAGAAATGACTCTTCCATCTTTAAGTATCAACGAAACCAACTTTAAAAACCCCCCACCTCCACAAAGAAATAAAAGCCAGGAATTACAGCTGGTGTAAGGGGTAGAAAGAGATGTTTTTAACTGAAACAGTAGTTGGTGAAGAAAAATAGCACTTATGCATCAGGTGTAAGGTGGTAGCTCAGCAATTCTTTCTGCCTGAGGAATATAAACAATATATTTAGTTCCCTTTACTCTTCTTCTAAGATGTATTCAGTAAACATCTTTTTGCACACTGCGATCAAACTCTGAGCTCAGTTCTGTAGTGGTGAATTCAGAAGGTGTGATATGGTGGGGGTTTTCTGCCTATGTTGGAAAAGTGCACAAATATTTTTGCGCAGATTAAGTTCACTTGGCAATTAATTTTGTTAATTTTTTTCTGGGTAAACCAGGTCACTCAGATTGCAGAAAACAAGAGAAGTATGCTGATCAAATGGGCAAAATTAATTTGTTAGGAAATTGAGTCTGGATGGAAGCATCTCTCTGTTCAGATGGTGTCTCAATCATTGAGCTTGAATAACAAACAGTGGTTTCATTTCCCTGGTATGCACCACAAATGTTTTGCTTTTGGGGACATAACTGATGTTTCAAAACCAGAGCAATTACAGAGTTAGTATAACTTGGAAATGAAAGATGCTTCCTGCAGTCAGAGCTTATATTGCCTCTCTTTCATACACCACAGCTGTATGAACCCCTGTCACAGGCAACATTTTGATAGATACAAATATTGCTACCACACATTTGACAGTGAAGTTTTTACAAATAACAACTGTAGGTGTGAAAATCCTGCAGCAATCAGTCTGAGCACCGGATGGCATAAGGGAATCCCCACCCTCACACGAACACTTTTGCTTTAATAGTGCAATTGAAGAAAGTTACCAAATGCTGAACTTGGAGAGTACAGAAATCACTGAAATTACTTGATGCCTAACTCAGAAAGTAGAGGAAAGGAGCACGCAAAAGAGAGAGGATAAATAAGAGATCAGATCACTACTCCACGCAGCAGTGTATGGCAGGCTCCAGCCTCCCACCTCACTCCTCAGATCTGTGGAGAACTCCTAGGTTTCTCTGGCAGTCTTCAGTCAGTTTCTCAGAATAGTCAGTTTCTCAGAATAGTCAGCTTCATGGTTGGCTGATGGAAGTGGTGATAGGTGATTGGTCTCTCTTTGCTTCCTAAGCTTTGCAGATTTTCAGTTTCTCTGGCAGTCCTTTTGTCAGTCTCTGCATGATCGCAGGCTGGCAGAGGCTTATGGCCACTTTGCATGGCCAACAGAATGGGGGGGGGGGGGTTGATCTCAGGGGCTTAGACAAATTCTAAAGAGCAGATGTCAAGAGGATGAGGCCAGACTTTTCTCTGTGGTGCCCAATGACAGGACAAGGAAAAATATGCATAAACTAGAACACGAGTAGTTCCATCTGAACATGAGGAGAAACTTCTTGCCTTTGAGGGTGGCAGAGCCTAGGAACATGCTGACTAGAGAGGTTGTGGAATCTTCTTCTCTGGAGACACTCCAAACCCATCTGGATGCTGACCTGTCCAACTTACCCTGGGTGAACCTGCTCTGGTAGGGGTGTTGGACTAGACAATCTCAGATGTCCTTTCCAACCTCTACCATTCTGTGATTCTATAATGGGTCCAAAGATGTGCTCTCGACCCCCAGGTAGATGGTGTCCGACAAGGGAATAATCCAATCACTAGGTGGCACACCAGGATCATCACGCGAGTCCAGCATCCTCTCGGGAGGACACCAAAGCAAGCAAAACAGCGTGAAACACAAATTGACAAGCAATCATCAGTGGCTGATGTGCTTAGAAAGATCCACACACATAGAGCAAAAACATCCAGCAACTGGTTTGAGAAAGGAAGTGTAAAAGTTTGTTCATTCAATCAAATTCTTCCTGTGCTCCTTTGCAATTTCTGCGTGACTGTGGTTAAATAAGGGGAGACCCACTCTTGAACTGAATGCACAGAGACACTGCTCCAGAGAATGCAGTTATGAGCTCTTCTGGGAGCTGTCTGCTCCTGTGGACAAAACATTCTAGTTTTCCTTCCAGTACAGGAAGAGAAGTAAAGTGCAAAGAGAAGATTCTTGCAGCAGATAAAACTTACCTGTTTCCCACATGGAGATCTTGTGACAGACAGTGGCAGCAAGCTGATATTACCTCCTGCATGAGTTCAAGTATGGTTTTCTGCAGGGGCAGAAAAAAAATCATAGAATTATTAAGGTTGGAAGAGATCTACAAGGTCATCCACTCCAATTGTCAACCTGACTCCACCCCGCCCACTAAACCATGTCCCCCAGGGACCATCTACTCATTTTTTGTACATGTCCAGGGATGGCAACTCCACCCCAGTGTCCCTTGACAGTCTGTTCCAATCCCTGATCACCTTTCAGTGAATAATTTTTTCCTGATGCCCAACCTAAACCTCCCCTGGAACAACTTGAGGCCGTTTCCTCTTGTTCTATCTCTAGTGACTTGTGAGAAGAGACCAACCCCCACCTCTCTACAACCTCCTTTCAAGTAATTGTAAAAAGCAATAATGATAGAAGAAAGAGCAAAAATTATAGAAGAACAGTGATGGTGCAATTTCTGGGGCAGGTATTTCCCGAGGCTGGGGCTCACAGAGTGACACAAGCAGCTGAGGTATTTATCTGGAGGGGCTTGGGGACGAAGTACATTTTGTCAAAGGCTCAGCTACCATTCTGCATTGTTCTACTACTGTAGATCAGTAAAAGCAGTTCAGCCTTGAAAACTTCAGTGCCTGTGTCACAGCCGGCTACACTAATGTTACCCCAATCTTTAAAAAGGGAAAGAAGGAAGACCCAAGTAACTATAGACTGGTCAGCCTCACCTCCATCCCAGGAAAGGTGATGGAACAACTTGTTTTAGAGGCTGTCACCAGGCACATCAAGGACAGGAGGATCACTAAGGACAGTCAGCATGGCTTTACAAAGGGAAAGTCATGCTTGACCAACCTGATAGCCTTTTATGATGGAATAACCAGGTGGATGGATGATGGCAGAGCAGTGGATGTGATCTATCTTGACTTAAGTCAGACTTTTGACACAGCCTCTCACACCATCCTCTCAGGCAAACTGAGGCAGTGTGGTCTAGATTTTTGGGTAGTGAGGTGGATCCTAAGCTGGCTACAGGATAGAAGTCAGAGAGTAGTGGTCAATGGGACGGAATCCAGTTGAAGGCCTGTATCTAGTGGAGTGCCCCAGGGGTCGGTGCTGGGACCAGTCCTGTTCAATCTATTCATTGGTTACCTGGATGAGGGATTGGCACGCACTGTCAGCAAGTTTGCTGATGACACAAAGCTGGGTNAATGTCTACAAGTATGTGAGGGGTGGGTGTCGGGAGGATGGAGCTGGGCTGTTCTCAGTGTCATGTAGTGATAGGACAAGGGGCAATGGTTGTAAGCTGGAACATAGAAGGTTCCACATCAACCTGAGAAGGAACTTCTTCACGGTGAGGGTGACGGAGCACTGGAACAGATTGTCCAGGGTGATTAAGGAGTCTTCTTCACTGGAGATGTTCAAGGCCTGCCTGGATGTGTTCCTGTGTGACTTGGTCTAGGTGATCCTGCTGTGTCAGGGGGATTGGACTAGATGATCTTTCGAGGTCCCTTCCAATCTGTAATGATTGTATGATTGTATGATTCTATGATTCTGAACACTCACAGGGTCTGCGAGAGCTGCCATTAGTCAGCCAGCGTACCTCAGGCTCTCCAAACATTTGCATGAATTCAGTAATGCAGGCATAGCCTCACCAGCCAAGTTCGCTCCCCAAGCAATTGTTTGGCTGAGAATTTTGTCCAGACTGAAGAGACAAGGCAGACCTATATATCTACAAACAGAGAAATACAGAGAACATGAACAGGCAAATAGTTTTCTTCTAGACAGGCTAGTGCCAAGCGCCTCCATTCAGACACTAAGTCCAATGCCAAGAGCATGTTAGTCTGCCTAGCTGAGCCTCTGAATGACACCAAGTCAGTGTTCTCAAGCTGAGAGAAATGGAGGTTCATGCATCGGCATAAACCTGTTGCTTTCCAGTAGTGTGATCGCTGAATCCTGGCCACACTGCAGTCATGGGCACAGCAGCTTGTCCTGGGCACAGTCTTGTTCAGAGCTTTACACTCAGCTACTCCCTGACAAATAGCAGCAACTAGTGGCTGTTCATACATCCCTTGTCTCCCAAACCACTGTGAGGTGGAGTTGTTGATGCCTTGTGTGATGCATAGACTGTGCATAAACCCAGAGGATGCAGTTTCAACCAGCACTCAGGAAAAAGCCTTTAGGGTAGTGGAGTGCACAGATAAACCACAGACACCGAACAGACATGAATAAAGTAGGGGGTAGTATGTGGCATTATGGCAATGAGATATGGTTTTCTAACTAAAGTAATTTCTCTTACTGGGAATGAGTTAAAAGTTCATTTCAGGCACTACACAAAACCCCTTGCCAGTTTTTTGCGGTTTAACAAGGGGTTTCCTTCATATCTGTTTTGTTACCATAGGAAACAGCCACTCCACCAGCAAAAAAACCCCTCTTGATACAGGAGAAAGCAGGAAAAGATTATGCACAGCTTGCTGTGAGATGCCAGTAGGACACACGCTGGGAATATAAACAAATTCCTCTTAATGTTTTGCAGCAAAAAGGATCCTAGGGATTGTAGCAACAGCAGCTTTAAAAAAACAAAGACTACACAAAACCTGGGAAAAGTATAATTTAAAGACAACTATTCTTTCTAACCTTTTTAAAAGGGAGGTAGGTTTGGTTGGTTTTTACCTTGTATTAGGGGAGATTATCAGGACTTGAGTGCAGGTTATATATCTGTTCTCTTCATGGCTTCTCCCTGCAGGATTTAATTGGGTCCAATGTCTGTTTTATCGGGGGGATTCTATCAAGTATCTTTATCATATATCACTTCTCCAGTATTTGGTTTTTCTAATCTTTAGCTTGGCATTTGGTCCAGATCTCAAAGCTCCCTACCTGTAGCCACATGCATAGAGTATTGCTGCAATCACTACCAAGACACTGGGACCTAGACAACTGTAAAATTTAAATACAGATCATTGTACTCTTGCTGACATTCAGGCACACCTAGGAAAAAACTCTGAAGCTGCTTTAGCAGCATGAAGTGTTCCATGGCTTTTGACATGGGAAAAATCACCAGCTGAAGTGAGGTAATGTAAAGCTGTAAGGAGAGACAGGCTGCAGGAATTTGTGCTGGGATTTACCCAGGACATTTGACCTGTTTCCCTATCCCATGAAGAATTCATGGAAATATTTCACCCAAAAGGATCTGTTTCATCTGGCAATACCTCTTTGTGGTGCCCTCAAAGGCAGGGACATTACTGAATCCCTGAACACCACCAAGCCCATATACCTTGGGAATGCAGCCAGGCCTCAGCACATGATGTTAACAGTGTAGATCCAGATTCCCATTGTCATGGGTGTGTTCACAAAGTGCGCATTCGTCTGCTGATCTCAAAGCACAAGGTCAAGACAGCAACACCAGCTTCTCCCTCCTCATGTAGATGACAATGTCTCTTCTTTCATTCAGGTGCTTTCTCAGTGGGGAGGGAATATAAGAAGAATGAAGTTTTATAAATTTCTTTGCATTAATGAGACAGAAGCACCTGGTGATAAGGCAGAAGGGGAAGATAAAAAGGCTGTATTTAGAAATTAAATCTAGTGTCAACCCACAGAGAAGAAAAATCCCACTGCCTCCCAGGACACTGAGTGAGCAACAGCAAAGACATACGCATGGGCTTTGCTCTCCGAGGAAGAGTGTGAGGTATTGAATATAACTGTCTATTCCTTATGGGATGCAGATGCATTGGATTCCAGATCTGTATCCTAAACCCAGCACTGGTAAGCGATAACCAGCAAAATGTCTGAACATTGTCTCTACTTCTGGAGCTGGTGGTTGGGAGCAATTTGAATGTCCAACAACACCTAAAAATGATAATAAATGGGTTATAAATTGAACTCGGCATTATTATTCAAGTTGAATGCCCAGCATGTTCTCTGTAAATCACAGACTATTCTAGGTTAGAAGGGACCTCACAGTTTATCTATTTCCAACCGTACTCTCCACCAAGGGCACGAATACATCTCACCAGATGAGGTTTCCCAGAGCCCCATCCAGTCTGACTTGAACATTTCCAGGGAAGGAGCAGCCACAACCTCCCTGGGCAACCTGTTCCAGTACCTCAGCACCCTCACAGAGAGGATTTTATTCTTAGCCCCATTCTGTATTTGAACAGGTTTATGAGAAAGACATATTTTTGCCCCTTCCAGACACAAAGGGACAACAAGCTATAAAAATACTAATTTTAGTAGTGAGCAGTTATGCATAAGTATTTGTCATTCAGAGACAGTGTTGCAGGTTGCATTTGCATGACAAACCTCAAACCTGGCAAACAACTAAAAAACGGCCCACTCTTGGGTGTGTCTACCTGCTGCAATATGATTGTTAAATGGCAGTGAAATGCAACTGAGCATGAAACAGGCATTCTAGGGGGATTATTTTGGCTTTCCCAACTGAAAAAGTTCATATTGTGTCAGAGTTTTTGGGAGTTTTAATCTGGATTCTTTCTACATGGCTCTCATGAGTGGAGTGCTGCAATGGATGGGTATAAGCTCTACAAGCGGAACAGGCAGGATAGAAAGGGTGGCGGGGTGGCTGTCTATGTTAGACAGTGTTTTGTGTAGAAGTTAATAAGTGCGATGGGTCAGCTGAATGTCTATGGGTTAACTTGAAGAGGGCCAATGATGTAGATGTCCTGCTGGGAGTCTGCTATAGACCAACCAACCAGGATGAAGAGACTGATGAATTACTCTATAGACAACTGGCAGAAGCTGCAAAATCGCAACACCTTGTTCTTGTGGGTGACCTCAACTTACCAGACATCTGCTGGAAATACAACACAGCAGACAGGAAACAGTCCAGGAGGTTCCTGGAGGGTGTGGAAGATAACTTCCTGACTCAGCTGGTACGTGAGCCCACCAGGGGAGGTGCCCTGCTGGACTTGTTGCTTACAAAGAGGGACTGGTGGGTGATGTGGTGGTCAGAGGCCGCCTTGGACTCAGTGACCATGAAATGGTAGAATTCTCAATTCTGGGCCAAGCAAGGAGGGGAGGCAGTAAGACCATTACCATGGACTTCCGAAGGGCAGACTTCAACCTGTCTAGAACACTGGTTAATAAAGTCCCTTGGAGTACAGTCCTAGAGGGAAAAGGGGTCCAGGAAGGCAGACTTTTTTCAAAAATGAACTCTTGAAGGCTCAGGAGCTGGCTGTCCCCATGTCATAAGACAAACAGGCAGGGTAAACGACCGGCCTGGCTGAACAAGGAGCTTCTGCTGGAGTTCAGGTGAAAGAAGAGAGCCTACCACCTTTGGAAAAAGGGGTTGGCTACTCAAGATGAGTATAGGAATCTAGTTAGGTCATGTAGAAGGAACATTAGGGAGGCAAAAGCTCAGCTAGAACTCAGCCTGGCCACCGCTGCAAGAGACAACAAAAAGAGTTTTTACAAATACACTAACAACAAAAAAAGATGCAGGGAGAGTCTCCATCCCTTACTGGATGCAAAGGGGAACATTGTTACCAAGGATGGGGATAAGGCTGAGGTACTTAATGCTTCCTTTGCCTCAGTCTTTAATAGTCAGTCTGGTCATCCTCCTGATACTCAGTTCCCTGAACTGGAAGACAGGGATGGAGACCAGATTGATCCCCTCATAATCCACGAAGTGGTAACTAATGACTTTCTAAACCAACTGGATACTCACAAGTCTATGGGGCTAGGTGGGATCCACCCAAGAGTGCTGAGGGAGCTGACGGAGGAACTTGCCAAGCCTCTCTCCATCATCTATCAGCAATCCTGGTCAATGGAGGAGGTCCCAGATGACTGGAGACTTGCCAGTGTGACACCCATCTGCAAGAAGGGCAGGAAGGATGATCTGGGGAACTACAGGCATGTCAGCCTGATCTCGGTACCAGGGAAGGTCATGGAACAGTTCATCTTGGGGGTGATCACATGGCAAGTGCAGGACAACGGTAGGATTAGGCCCAGCCAGCATGGGTTCATGAAGGGCAAGTCCTGTTTAACCAACTTGATCTCCTTCTATGATCAGGTGACCTGCCTAGTGGAGGAGGGAAAAGCGGTGGTTGTTGTCTACCTGGACTTCAGTAAGGCATTCAACACCGTTTCCCACAGCATTCTGCTGGAGAAGCTGGCAGCTCATGGCATAGACAGGAGGACTCTTCGCAGGGTCAGACATGTTCAGAAACACATCCTCTCCTGGTGGTCTTACAGAAATCTGCATCAGTGGAAAAAAATTTCTTTGCTCACTGCTTTTCACTCATGTGGAACAAGTCACTGCACAAACAAGCAACTAGGACATGACCTCCTGCCACAGCTCTCTGCTCCACCTCCTGTCCTTGTCAAAGCAACCAGGATCCCTGTGTCAATAGAAGCCCCTGGCAGGTATATACTAACTTGTCTGGGAAAACTTCAGTCCTATTACTTGGCTGATCTCTAATCCTCTGAAATTCTAGCCATTCTCTGACTTCTTATATCTCTTCTCTGTCTTTTCTTTACTGTCTCCTCATACTTGAGATAATCCTGGTTGCTATGCAGTGTTTCCAGGCTCAGCCATCTGTATCAATCCCCCACCATAAGTGTGTGCAGCCTGGCTGTGGCATGAGGCTTTGCTGATTAACTTGCCTTTTTGGTGCAGATATTTTGGATGCTTTGAAATATGCTGAAAATAAACCTGTTACTAACACCTTCCCCTTCCTGGTGCCAATTAACTTCAGGAAATTAATATTTTTTAAAATAATCCTTTGCATGGTCTAGACCACGGTGCAGACAGTAATACAAGCTGTATAGTTTAATTTACACTTCACTTTTGGTGTCACCAGTGACACAGAGGAGCAAGGTGTGCAGAGGGGAGTAAGGGAACAGCATGGTACAACCACAAGTCAGAAAAAGTTT
Organism: Rhinopomastus cyanomelas; assembly: GCA_013400115.1. NCBI lineage: Eukaryota > Metazoa > Chordata > Aves > Bucerotiformes > Rhinopomastidae > Rhinopomastus > Rhinopomastus cyanomelas. The sequence continues at coordinate 245,093 of VXBP01003122.1, forward strand.
GGGCATTGACACAGGTTCTGTGCTGAGACATCACACAGGATGATGGTGGGATCCCAGAAGCTGCTTCCTCGGGGAAGAAGGAAGAAGCAAGAGAAAGGGTAGGATCTGAGGTTTATTCCCTCACATACTGAACATACGTCCCAATCCATGGACTATTAAAAGTCAATAATTTGCTGTTTCATAATCCTTTGTTAGTGCCTGAAAGACAATATCACGCAGTTCCCAAAGCTCTTTAAACAGATACGTTTTGCTTTCACCTTGACTGTTATTCTAACCTGTAAACAGCAAGTTTCTGAAAACAATTGCCTAGCTCTTGATTGCACTGTCTTCCTCTCCTTCCTGCCAATGGCCTGGCTAGGCAGGTCGTGATGCATTTGGGCAAGGAAGGTCACTCAGCAGCCCAGGCTTCAGCCCTGCAAGTGGAAAACAGTAACATGTTCATGTTGCTTCCCATTTTATACATAGGAGCAGCCACAAGGTTTCCTCTGTCAGACAGATTGTTACATGATTTCCCTACTTAAGTGCCTCCACCAGAGAGACTTTGTTAAATCATGCCCCAAAGATTGAAAATCTTGCAGGAATGAAAATATACTTTTGAAACAGAGATACCTCTTTAAGTTACTGAAGCTCAGAAACACTCACAAACCCAGAAGAGGCAATCAGAGGGAGAAATGCTGTTTAATGTAGTTTAATGGTTATTGCTTTTACAAATGAATGAAGCAAAACCAGAATGAATGGAGCAAAACCAGACCACAATAATGTTAGATTATTCCAAAATTCAAGCACCACCCACTGTAGCAGGGCAGATACTGCAGAGTGCCCTGAATAATGCCAGTATATTCCCACTAAGTGAAGAAGTAGGATTAACTGCTGTGAGAATTCCTTTCCAAGGACAGGAGGATGCTGAATGGCAGAGCATAATGATGCAATTATGGATTTTAAAGCACATCAGTTTCTGCCATTAGAACAATTACGCTCATCTTCAATTCCGCCAATATTTTAGAACAATGTTCTGGCATCATGAGAGAAGTGACTAATATCTTCTGTAACAAAACAGAGGAAGACATTAGAGTAGCAACAAAGACAAAGCAGCTACAGCTCAGGAGGTGCTATGGCTTCGGTTTACTTGTATCACATTTAAAATATTGAAACATTAATTGCAGTAGGTGTTGAGGAAACTCCTCCAGTACAACAGGTACTGCATAGTGGGTAGTAGTCAATGGCTATAGGGCTCCAGACACCAATACTAGTGAAGTATCAAAAATGGTGACACCAACACTTCATTACCTGAGCAAGCAGTCATGTGTGTGACCCTAGACTTTCACATAGTTCATCACCTTAGCATTACAACTCTAAAAATGAAGCATTACTGATAATAAATTCAAGACTAACTCCTACATATGGCTGCTTAAATCAAAGAATTTGCAGTGATTACCAATGTTTTAATGAACAAAATGTCCATTCCCACATGAAGAAGGAAGAGTGGAGAAAACTATTCTATCTTGTTTTGTGGCTGCAAATTAATTGCAAATCATGGAAAAGTCTACAGAAAGAAGAGGCAAACATAGGTCTTATCAACACTAACATGAAAAGCACACTAAATTCTCCATCCAAACTTGGAAAATCTACTCACAGTCCTTCAGCCCAATGCATATGTGCTAAAGCCCAATAAAGCCTTTCACTATTAGTCACACATATGCTTCACACCCTCGCAAAACAAACTCCTCTCTTTGTCATCCTCAGCCATGAAGGTAAATTTCAGGGATAAACAAAATACAGTTGTGAACAGAGGCAAACCCTGCTGTCTCCAGTTAGTCTGTAGCCATACTACACATCCACATTTGCACATAGCCCAGAATCAAAGAAAAGCCTTAGGTCTTCAACAACAACCTAAGAGCTTTCATCTACAGGCTTAGACTAGAAGCAAACAGCCTCCACCTCACAGGCTGAGAAGCAACCCCTCAATTCTCTCTCAATAGCCAAAGGACCCCAGGACCAGCAAGGTAGAGATCCCACCAGTCAGTGTTCACACTACAATACTAGAGTCAGGTGAGCTAGCTAGGTTGGGGAACAACAGTCCACATCAACCAAGAACCCAGACTAATAGAAAAGCTCATGGAAATAAAGCAGAGTCAAAATCAAACTGAAAAATAAACCATGTCTAGCAATGCCAACCTGGATCACTCCTAATCAAAGCTCAAGGACTCAAGGCTGAGTTTAAATAGCGCCCCGGTGCCAATAGGCAGGGGTGGTGTGAGGGGACCCAAGTGAGGCTGGTCAGGGCCATTAAGGCCCAGTAAGGCCCTGACATCTGCAACCCAACACAGGGACAGTGCTATCACACAGTGGACAACTCCCTGCTCAGACTGTTATCAAAGTTAATTCCACACGAGTATTCCACAAGCTCGCCGTAGTATTGGAAGGCAGGTTTTGGAAGAGGAGTGGTGGTGAAAACCCATATACATTGGTCACGTATCAGGTCATCTTCTCTGCCCCAGAGCTAATGACAGAAAAGTAGGGTTGGCCACAGGCAAAACAAAGTGACACCAGCCTCCTGCAGGTCTATGACTCTTCTCTTGGCAGGAGTTTGTCTGGTCTCTTGGGAGTTGGTTGTGCCTCCAATAAGGGCAAAGAACCATCTGCTGTAAAGATACAAGCACCTCTGTGTTCTCCTTGCAGCTTCCAAAGCACAACTGGAACTGGGACAATCCTGAGCAACCACTGGGTTTATTTTCCACTAAGGCATGTGAAAGAGGTGACTTCCTGTCCAGAAAGCCCATGCTAGCCAGGAAAGGATTAAGGCATTTTGGAGTACAACAGGGGTGGCAAGCGTATCTATCCCTAGAGATGAGCTCACCTTGCTGCATCTGCAGCCAAGTGGCTTGGCAGGAGGGCTTAAAAGGAGTGAGCTGAGCATGGGAAAACTCTAAAGATGTGTCGTTTCTCAGGCTGGACTTAGAAGCAAACAGGAATCTGGTAGTACTTTTAAAAATTACATTTTGCTTGATTATTTCATAGTTGCACCACATTATTGACGTCACTGTGGATTTGCTAACGGGCAAGTAACTCTGTGGTGTGCTTTTACATGTGCTGGAGCTGCACATATATGATTGGGCTGAGTCCTCCACATCTGTGTGGGCTTCTCTGCCGGTCTCACCATCTTTTTCTGTGTTGGAGATGGCTAAAGAGGATGAATCCTGCCTTAGCCAGATCTCTTGCAGTGGGGATTGCCAGGAGAAGCTGTGTGAACTTACCTAATAACTTGTTGCCTTGATCAGTTCTTAAATTTGTTGGTTTTATTTCTTTGAACATAACTAGGCTGTTCCTAAGAATAGATCTCCTATACTGCCCTTGCTCACTCCTGTTACTGTGCGTGTCTTAACAACTTTATTACCCCTTTCCTCACATGAAACTGTAAATATTTCCTTCTTCCTCTAGAACAGGTGCTGTTTTGTTTTACCTTCCTGCTGCCTTCTCTGGGTGGATGCACCCAATTCTATATCTCAATGTTTGAGAATGGGGTGCTGAATGCTGGAGAGTGCTGTGCTGAGTTATGCAATGGCATTATAGCATTTCAGGGCTATAATCCTTCCCAAAGCAGCTCACCGGAGGGTTAAGGAAACACAAGCAGAAGCATCTCACTTTGTAATGATGTTGAAGCTCTTCTGGATTTGCTAGTGTCCAGCCTAACATGTAGTGCAATACTTGTTTGTTTCTTGTAATGAGAGTTGCCTGTATCTTGGCCATAAAGAAATTCAATTGTTTCTGTTCTCCAGTACGTGGCTCTCAGCTCCTTCTAGTGGGGAAAGGAGAAGGCTGCAGACCGAGCTTTGAGGTGAAAGTGAAATCCAAGCTGAACAGCATGATGCTGATAAAACGTCTGTGAAACTGAACACACCTTAAACTTAACAGGCTTCTCTAAGATGAACCTACTGGTAACTCCTTGACCAAGTGCTTCAGCAGAAGTTCACCATAATGGCACCTTAAATGTGGTGCTAGAAATAGGGTAAACTTGTATTCCTAATTTCTCACTTTTCTTCCCTCTGCATGATGAGGGATGGTTTGGAGTGCTTTCTTCTACAGTGGGATGGTGGGGCAGTGAGCAAAGATAACAGCAAACAGCATCAAGAGCAAGCAGAAAGTCACGAAACAGGGAAAATCAGTGACAGGTAAAGGCATGAGGCAAATGAGGTAGCACAGATGTGGTTATGTAGGTGAACAGTGGTGTGGTGCAAAGCACCATGTGGCACCGTTGGCTAGGGAAGTGTGCCAGGAACTACTTGGAGTGTCACCATTGCAGGTTGATGCCTCCTCTACGTGAGTAAAAGTAAACCAGGTTAGACGCAGTATTTGGAAAAAAGGGAGCTAAGAAAAGTGTGTCCATTGTGCTGTAGAAGTTTAGTGCTGTCACTACAGTATTTGAGACACAGTTGCTGTGATGTATGATCCCCTCAAACCCAACACACCTTGTGCTAGTGATGAGCTTTGTGATTTATTGTTTTGAATGGGGTGTCATGGGCTGACTCTTAGCTGCTTGGTTTGTAGAGTGTAATTCAGACCTGCTCTTTTGACTGTGACTGCACTTTCACAAAATCGTACAATCATTTACACGGGAAAAGACCTTTAAGATCATCAAGTCCAACTACTAACCTAACTCTACCAAGTCCACTGCTAAACCATTCCCTTAAGCTCCACATCTACATGACTTAAATGTGTTGGTAGTATCCATTCTATTTCTAAGCATCCCATCACAGGCTTTCAGTTCCCAGAATACTTGGGCAGAGCTTAGGATGGAAGAATCCAGTGGTACTCTAGTGTGAGGGGCTGAAAGGCAAAGCTGAGTTAACCTCCTGGTGGACAAGAGGTCATAGTTTTAAGCTCCATCAGGGGAGGTTTAGACTTGATATTAGGAAAAGATTTTTCACTGAATTAGTGATCTGGTTTTGGAATGGGCTGCCCACAGAGGTGGTTGAGTTGCCGTCCCTCAAGGTATTCAGGGTTAGGCTGGATGAGGTGCTGAGTGGCATGATCTAGATGATAGATGTCAGGTTTACTTGGTTTATTTGGATTTAGGTTGGACTGGATGATCTTTAAGGTCTTTTCCAACCTTATCATTACTGTGATACTGTGATATTTCCCACTCTAGAGATAGTCTTTGCCCTAGAGTAGGGTAAGTTCAGCAGATGCTTCTATAATATATTCAGAGGTGTGAAGACCTTGCCAAATCCTGCATCACCTATTTTAAACACCCTATTGTGGGAATAGGGCCCAAAGGATCTAGACTAGTACTCACCTCCCCAGTCAGGATACTGAGCAGAGTTGCTGAATGGACCCTTCTGTCTAGGCACAAACCTGGCGACTGATGGCTCTGTGTACTGAGATCTAACTGGAAGTTCTGATCAAAATAGATGTGAAAGGTAGCACTTAAAGCACCTTTTTCCAAGAGGCTTAAAACTTCATAAATTGAGATCTACCGGGCAAAATGACATAGCCAAGCGCAGAAGTGCTCATGGTTATGAGAGAACCGATTAGGACATGCTGATGAATAATGCATGTGCAGCTTAGGAGGGATGGATGACATCGATTCTATTTTTGTGCTGTTAATTGAGCATGATTCTAGGACAGAAAAGAGCACAAAGGGAAGATGGGCAACTTTGGGAGAGAATCTAGTAAGAGAGTCAGAAGTTGGAGCAGCAACACTTCCTACCCATTAAGCTGCAAAAACCTCAGGAAGAGGAATTGTACTAATGTCCTCTACAGCTCCTAATTCAAGTCACTGATACTGCCCAAGAACAAGATTCAGACTGTAAATGATATGAACATTTAAGGAGAGATGAGTTGAAGATGTCACTTTGAAATCTGATGGCCTTTCTTGTATTAAGATAACATCTGCCATGCTCTCTTGGAGCTTAGTTATAGGGCATCAATCAGCTCTATCTATCCTTAGAGATGAGGCTTTGCATTTTCCCAAATATGCAGGGGTCTGTGAAGAAGAGCAGCTGCTGGGGAAATGTGGGACTGTGGAGGGAAATGATTTCTTGCTGCTCACATGTGCCAAAGTTCCTCAAGTACCAATGTGAAGCCATGTCATGGGAAGACCAGGTCAACTAGCTGCTCTGCAGATCATGTGGTTCTATCCTTGGGCCTGTGCAGTGGCTGGGGTTGCAAAAGCCAGGGATTCTGTGTCAGTTTTGACACTGGCACAGCCGCTGCAGGCTCCAACAATAGCTTGGCAAAGGTGGAAACATGTTCTAACATCCCTTTGCTTTGATATTTTCTAACTCCTAGCTGAGGGAATTTCCCCATGCTGAGTGCCTGCCCAGCCCAGGGCAAAGTCTGCTGCAGGTGCCCAGTAGCACTAACTAGAGGCAAAAGGTGTGAGGGGAGAATGGAAGGCACACTGCTATGGTTAGCAATCAGCCCTGCCGGGAGAAAACATGTCAATATGTGGTTTGTACAGTGCTTCTGGTGATGGCTGGTGTATGTGTGAAAGGCACGAAGGGTCTTGGATTATTCTGTGAATGGCTGCTCCACTCAAATGGAGTGGGAGCTACTGATGCCACCTGAATGACTCCAGACCTTCTTACTCTGGGAGGTGACATTTGTTCAGCCTAATCTCCCACAGTGATGGCTCCTGTTTGAGGAACTAGAGATGGCAGAACTTGAGGGTACTCCAATTTTCTTGAGGAATAACATTTGAATTTTCTACCCCTGTTCTATCTGGATGGTCTAACTCCAGGCTCAGTGTTGCAAACCAGCAGCAGTAACTCACACATGCTGCTTGGACAGCAATGAGTGGTGATGTTGGTGTGAGTTGCTGGTGGTATCTGCTTCAGTGTGGTGGATGTGGATGTTCTGAGGCTACACTACACTGAGAAAGCATGAGTGAGGTATATGTGAAGCGAGCAAATGCTACAGTGGGACTGTGCAGGCAACTACTCTGTGCCAAACCTAGCCCAAAACATCCACTGGACAATGTAGATGTCTGATGACAAAGGTTCATTGACTTTGAAAGACAGTGTGCATAGAGCTAGGAATAATTGTCTAGGTCTGATTTAGCTGCTTTAGCTAACTTGAGAGAAACTGGGAGAAGGTGTTACTTGCTGGAGTGTTTCTAGAATGTGCCCTTGAAGCAGCTACCCATAGCTGGGTTGTGCTTGTAAATGCTACTGTGGAGTAAATGCCTGAAGTGTGACTATTTTAGATGTTGTGATCAAAGCCAGTATGAACTCACTGCTCTGCTGAGGGCTCCTCTGCCTGCTTTAACTTCTGCTTGTTCCTTACTGCCTCTGAGGGCTCTGCTGTCATCCTTCTCTGGATTTCTCTAGCCTCAGGATGACAGGCTGGGGCAGGGAAGGAAAACTTGGTATTTCATGCTGGGTGTAATAGAAGAAGGTCCCATGAAGAATTTGGATGTGTGTATGTGGGGAGGAGGTTCAAGGCTTTCTGTGGTACCTCTTCCATTTGCAAAGTCCACAGGGATGCACTATTGGTGAGATGTCTGTTTGGTGATACATACCTTCCATCCTGGATCAGCTCTGGCTTCCCTGAAATCCAGGAGACCACTGATGGACTAAGGGTTCAATTACAACGATCAAGCCAAGACTGCTGCTGCACATCCAGAGTCAGAGACTACCCTCTTATTTTTCATGCTCTGGAAAGTTGAGTACCAGCCGAGAGAACCAGACAAGCACTTTCTTTGCTGCTCTTATTCTTTATCTTCAGTTTAGCAGAAGGAAACCACAGCTCCTGCTGTTGTAGAGCATGAGCAGCACGCTGTCAGTGTGTCCTGGGGCTGTGGCCAGCCGGTAGAGGCCAGCGATGAGGGCCTCTTTCACTCAGCACTCTCTAGATCCCTTCTGAAATGCTGAGTGAGATTTTGGGCTCTGCTGATATGTGAAAGGGGTGAATTTTAGCGACTCCTGTAGAAGCTGTGTCAGGGCTGAGGCAGAAGGAAATGGGTGGAGAAGGGTTTAGGTGGACTCAGTGGTCATCTAGTATCTGTGGGAAGGACGTGGGGGTGGCAGAGACAGGTTCATGGCAGATGAGGTGGCAAGTGCAAACACCAAGAGGCATCACAGCCGCATGAGGGGAACCTCCTTTCCGCTTTAGGGCTGCTGGTCCTGCCAAGGCCCAGAGCTGGGCTCTGCCTCTCGTCAGGGAGGCTGCAGGAGAGACCCCCAAGCCCCCCTGACTTAATTACCACCAGACGTCGTGGCTAATTAATGTAATTAACAGCCTCTCACGAGGCGGAGGGGTGGTAGGCTGGCCTGGTTTATCCACCATGGTCAGTGGTACTGGGTCTTCCAGCCGGTATCGGTTCCAGTCCCCGGTACCTTCCCCGTCCTGCAGCAAAGCTGGACCCGAGGAAAGCGCAGACCCGCTCCGGGCCGCTCCGTCCGCTCCGCGTCGCCGCCTTCCCGGCCTGCGGGACCGGGGGGAACCTTTCTCCGCCCTACGGAACCTTTGCGGCGGAGGCGCCTGTTGCTGCCCGGGGGATCCTGCGGATGCTCCGGTGGGGGGCGGGCGGGGGGCCGGACGCTGCGGCCCCTGAGCGGCGGCGGAGCGCCGAGGCCGGTACGGAGGCAGCCGGTAGCGCCCGGGGCCCGCCGCGGCCCGCAGCCCCCCGCCCCCCGCCGAGGTGAGAGCTGAGGGCCGAGAGGGTTGACGCGGCGGGAGCGCTGCGGCCGCCACAATGGGAGCGGGCGGGGAAAGAGCCGCAGGAGGCCCATGGCCGGGGAATGGGGGTGTGGCGGCTGAGTGGGGGCGGCGGGAAAGCGGCCCCCGTGCCTGAAAGGCCAGAGGTGCTGCGGCTGCTGGGCCGAGGACGGGAATAGGGGAGGAAAAAAGCCTCGACGTTTGGGGGGCGGGGGGGTGGCAGTGCTGGTACAGGCCTATGTGTGAGACTGCACCCGCTCCCCGGAGACCACCGAGCCCGGACTCGGGTCATTCTGCACCCCTCCGAGTCTCGGTGGGCGCAGGGCCTAAGCAGTTTTCTGGAGTGGAGGGGTCTGCACCTGCTTCCCAGGGGTGTCGCGGGCCCCCGGGCCTAGGCCGTGCTGGATGTGCCCTGGCGGAGCCCGGCCGGGCCAGGGGATGGTTGTTGTCGTGTGGTGGCTCGGTAATAAGTCTGCGGGACCGCTGAACACAGCCGCAAAGCGATTCAGTGTCTGCGTGAGGCTCTTTGAGGAGTTTTGAGGGGTAATTCTGGGATTGTGGACCCATTACCCCTGTTTCACCACTTTGCAACTTGCTCCTTCCATGGATTACTTTTGTTGGTGATTGCGTTGGTGACTGGACCTGTTGGTGCTCGAATTTGAAAGACGTTTGCAAGCTCCATCGATTTCCCCTCCTGGCCCTTCATTGATTTGTACAAAACCTGTGCTTTAAAAAGTTCTTAGTGCATTGCTTTAGTCTGTGCAGGTGGGGAATTTTTACTGGAGGTGGAAAAACCCAATTTGAAAATAAGAGGTCTCTTTCCCCCTTTTTTATGCTAATAAAATGCTAGTTATCTCTTATCTGTTTAACTTTCTTAATGCTTGACATTCTTTGTTGGATATTCTTTGTATGGGTATCCAAGCATCATATTTAGGTAATGATCAAGTCGCCTATAGGAGATCATCACAGGAACTTCTGAATTGGTTAAAGATATTTTTGCTGCCTTGGTTGAAGGTGGTAGCTCCCCTACCTGGCTTAGACTAAGGGATCTTGGGGGCCCTCTGTCTGCTTCAATGTTAAATTAATTAGTTTAGAATAAACAGCCATTGTTTTGGTAGTTCTGCTTTAGGGGCAGTATCACCCAGCAGAGGGATGAAAACAAACCAGTGCATTTACAGCACAGAGGATGATTCTGCTGAGAGCTCTGACCTGGCCTTGTCTTGCTAAATGAGGCTTCTTTCCCCAGGTGTGAAGCTTTACATCCTGAGTATACAAAGTGAACAACATTATCCTTATCCTGTGACCTTATAAGCATCTGAACGGAGGGGTTGTTCATTAACAGTAGGTGCTGAAGGTGAAATTTCCAAGAAAAAGGCAGTTGCTGCCTTAGGTAAGAGCTGTTGTGGATATGTGATATGTTCTTGTGCCTATTCACCCCACAAATGCTGTTTAGCCACTGTGTTCTGTTTGAGCTATGCTTGGGTGATGGGCAACTTCTGCATACATAAAATATCTTGGTATTCCAATTGTGATCCTTGAGAGGATTGCAGATCCTGAATGGGAACACTGTGTGCTCCTTTGGAAAAAACCAAACATGTTTTCTGCCTTTTCTCAGTAGTGGTTACATTTTAGTAGAGATTTGGAAAGTGTAATGTGGCATAGAAAATCTTAGTGGGTTGTTGTAGTATTCTCTGGGATCCAAGTTGATTTCATACAATAATTCAGGTTGGAAAGGGCCTTGGGAGCAACCTTCTGCTCAAATCGGGATCAACGTCAAGTTCAGACTAGGGCTTCATTCACTCGGATCTTAGAACCTCTGAGTCAGAGTCATCTGCACCCCTGTTCTGGTATCTTGACTGTCCTCAAAGGGAAAAACTTTACCTCAGGTTACAGTTTATGTCTTGTGCCCTCCTGCTGCACACATCTGTGCAGAGTCTTCCATTGTCTTGATAAACAACATGTAGGTACAGGGAATGTACTGTCTGCTCCCAAAGCCTTTTTCTCCTCCAGCGTCATGCCATTTCTTCACACAGCAAGTGTTCCGTCCCCCTGAGCATCCTGATAGCCCTCCGCTGAACCCATTCTGTGGTTGGCTTTTATGTATTAGAGGGGTTGCACTTGGTGTTGCAGATGGTTACAAAAAGTTCCTGGTGAAAGGGAGTGATCACTTCCCATGATCAGGCTGTGTTCAGGGTGCTGTTAGCTTATGTCTCTGACAGGGTGCACTGCTGATGCCTGTTTAGCCTGAACCCCACCATAGCTTACCCTTCTACAGAATCACAGAAAAGATTGAGACTAGAAAAGACCTCCGAGGTGTCAATGTGTGTGTACCTGTATGTAAATACATAGCCCTTGGTTTTCACCCTCCTGCTTTGTAGCACTGCACTAAGCTTTGGTGATGTGTGTGTAGATGTTTGTCTATACACATACACATCAAACAACACCTGCAGCACTGAACAGTTTTTCCACCCTTTCCCACATGTACCAGTTGTTCCTAGTGGTGGCTGATGGCTACCTGGCCTTTCACAGCAGTTCTGCTGTCAGGTGTACTCTGTCTGGTTGTGCCTCCCAAGCAGCAGGTCAGCCTGTTGTGTTCCCTCAAATTTGTTTCTTAAAATGTTGTGATTTTGGGTACCTCTTTGGGGTGTATCAGGTTACTAGACCGGGAAGAGAGTGGCACTGGAGTGAGGTGTTTCCATGAGGATTAAGCTGAATCTCATTTGGTCAAATTCAAATCCAAAATGTAGTAGTGTAGGAAGTGTTTCATTTACAGGTGTGAGTTAAATGTAACAGATGCATTTAAGAGTGCAGTTATTTGCACTGCAGTTACATTTGTGCAATTTCTTTGAACTTAGTTTCTTCGGGTGCTTATAAGTTTTGGGGAGATAATACTCTGTAGGTTAAATGTTCCTTGCTAACCAAGTTTCTTATTTTAGACTTAAATGTGGAAGACTTGGTTCCTTGCTATTCCTAGATACTTGGTACTGATATAATTTTGAGATGCGTATTTTCTGTTTACACAAACTAATTTCTGCACGATGTTTTTCTGATTGCTAAGTATGTGGAGTTAATTACAGCAGGGTTTCTTTCCGAGATTGCTTATTGCAAAGTAAAACCTTGTGTTTAAGCATAATTTCTAGCTATATGAAAACTAAAGGATTTATAGAAAGCTGCAGTTCTCCCCCCCCCCCAACACAGAAGTAGAAATCAACATGTAGGTTTGGACTTGTAGAACAGCATGTACAGAATCTTCTCTTGAGGTAATTTGAATGGAAATGTGAGTTCTTGTGAACTTGAAGAAACCTTAAGTTTGTTTTCTAGGATTTTATACTTAAGAAACAAAATGTGAAAGATGAAGGAATTCCCTTTTTTTTTTTTTGAGGAGGAAGTAGAATTAGTCAATGAAATTTGGTGTTACATGATGTGAGAAGGAAAAAGGTGGAATTACAGGTTGCTGTGAGAGGGGGAAAAACTGGCACCTTTTAGAATCTGGTTGGATTTGTGAGTATGGTAGTGCTGTTTTGTTTTTTGGGTTTGTTTTATTTTAAACCAATTGGCTGGTTACTTCTCATTCTAAGGAACATTGAGGAAAAATTACTGATCAGTAGTTGTTTTGTGGTAACCAGCAGATGCTAATTGCATGCATTAGATATCCTAATTTTTGTTAGCAAAAGTTGAAAGTGTTTTTTGTGGGGGAGGAAAGGAGGAAAAGTATATATCACTTTCAGCCATGCAGATACAGAACTTATCAAGTGTTGTTGCTTTGAAAAATACCCCAACGTAGAAAATATGATTTTAGAAATTCTTGAAGGTCAGACATTCATTGGCTCCATTTTATGTCTGAGATGGAATGGCAGAATGTCAGCTTACTTCTGTGAGTAAGACTGATTCAATGGTATTGTAGTCTCAGAGCAACAGGGGTAGTTTAAATCTTCAAAGCCAAATGGTAGGACTGGAGTTGGGGTCCGTCTGACTCCTCTAGAAATGTTGTGGCATTTTGGAAGTAACTAGAACTCTCTTGAAGGAGGTGAGGGGGGTGGTGGAAAGCATCATTTAAGTGTAATTTTCAGTGTACTCTAGAATGTGCAAGTGAGAGTGGTGGTTTGAAGCCCTCTGTGGTGGCCTGTCAGCTTGTCCCAAAGCTGCTGTTCCACAAGTGTATCTGCAAGTTTGGATACAAAAAAAGGAGGAAAGAACCACCTCAGGTATTAGTGACACTTGGTTACTCAAACAAGTACAGCGTTCCAATCCTAAAAACTGTGCCTGCTACTCTGGTCCTGCATCCTGAGAGGAGTTTTTGAACTGTGCAGTGCAGTTATCATTAACTTTTTGAACACCTATTGGAAAAGGAGGAGAATTAATGATGAGATGAGCCAGCTTCTGACTGGTTTGACTTGATGAGACTCTGTTCTCCTCTTCTACATGTGCACATGCAGTGCTCCTGGTATTAGCCTTAGTAGATGCAATACACAGTTGCAAAGCACTTTCTACTGCCATAACTGAAATTCCTAGCCAAGGATGATGTACATTAATAAAAGCTCTCTTCTGCCACTGATTCGGCATCGGTAGAACTTTGGCTGGCAGATAAGTAGAAAATCAGAGCTGGAAAAGCTCAGTTTACCCACCTGTTTTCTTGTGTCAGAAATCCATGGAAACTTGTACTGAGCAGGAGGAGGACTTTGATCGGGACCTAACATGCAAAACAATACAGTTTACATAACAAGAGAGTCTTAAGGGAGACAATAAACTTCTTTTAAAAGCAATTAAAGAGGCTTTGTAGTGATTTGGCAGATTACAAGCGGATAGCTTTTAGCTGGTGTTCTCTGTGGAAAGCTACCTTGAGCTAATTAACAAAGAACTGGAGCTGTGCAAGAGCAGAATTGATTAACAGAAGCTCAAGAACCTTTCATTTGCCAGTGTGACTGATCAGGTACAAAGAGTTTATAGGGCCAGCATAGTAAGGAAAATAATTGAAATGTGAAAGAGTTAATGTAATCTTGACATGTACTTTCTTCCCTTGGAAATTAAAACTTGTACAGAAATGTTTTGCTTGCAAAGGAAGTTTTTGTAGCCCACCAGAACTATGTAAATGATGTTTCAGAGAAATGATAATTTGTCAGATTTTTTCCAGTCTCTGAGAAATACAAGTCTTACAGAGACTATAGGCATCAATTATCAGTTATTACATTTGGAGTTGCTGAATTCAGAGTGAATAGGTAGTTAGAGTGTCTTGGTTTCATATGAATTGCTCCAGCTGTTGGTTGCACTCAAAGGCTAATACAAAACCAACCAACCAAATACCAAACTAAACAAGGTCTATAAACGGGCCAAAACCTTGGAAGGAATTGTGGGGTGGAGGTGCTCACTCAGCCTGCTAGGGCAGTGTGGAAGACTGTATGTTACTCTGAAAAGCAGTGATTGTGGAGGCTGTTGATAGGATTTACTCAAATTTAGTGAAGTAAAGGAAACAGCTATGTGGCTGGAGAGTGCCAGTGCTCAGGAAGATCAAAACTTACCAGTAAACCTCTTGTATCAAACATTGGGATTTGTGTGTTAATTATACTTCCATGCCTCCTCTAACGATAGTCAATCGGGTGTAGTTGAAAAGTGAATCTTATTCAACTAGATGTGGAGCCATGTATGGTCAGTGAGTCAAAACCTAGATTAAAAATAGTAGATATGGGACACAGAATGAATGGAGGATTTTTCAGGGATTTCTAGTAGACTGATATGGCCTGGAAGAAAACATGAAATTAGAGCTGGTCAAATGTGGGTGCTCATCAAATGGGATCAATTGTGAGTTATGTAAAGGCAGAGTGGAGTGGTAAAGCATGAAGAAGGAATGGCAGCTGTACAGTGACTTCTGAGCTGTTTGGGTAGCTGGGTCTAGTATGACCAAATATATATTTGGAATGCTAGAGCAGCAAGCTAGACTCATTGTAGGAAAGACTGGAGGCTGCAAGTCTAGAATAAAGAAGTGTGCTTCCAGAAATCAGTGACCTCGGGAAGAATGGCAGCAGCAGAGCAGGTGTGTGGCAATATGTGAGTCCTGAGTACCACAGCAGAGACTAGGACTGCTAAAAGAAGCTGTTGACTTTTTATATACTGGTGTATATCCATGGCAGCAGGAAATGCTGAGTAGGGACAGACAGGTGGAATCCATTTGGGAATACTTTGACCAGGTTTAAGGTTAGTGTTTTTAGAGAGATGTTCAAAAGCAACCAAAGGTGGTGTGTTCAGTGTTGCTTGGGTGAAGAAGTCACTAAATGTAAAACTTAAAGCAGGGATCCTCTAACTTTTTAAACAGGGGGCTGGTTCCCTATCCCTCAGACAGTGTCGGGGGGCCGGGCTGTAGTTCATGCTGCCTGGCTTGTCCTGCCTGGGAGCGGGAGGGAGAGACTGGGAGCCGCCCGCCTCAGCCTGGCCACGCAGTTGGCAGGAAGAAGCCAACTGCGGATGCTCGGTGTGTGGGGGGGGTGTGTGTGTGTGTAAATATTGGCAGGCCAGACTGGACACCCTGGGGGGCTGTATCCAGCCCACGGGCCAGGGTTTGAGGACCCCTGACTTAAAGGTTCAATTGGTTTAGCTTATCATGAGGTATTCAAAAGTTACTCGGTTTTCTTTGGCTGTTTATGAATGGACTCTTAACCGAGTTGAAAAAGATATGATAGTGTCCAGGGCCTGGAAATTAGAAGATTTCAAATTAGAAAGAAGACACAGATTGTTAGCAATGAATGTTATTAAGCACTGAAGGCATTGAGGATACTTATAACTCTTAAGGAAATCAGGGTCTCCATCTCTTTAAGTTATCAAGCCAGGATGGAATATCTTTTGAAAGACATTAATGAGAAGTATTTACACATGCAGACTGTACGTTTACTTGTAAATGTGCATGTGTGCACGCCACTGTACATGTACTGGAGTATTTGCACATGCCAAACAGATCTTGCCTGGCTGGGTTTAGACACAGTCTCCTTGACCAAACTGGAGTTAGTAGAATGATCTGGTTGGGATAGTTGTTCGTTTGTAACTCCCATTTAAATCTGTTAACTAGACATTTTCTGTCAAGGGAGCAAACATGCTTGTATGAACCACACACCTGAAGAATCAAATGCTTGTGATCTCTTTTGGGGAAGCACCACAACTTTGGAGGATAGGAAAAGGAAGGAGCTGTGTGGGCAGGGGCAGGGATGCTCGTTTGCTGAACAGATTGGAATATTGACCTCTTTCTTTAAAAATCTGGTAATGTGCTCTAAGTCTTCTCACTGGTAGCAAGAGGCAAACTTCCTATTATCAGTTGTGGGGCTAAGTCATTACATTCTGTAACAATTCCTTTTTGACTGGGAGAAGAAGTTGCACAAGTTCATGGTAGCAAATGTAGTTCTGAGTGTGAATGTGAGGATGTTGTATGAATCAATGTGTTCCTTGCCTGCAGAAAGGAATGGTTCCTATTGTGTCCAGTCTTCTCAAGTGAGGAAAGGTGTAGGGAGGGGGGAAAAAGCCCAGCTGAAAGTCTTCATCTTCCTTGGCTGTTGTGGAGATGACTGGTTGCTTGTCTATTCTAAGTGTCTCATCAGGACAGTTGGTTTGGGATGTTTTCCTACACTCTTCTGGGACTGTGGGAACTAGTGTGGATACAGCAGTAGCTTACTCCCACAAGTCACATTTCCAGACATCTTGATCTCTTCCTGTATCACAGGGTGAGGACATGCCAGTCCTGTGAAGGGAGGAAGGACTGCGGGAGTTGAGCCTGCAGGAGCTGGAGTCCCTGCTTGTGGCAGGTTGCTGTTAGATTCCCATTTCCGCAGGTGCTCCCTGGAATTTGGTAGGAAGTGGGTGAGCATGCTAAACACAAGAATGGTGTTTCCTGTGAGCATCAGACATAATGTGTCTGCTCAGTAGATGTGGGTTTGGGAAGGATCAGGTGCTGTAGCAAATGAAAATCTTATTCCTGAAAGAGACTGTCCTGCTGGAAGAATAAAACCCTGCAGAGCATTTTCCAGCTCAAAGGCTACTTTCCTCTTCTCTATTTCTTATAGTAATATTTAATCAAGACGTGCAGGGTTTTGTATTCTTATTTGAACTCTTGTGGTGTTCTGTGCCAGAAGACCTAGAGATAGAATCCTTTTGTTGAGTGAAGCTGTTTATATTTTAATCTTTGAATTTGCTTTCCTGTTGGACGAGCTGCCTATCTCCTCCTGTGTCTGTCACTGCCCTTACTGTTACCTTGTTTGACCTGGTTTGCTGACACAGAAAAGGCAATGTAGAGAGACAAGTGGTTAAAAGTGAACAGGTGAACAGTTTCTTTACTCACTGTCTTACAGTGACTCCTTTCTATTTTTATTTCTTTTCTAAATGCCCTTCTGGCTTCTCTTTACAGTTACTTCTGCTCCAGGAGTGTCTTAGATTGGGAAATTGTTCCCCATGTCTGCAGTTTTCTCCTTGCCTGTGGCTGCTGTAGGCAGTTGCATTGCTGAAGGGCTAGTGCAGCTTTGCATCTGGCCTGGGGTCTCATGCCTCAGTGTGAGCGTTGGAGAGTTAATACAAGTTGTGTAACCCTGACATTTTGGTGATTGCTAGGAGGAAGAGAGCAAGGATGAGTTGTAATCATAGTCTAAACAGCATTTTTGAGCTCTTTGTCATTCTTAGAGGGTTGTCAGCCTCCACAGCAGAATAGGCCTGGAAGGACACACAGCTTAAAATCAGGGCCTCTTGTTTCTAAATCTGTTGCTGGTCTCTTTCACTTTTTAAATGTGTTGACATACAGTTTTCTTAAAATGTACTGGCATGTTCTTTTAATGGAACTCTCTAGTTTTTCAGGCCTCACTGCTTCAGCTACAACTGTTATTAATGACACCATGAGAACTGGAGTAGAGCAAGCAATGAAAATTAAGAAGCTGCAGTGTAGCAGCAACAGTTTTTTCCTGATTTCCTTAACTTTAAACTGTAAGAAACACTCTCCCTGTTGAATAACAATGCCCTTTATAGATTGTCACAAATAAAAAAAATCTTCCTGGGGCCTTGAGCAAGCTGGTCTAATGAAAGGTTTCCCTGCCCATGCCAGGGGAGCTGGAACTAGATGATCTTCAAGGTTCCTTCAAACCCAAAATTTCTATGATTCCTTTTAAGCATCAACTTGTTTGGGTTGGGTTTTTTCAATTTAATAAAAAACACCATCACTTTTACCTACAGAAATGGATTGGAAGTTTGAAATTTGTGATATTTTTCTTGGCAATAGAGCAAAATTGTTTTTATTTCATGATTTTTAAAATTGTTTTCTGTCTTTAGGTTTCAGGTTAGCTGGTTTATATTTGTTATATGCCAGCCAAAAGAGGCTCCAACCTACCCTTTAGTGGGCTTTATGAACTCTCACAGATTAGTTTTTCTTTTCTTCATGGGTGGCTTTTTCATTTGTTTACCGTCTTAAAAAGTAAAAAAAGCACAGTAAAAAGGATGGGACAGAGGAGAGATGGAACAGTTTTAGGCTCAGTGAAATCAGTCTGCTCCCATTGGGTATCATCAACTAACTCTACCTCTCTTGTTATTTATGACAGGAAAGGTTAAAGGACAATGGAATTAATCATCCAGGAGGCTGGTTGAGAATTTGGGGATGGAAGAAAGACTGTAAAATGTGGGAAATAAAGATTCTGGTTTTTTCTGCTTTTGTCCTGCTGTACTGGAACTCCTCTTCCATCCTGTGCCACACAGGTTTCTTTCTCAGAGCTGCTGGGGGGACTTGCATCTTCTCACCTCATCTATATTGTCACTTGTCTATTATATTATTTACTGTACGTTGTACAGTGTGGAAGGAGTTACTCTTTGGCCTCAATCAGAAAGTTGAGTGTAACAGTAGCAGTTTCTTGAGTAGCATCTTCATTCCTAGCAGTAGAACGGATGACAGAAGACAGAAGGGTGAAGTTCAAGTGTTGAGTGAAAGAACACAAAGCAAGTAAGAGCTCCAGGCAGTTAAAAAGTATTTGCTAGGGGTAGAGAGCTGCACATGCTGGAGGTGTCTAACTGCATGATAGGTTGTGCTATTTGATCTTTGAGTGCAGTTGCATCAGTTTTGTATTTTTTCAATTACAAATCCCCAAATAAATGAACTCAGAAATAGGTACTTCACACAAACCACATAGTGATGCCATGAGTATTTCAAGAGACAATTGAAAGGATTAAGTATGAGAATGTTCATGTTTTGCCTTGGATACATGCACAGTCCTTTGGACTGATTTGTAGGAAAGCTTTGTTGCAAGGGCCATCTCACTTTCTTAAACCACTCTCCACCCCTTGTACCCCCATACCTGGGGCTGTGTGTTCCCACCATCTGACTGGTTTTTTCCTTTGTGCCCAGACAGCTGTTCATGCAACTTTGTACCAAATTGCATTTGGGAACTGAATTTTGCTTCCAGGCTGTTTTTCAGCTGAATCAGTTTGCTGTCCAGCCATGCAGATAGTTGTGCTGGCACACACTGGCAGTGGTGTGCTAGTGGGCAAGAGCAGCTGCTGCAGAAAGAGTGTCCTAGCCTAGAGAAGCTGCAAGAGGGACTACGAGTAATTGAATCAAGACCAAATGTTTAATACCCTTCTGGTGCCTGGGAAATCTGAAGATTGTCTGTTAATATCAGGGCATGTCACTGTCTCTCTGGTGGGAGTAGCATTAGGTTTGGGTCACTATCTACTCTTTATCTCTCTATTTGGTCTTTGCTGATGAAAGCAAATGACAGTGTTTGCAGTGTAACATAACTGTCCAGAGCTGTACATGTGCAGCTTCACTGTTGAGGGCAGTGAAAAGTCAGCTGGCTGTGGCTTCTCCTTTCTAGCAGCATTATCCTGAAAAATGGATTCTTATTCTAGTGTGGAAGCCAATACACACATGGGACCACATATTTCTTTAATCTAGGTCTGTACAAAGCTGGTAGCATCCCACAAAGCCAGCTCTACCCTGGTGTCATAGAGTTTGTTTTACAGACAAAAAAATATAAGTTCACCTAAGAGTACTGACTACCAGGCTAGCCCAAGGCTTACCTCTACAGCACTGATGGCCCTTAAGTATCACTTAAATTGATACTATCTATTTTCATTCAAAGACTGACATCTAAGTTTCATCTTAAACTTATGTGTACAGCATCTTTTGTTCAGCTTTTCTTCATACCCAAACAGATTCACAGAAGGATCATAGAATCAGAATGGTTTAGGCTGGAAGGGACCTCTGAGATCACCTACTGCAACTGCCCTGCCATGGGCAGGGACACCTCTCAACCAGACTTAGTTGCTCAAGACCTCATCCAGCCTGGCCTTGAACACTTCCAGGGAAGGGGCATCTACAGTATCTCTGGGCAATTGATTCTAGAGTCTCTCCAGCCTTGTGCTGAAGAACTAGTTAAGATCTGGTCTAAACCTACTCTTTTTTTCAACTTAAAACTATTTCCCCTTGTCCTATCACTAGATCTCTATGTGAGAAGTCCCTCTCCAGCCTTCCCATAGTTTTTTGAAGGTAGCTATAAGGTCCTCCCAGAGTGTTCTCTTCTCTAGACTGAACAACCCCAGTTCCTTGAGCTTATCCTCATAGCAAAGATGCTCCAGCCCTTGGACCATCCTTGTGGCCTCCTCTGGACTTGCTCCAGCAGTTCTATGCCCTTTATGTTGGGGATACCAGAACTGGACATGGTATTTGAGGTGAGGTCTCAAAAGAGCAGAGTAAAGGGGGAGAATCACCATTCTTGATCTGCTGGGGAGTTTCTTAGGCATCAGCATCAGTGCAGAAGCTGCAGAATGCACCCAGGCAGCCAAACACCAGCTTCTGGACATAGGAAGTAAGATAAATCAGATTGTTTCTGAAGGGTGTATTGAGGCATGGGAGACGGCATGATTAGAGAGATATTTTCTTAAGTCAAGAAGTTGCTGTAGGAGTGGTGTCGTCAGTTGGGTTTTAAGTTTTTTATCCATAGGTGTCAACAAATTGAGGGAACAGGACCAGAAAATAAACCTTGGAAAATCAGAATCTTTCAGCACTTGGTACAGGGAGTGTAGTGCAAGCTCTGAATAGGGGAGAGCCATTGCCTCAAAAACAGGGTGATGGCCATTGCTTGGAATATAGAAGATACAGGGTAGATGAAGATGACTGCTTTTAGAAGAGATATTTGGGGAAAAGCTGTTGTCTCTAAAGGGCTTTATTTTTGATTTTCCTTCTGTTATCTCTGGTGGAGAGTTTCTGAGGGAAGCTGGGATTTTGGGGAGTGCAGCTCTTAACTCCGGACAATGCACAGTAAGATTTACCCTAGCCAGTGTGTTAAAGATTCTGCCCCCTATGACTTCACATCCTGTTCTCCAAAGAATGTGAATAGCTGAGGTCTTTATTACGTGATCTGACTTTGTTTATTCTAGAATGGAAACAGTTAACTACTTGAGAGAAATAAGACCCAGATAATGAGTAGAGAACAGTGAGGAAATGGGGAATCTGCTTAGTCATGCATACTCTGTAATAAAATGTTTGAATTTCCCTTAAAAAAAAAAGATGTAGAGGTGCCTTTGACTCTCTACCATAGCACTCATGAAAAACAAGAGAGGAGAACCTTCTGTTTCAGCTTAATCAATACATCTGGTCAGCCAAGTGCTTGTTTTAACAGAATTAGATAGTTTAGCCTCTGCTGCTTGTGGGGAGCCCTTTTGTGAATACTTATGTACTTTTATTGTGATGAGAAAGTGCATCCTCTTTTATAATTTGCCTCCTTCAATCCCACTGCAGAACTGAGTGAGGTTTTGCAGCATTACCAGTAAATTTGATCTGCAAGTGCCATATCACTATTTTTCTCTGTGAAGGATGCTATTGATTGTACTCAACAACTCTCTTCGGAAGAAGACCTATAGTTACTGTTCAAATCTGTAAGTTCAGCCTGAATTAATAATGATTGAGAATTTCTACAACTTGACTAATTGGTAGTTTCAGTAAAATGACCTGGCAGCCTTGGTTTAGGACTAGTAACTCGATAATTCAACTAATAATTCAAGGGGAGGGAAAACAAACATGAAATGAGAAATTCTGTTCTTGTTATGTAATGAGAGAGACCAGGAACTGAGTGTAGGGGTGTGACTTCTTCCAACACTTGATCTCCTTTACTTGGATTGGTGATATATCAACAGGACACTAGAAGAGATGCTTCTGGCCATTCCTTCTGTACTTGATCTCTGGCCTTGGCTGCCAGTCAAGCTACATTTGCAAATGCCAGATGAGCTTTGAAAGAAAAAGCAGTAGCATGGGGAAGGCAGTTATCTGAAGCTTGTGCTTACCACTGAGAGAAGGAATTGCTCAAAAGGTTTTGGCTTCTTGAAGATCCCAGCTCAATGCTCTTTATCATTCTGCTCACAGCCTTTGGGTTCTGCTTGAGAATGAATATCTGGGTGGTATTGTCTGTTCAGGAGGAACAAGTACAATGAAGTTACTCCTGTGGAAGTTATGGGAATTTATACTTTGGTGAGGCAGAGTAAAAAAGTCACTAAAAGGATTGAGTCTGGTAGCCAGCAGCTACTGTAAATTACCGTCATATTGTTTATTCACCATACAGCAATTTTTAACAATTTACTAATACATCCCTTTTAATTGCACCTTTCTGTCTTCATACAAATACGGTTGTGCCAGTTCATAATGGGGTTTTTTGTCCTGCTAAGATAGATTGGTGCTGGACAGTTGGGTATAGGTGGCCTGCAGAGTATATGATCTTTCTGCTAGTATTTGCATATTTCCTTAGCCAGACTGGCACTGTGCTATTTAAAGCTCTTCTGAAAGGAAGCTCAAGCGTGTAAAGTCACATACTCACCATTTTGTAAGCTAAAAATGTAATACAGACAGCATGAATCGTGGAATCATTAAGGTTGGAAGAGGCTTCCGTCATCAGGTCCAGGTGTCACTCAGTGTCACCATGCACAGTAAACCTGAGAATTACAGCTCAGTTTCTTTGTGAAGTAAAACTTCATATCTGTAACTGGGGTGAATTTTTTTTTTGTGTGTGTGCGTGTGCAGTTGATTCCCCCAAACAGTGTGTTGGGCTGCTTCTCTAGTGTGGTGAGAGGCAGTGAACTGCATTCTTTTCACATTGGGAAGCTTTGAACCATCAAAGCACAACCAAAGTGTCTCTTGGTTCCCAAGGACAAAAGCACAGGAGGGTATTTCATCCAGTTGCTTTCCCTGTGAGCTAACCTTGGTGTCCAAATGAAGTGTTACCACAACAAATGTAGTTGTGCAGGGTAGATAAGGATCCAACATATGTGGTTTATTTTGACCTGTTTAGTGGGAAAAGCAATGATCAACAGGTTTTGGTGACTGTGTTCTCAGACAAAGCACAAAATGACCTTTATAAGTGGCACTTAATGGAAGTTTTTACATCGCCCTGCAAGTAGAATGTTCTGTTGAAGGGAACAACTGAAAGAGAAGCTCAAGTTTGACAGTTTTTAATCTCAGAATGGATTTTTAATCTCCAATGAAATCCAGTAGAAATCAGTTTAATGCCTCGCTGCTTGACATACTGGAGCAACTCAGGTCTAACATATGCTAATTGTCATCTTCATATCATGTGAATTCAAAACTGTATTTCCATTTCCTCCCTATTTTGGGATTTTTTTGGCTTGCTTCTTTATTTTTTTACTTGTATTAAAGTTTCTTTGGTAAACTGTACGTGGCATAAGTAACACTTTCTAGTTGCTTTTAGGTCTCATTGCTGGAGGCTGGGTAGGGAATAAAGAAGAGCAAATCTGTGTGGAATTCCTCCATTTCCCAAAATTTCTATAAGCACAACCTCAGGTTTTAGATATGATTCAGAAAAGGAAGAAAGACAAGGCACCAGAACAGAGGTGCAGAGGTCTGGGTGCTTTTGAGTGAACTAACTGCAGATCTATGAGCAAAGGAAGCACTAAGCCATATTTGCTTTGTGAGCCGTTTTTGACAGTGTGCCATGGGACTGGTGTCTGTCTCAGATGGATGGTGGGCTGCCCTGGATGTGCTGTCAAGAGACCAAATCAGAGGCTGTGTGTGGAATGTGCTTCTCTGGGAGGCTGACAGAGGAATGTGAATGGGGTGATGCTGGGAAAACAGAATAGATTAACTAGACCTTTCAGCGTGAGGAAAACAGGCACTTTTCCTCATTGTGAGAGGTGAAAACATTGTTTATGAACTGTATCAGCCCATTCCTGTGGGATACTCTTCCCACAGATAAGTCATAATGTTAGCACATCCGAATGATCAAAGCCTCAATGTGTCTTCGTAGCATGACAGTGACTGATCTTTACTTGAGAGGGGATTAGCTCTTTGCCTTGTCGCTCCTTGCTGTTCCACTGCTTCTGTTTATGTAATTTATTCTTGATTTATTACATAACTTCTCTGGCACCTATGTATAACAAGAGCTTTAACTCCTAGAGGGATCTTTCAGTTATCTGGATCTTCCTTGCTTGTGGGAATTGCCTCACCTTTTGACACAGTTTGGGTACTCACAGAGAGAAGCTTTGGCAAGCCTCTCCAGGAGATGACTGTTAAAATCTTTTTTTGAGATTTGAGAGTGACTATTTTTAATTCGGGTAGGCAAATATGCCCCGCATTCATCTGCTGTGTAAAATGTACCAAATATGATTTGGTATCCTGACATGCTGTGCCCTACTGCTGAGTCTTCCCCATAATTTGAAATCTTTTTTTGGGGTTTTATTCCTCTCACAGGTACCAGTTGTTTTGCTGTAGCACCGTGAATGAAACCTGCAAAAACACACCTGAGTGAGGCTTTTATGTTGCAGTGTTTGCTGCCCTTGAAAGCTGAAATGGTTGTCAGGGAAGAAAGTTTTTTTCCTCCATGTTTTCTTTAGTGAGAAGTATTAAGTGCCCTTTATACAGAATCTGCCAGAACTGAAAGCATGAATGGAGATTCTGTGTAGTAAGAGACAAAAATTTTTGTTTGTTTGTGATAGTGTTACTCCAGATAATTAGCAATAGTAGTAATTACCGGAAACGGAACCCATTACGTGCTGCTTACTTCAGATAGCCTGAGTACTGTGTTCAGTGTTGGGGTCTGCAGCTCAAGAGAGACAGGGAACTGCTGTAGAGGATCCAACAGAGAGCTATGAGGATGATTAAGGGACTTGATCGTCTCTCCTCTGAGGAATGGCTAAGAGGCCTGGGCCTCTTTGGTCTGGAGTAGAGAAGTGTGAAAGGGGATTAATGTTTTTAAATATTTAAAGGGGGAGTGTCAAGAAAAACGGACCAATTTCTTTTCAGTGCTGCAGTGGGTACAAGTTGGAGCGTGAGAGGTTCCACTTGAACACCCTGAAAAACCTCTTTACTGTGAGGGGGACAGAGCACTGGAACAGGTTACCCAGAGAAGTTGTTGAAACCGCTTCTTTGGAGACTTTCAAACTTGTCTGGATGCATTCCTGTGTGACGTGACAGGGTGATCCTACTTTTGGTGGAAGGGTTGGTCTAGATCATCTCCAGAGGTCCCTTCCAACCCCTACCATTCTGTGTTTCTACGGACTCCCATGCGGTACAGAACAAATGGCTCTTCTAGACCAGGTGGTTTACCAGTGAGGAGGTTCCCAGTATTTCTGCTCTAATACAATTACAGCAAAGTAGCATTGCTCCTGCTAATAACTCTCTATGTACACATGTATACAAACCCCCAAATAGTTTGTCCATTTCTGCTGGCTCTGGCCAGAGGTAAAGAGCTTATTAGTGCCTTGTGAAGTTTCTGTGGAAGTGAATGCTGACATCGCATGAAGAATAGTCAGCTTTTTCCCCTTAAAGATGACAAACAGTTGACAGCAGGGTGTATCCATGGCATATATGAAAGGCAGGAGAGTGAGGACCCTGTGGCAGCGTGGATCATAGAATCATAGTAGTTTGGAAGGGACCTCGAAAGATCTAGTCCAATCCCCCTGACACAGCAGGATCACCTAGACCAAGTCCACACAGGAACACATCCAGGCAGGCCTTGAACATCTCCAGCGAAGCAGACTCCACAACCACCCTGGGCAACCTGTTCCAGTGCTCCGTCACCCTCACCGTGAAGAAGTTCCTTCTCAGGTTGATGTGGAACCTTCTATGTTCCAGCTTACAACCATTGCCCCTTGTCCTATCACTACATGACGCTGAGAACAGCCCAGCTCCATCCTCCCGACACCCACCCCTCACATATTTGTAGACATTAATAAGGTCACCCCTCAGTCTTCTCTTCTCCAAGCTAAAGAGACCCAGCTCCCTCAGCCTCTTCTCATAAGGGAGGTGCTCTACCTCCTTCATCATCTTTGTTGCCCTACGCTGGACCCTCTCCAGCAGCTCCACATCCCTCTTGA
>VXBP01003122.1:271314-346485 GCA_013400115.1 Rhinopomastus cyanomelas
CTTTCCCTTGGTAAAGCCATGCTGACTGTCCTTAGTGACCCTCCTGTCCTTGATGTGCCTGGAGACAGCCTCTAAAACAAATTGTTCCATCACCTTTCCTGGGATGGAGGTGAGGCTGACCAGTCTATAGTTACCTGGGTCTTCCTTCTTTCCCTTTTTAAAGATTGGGGTAACATTTGCTATTTTCCAGTCCCTAGGCACCTCTCCCGTTCCCCAGGACCTAGCAAAGATGATGCAGAGTGGCCTAGCAATGACTTCCGCCATCTCCCTTAGCACACAGGGGTGCTTCCCGTCTGGGCCCATGGATTTGTGTACATCCAGTTTGCTCAACTTACCCCTAACCCAGTCCTCATCAACCAAGGCAGGCTTCTCTCTTGCCTCAACCTCCTCTGCAGTCTGGAACTTAATGTCTAGACAACCCCAGAAGTATAGACAAAGAAAGTGTTGAGTGTCTCTGCCTTCTCTGCATCCTCTGTCTCCAGGGTACCCACCTCATTCAGCAGGGGTCCTACGTTGCCTCTAGTGTTGGTTTTACCTGCAAGGTATTTGAAGAAGCCCTTTTTGTTGCCCTTGACCTCTGTTGCAAGGTTTAATTCCAAGGAGGCCTTGACCTTTCTAGTTGCATCCCTACGTTCTCTTACTAGAGCCTTATAGTCGCCCGAAGTGGCCACCCCCTCCTTCCATGACCTATAGACTTTCTTCTTCTTCAGTTTACCTAGTGGTTCCCTGGTTAACCACACAGGTGTTTTACCTCCCTTCCTTGACTTATTCCTTGTTGGGATACTCATTTCTTGTGCTGCAAGAAAGTGGTCTTTGAATGTTGACCAGCTATCCTGACCTCCCTTGCCTGCCAGTACCCTGTCCCATGGGATTTCTCCTAGCAATTGCTTGAAAAGGCCAAAGTTGGCCCTCTTGAAGACCAGGGTTGTGGTTGTGCTACGTATCCTGTCCCTACCACACGAGACCGTGAACTCCACTATCTCATGGCGCTGCAACCAAGGCAACCCTCAACCTTCACTGCTTCAACCAGACCCGCCCTGTTGGTGAATACAAGATCCAGCAGTGCTCCTCTCCTAGTGAGCTCCTCCACCATCTGCATCAGGAAATTGTCACCAATGCACTCGAGGAACTTTCTGGACTGTGGGTGGCTGGCTGAGTGGGTCTCCCAGCAGATATCTGGGTAGTTAAAATTCCCCACGAGAACCAGGGCCTGCAGCTGTGAGGCTGCTGCCAGCTGGCTGCAGAAGACTTCATCAACTTCCTCACTCTGATCTGGAGGTCTGTAATAGACACCTACAACAGTGTCACCCACGCCAGCCTGCCCCTTAATCTTCACCCACGAACTCTCAACTCTCTCCTCTGCTGCCCCTGGACAGTACTCAATACATTTCAGTTGTTCTCTCACATAGAGGGCAACTCCTCTACCCCGCCTTGCTGACCTGTGCCTTCTAAAAAGGACATAGCCGTCCATGACCACATTCCAGTCATGCGAGCTGTCCCACCAGGTCTCTGTAATTGCTACCAAATCGTAACTGCCTGACTGGACACAGATTTCTAACTCCTCCTGCTTATTCCCCATGCTGCGTGCACTGGTGTACAGGCATTTCAGGGAGCGAGCTGAGCACTCCAATTTCATCCTAGGACAGCAAGAGGTCACCTGTTCTTCCTTAAGACCAGAGCTCTGCCCCACTGGTGCTCGCCTATCAACTATCCCACCCCCCCTCGAATCTAGTTTAAAGTCCTCTGAATGAGCCTTGCTAGCTCCTGCCCCAGAACCCTTTTTCCCCTCTGAGTTAAGCCCCTCCTATTTGTACCTACTACGCCTGGTGTCTGAAAGAACCCAAAGCCCTGTGGATGATGTAGGTGTGTGCGTGACTGCCAGCCCAGGTTGTGTAATGATCTGCAGATGCTACTATTGACTGGTGCTGGCTCATTTTGTTCACGATCGCAGTGGGAGCCAGGCCTTATGTAATGCTCACTGTCACATTCTCCATTCCAGCACTGTCGTGTCAGCAGAGGGGAAGGATTAGCTCTCCTTTTTCTTTCTCTATGGGTTAGTTTTAGGGTTGGGGTTTTACTTTTTTTTTTTCCAGTTTCCCCTACCCCTTCTTTCAGTCTTGCAGCAGCTTTTGTTGTTATTTTCAGGGAACACAAGTTTCAGCTGTTTTTCATATTGTGGAGCCTTTTAGGAAGGGGTTTGTTAACCTAGAGAGAATAAAAGAGCAAGTCCTGCAATCTTCTCAAAACTAATATCTAAGTGGTTTTTTAAAGCATTTTTTTTCTCTCGATTCCTGCTCCCCGCAAATCACAGTGGATTCCTTCATTCTTGTGTGAAATGTGGGGAAAGATGGGCGGTGCCTGTTCTCATTGGGTAAAGCTCTTTTGCCTTCCTCAGAAGGGTGGTCCACGGCAAGCAAATCCTCTACTCTCCAACTTAGACTTTTTGTTTTAATATTGCTGTAGTAAATCCATCACTTGCGGAGGGGATCAATGCTGCTTGGTTTTGTTGTGATTTAAATGCAGAAATGAAGGAGGAGAATTTTCTTCCTTCCCAGCAAACTGTGTGTGGCCACCAGTGAGTCACAGCTGAGAAACTGGGCTGCTCCAATTTTAACAATCTGACTGCAAAAAAAAGGATTTAAATCATAAAGTAATCAATTAAAGATGTCTTTAAATACAGTTTGGGAGAGGGGTGTCACTGGAGGAAGGAAATTCCTGTTGATTTTTCAGTAAGCACTTGATTTTTCTTTACTATATGTATAGAAGATCTGCTAGACTACTATTGGGCAGTAACGCTGTTGACTTGTTTTGAGAAAATCTTTATCCTTTTCAGTGATTTTTCCCTCTCTCCTGCAGTTGCTTACATGATAATGTAAACCAGAGATGTCAGTGGGTTACATGATGTAAATTACAGATGTTTTGGTATTCATTAGACTCAAACTATCTCAAGTTTATTTCTTACTAGATTTTAAAATTTTAAAATCCAAGAGAGAAGTGGTTTGGCATTTTGCAGTAACATTACAAGTTAGTACATGCAAACTGTTACAAGATTATTTTTCTTTATACAGAGAAGCTTAAGCTCACGACTTCTTTATTGATCCATCTGTCCTTGATAAGAATTTTCCACTAGTTACCTTCGGTACCAACATACCCAAACTGTGCTAGCAGGAATCTTACCAAAAGATGAGGAACCAGTAGCTACCTTTATAAATGTACAGTTTTAAGTGTTGGTATGTAAGGGGACTCTTACAGCCCCAACCATCCATTTTGCTGCCAAATAAAAAAGATAAGAGATGGGAAATTATTGTTATAATAAATGTGACCTTACAGCAGAATCTAAGAGCTTTTTGCAACACTAGCTTTGAACTACCTGCTTTTATTAAACTGTCTGTGCAAATCCCCGGTCATTTGCCACCATGCTCGATCCACCCCAATCATCAGCATGAAGCGTTAGTTACAAAACAGGCTTTAAGAGACAAATCTTGATGAGCCCCAGTTATTTGACTTGGCTGGAGATTGAAGAGGTGATGGAATCCTCTTTACTATTCAGCACCCTACTAGCATTAGTATTAAACCTGCCCCTTCTGAAGGGATTTGTTTGGGATGGGAATGAACATGTCCTGTGCCTAAACCACTTGCGATGTAGTAGGCAAGGAGTTCGTGGAAGGGCACTGGCTTCTGTGGTTCTTTGGAGGTACAGGGTAATCCTGCTCCTTCTTCAGTTTAGTGTCTATAGCACTTCAATCCTCTGATGTACAGAAATGGGAAAAGTTGCCCGACTCCATAATGTTTACTCTTTCACTTCAGTATTTGGCTGGTGGCATCTGCAACCCTGCTGAAAAACTGTCACTTACAAGGGCAAAAGTTTGCTCTCCTGTTAAAGCCTCATACATAACAAGAAATGGTGATGTAACCTTTGAAGAGTGAAACAAAACCACAAGGACAACAGAAATTTGTCAACAGATTTTAAGTCCCTTAAGTTTCCTTGTCCAGAACTGTGACTCTTCTATGTGGGCTGAGGAGGCAGTCAACACCACATAGTGTTTATTTGCTCTCTGAAAAGCATTATGTTGAAAAAGCAAAATGCTCAAAACTTCACAACTCTTTTTATCTTTATTAAAGGACACATTATGTGAGTGAGGCTGTCTTGGATGTTAGTTTGATGTGGGCTTGGTTGCAGGGTTTAACTTCTTGGCTAGTATAGACACAACAACTCCTTTCTTCATCCTGAGTAGGCAAGAGGAATTTTTCATCCAGTGTCCCATTTTCTCAACAGGTACTGTCAAAGCACTGTACAACAGGGACTTATGGTTCTCTGCTGTTGGGCTGATTTGTACTGCTGGGTGCTGATAACCCTTCTCATAGCAGAGCCCTGAGGTTGCTAGCCCCGTGGGGTTGGTCTGATGTGGGATAGACAAATTTCAGTCAAAATGGTAATTTCAAACTGAAGAAACTCTGTTCATCTCTCACAAAGTGCCCTTCCTACAGCAATTAAATGATGAGCATGGAGCTCCTCATGTGTGCAAAGGCAAGAGATGGGGCAGGTTGGAGTAATTCAGCCATAAAACAGTAGCGACAGCTACAATGTGGCCCTATTGTGTAATTCCCCTTGGTGGAAAGCTCTGAACTGGGTCAGATCACTGTGAGAAAAGAGGGCGGTTTCACAGCTCTCTAATACCTACCTGCCTGTGGTGCCACGGCCCTGGTGTGTACTCCTGGTGTCCTGATGCCACTGGAAAGGGTTGGAGCCCTGGGAGAGCCAAGCTTATACAATGAGAGCTGGCTGCTGAGCTGCCGAAGCCAAGAAGGAGGAGGATGGGAGAGAGTAAGACAGAGGGATGATAGGAACAGAGGAGTTTTCCATTTTTGTTTTCACCCAGCTTCTACAAGTATCTTTCAAAAGCTTCTTTTCAGCTCCCTTGCAGTATGGCTGGGGCTGTGAATGGGTGTAAAGAGGTACCTTATTATATATCAAATAAAACAAAAATAAAGCTTCAATTAGAGCCCTTTTTTTCTGGGCTGAATTGTATTTATAGAAAAACAAAGATCTATATCCTTCAAACACTTTTCAGAAAGTGCTTTGTGGTGGGTGGGGTTTTTTTCTTTGTTTTTAAGGTTCTGCTACAAACGATGAAACATGAGAGATGATGGCACACGGGAGGATCCTAGTGGGAGAAACTGTATCATGTATCTTTCTGTGACCTGGAGCTTCAGTGGCATTGCAGCATTTGTGCTTTTCCTGCTTATACTTGAGAATGAATTTCTGCTGTTAAAAAAAAAAAGTGTGGGTTTTTTTTTTTTTGGAGTGGATTTATTTTTTTTTTTGTTGGTGCTTGGTTTGCTGGGATAATATGTGAATAGTTTTAATATGCTTCAGTTGGTAAGATTTCCAGCAGATAGCACGTGAGATGGTTTATAGTGCTGTATGGACCACATGAGAATAAATAAATCCCCTTGAAATTCCAGGTGACCAGCAGAAACCCACGAAGGTACTGACGGTCTCCTTCTGAAATGCAAAGGAACACTGGCAGGTTTGAGAACAACCTGCAAAGACTAAAGCAATGTTTGTTTTCCATAATATTAGCTGGAAGGGAATGCTGTTGTTTAAAACTAATCCACTGATTTGAAGTACCCATAGATTTTAGCACAACATTTATGAAGAACTTGTGACAGTAGATTACTTTGTGTCCACACTCCCTGGCTGGTTACCATGTGTGGTCAGACAATGAACAGCTCTGGACCTTGTGGTACTTAGGGGTCACTGTTGCCATACCTGCCCACCAGCAGCCCACAGAAACTGAATGAATGAATGAGTCCCTTTGACTTGTGTAAACTGGCATGGTTCCACTTGAACTAGCTCAGATTTTGGGCTTATTTTACGCCAAATAATAAGCCAACTTATTTTATGTGATGTAATAGGGTGGGGACTTCAGTTGTGGCTGCCTGCTGGTGGTGAAAGGCTTCCTGTTCCAATACCAGTCTTCACAAAAGAGCCTGGTCTTCCCTTGTGTGTCTTTTCCTTCACTCTTCAGTGTTACTGAGGAGCTGAGAGACAAAGCAGGAACTGATGACTTCAGCTGGAATCATTCAGCATGCTTGACAGATTTTCAGCTCTGCCACAGGGCTGTCAGGTAGTGCCTTTAACCTTCACATTTCTGAGCATAGCTAGTTACTGCTGAAACATGGCTGGAAAGGATTTTTTTTCTCTTCCTTGAAGTGTCTGTAGCTCTGTGTATGCTGCCTTGTTTGCTTAGAAGTTTCTTTTTTTTAGGTGGCTGACTGGTTCTCGAGCATTTTGTAGTTTATGCTGGAAGAATGGTTTAAGTAGGGGACAGTGGGAAATGAGTGATGAGGAAATGTCTGCCTTGTCTGTCTTCAGTGCTTTCTGGAGAGTGTGTGGGTAACAATTCTTTTGAGGCTTGATTTTTTTTTTTGAGCATGTCCCTCACTTTGTGTTCCTCAGGATCAAGGTGCCCTCATTTCTTGATTGGTTTTTTTCTTTTTTAATCTGTATTACGTAGGTCTTTTATAGTAATTTACTGTGTATTGAAGAGGAGTACCCAGGAGTACCCATCACTCTCCAAAAGTCAGTGTGTGATTTGAACAGAGAAACTTGTGACTTTCTGCTTGCCCCAGTCCTTTCTTTGTACTTTATTGCTGTTTTATACTGGGATTTCTGCTGTGATGCAATACCATAGGGCAGCAGAGGAGTCATGTACATCCAGCTTCGGTTCTTGTCCTTTAGAGAAAGGAAATGTAAATTTTGTCTGATCCATCCTTCCTTTGTGTTTGCTTCTCTTCTTACACTGCTTTCCCAAGGGATGCACCACCTTTGAAAATTGGATCTTTGTTGTCTTCTGTCTGTACTGTTATGAGGGTAACACAATCTCTGTTCTGCTGGAT
Source organism: Rhinopomastus cyanomelas (assembly GCA_013400115.1). Classification (NCBI taxonomy): domain Eukaryota; kingdom Metazoa; phylum Chordata; class Aves; order Bucerotiformes; family Rhinopomastidae; genus Rhinopomastus; species Rhinopomastus cyanomelas. Next base: position 278,218 of record VXBP01003122.1, read on the forward strand.
GGAACAGAGACTTGAGGCAGGCTGTGAGGTGTAGCTGGGTGACCTTCACAGCAGGTACAGCTAAGTCAGGAGGGTGGTTTCTGTCTGTGACCCACAGGTTGCACACTGTGATGGTCTTTTCAGCCCTAAAGGATCAGGGTAAGCAGTATCCATATGGGATTCTGCGATTTGATCCTTTCTTCTACAACTCATGTTCTGAAATACATAATTTATTTCTTTTCACATCTTTTTATAATCAGACATGGATACTGGAATTTTTCTGCTGTCTTTGTGTCAAGAATACTAAGAAGGAGGTGACATTTTAAGTGATTAGTTAATATATTGGTTCTGATGCTGATTCTGCAGTGCCAGGCCTGTGTTATTGAGACACATTGCTTATGGTGTCCCTTTTCTATGTAGGATTTTATGCTTAGTCTGATCTGTTATTTAAAAGGCTGGATGGCAGGTTTGTGGGTTTATACACAGTTAATCCAGTTCTGATATTTTTTTTTACCTTGAAGCTCCAAAGTTGGGATTTCCTGGTCTCATTACGTACCCCTTTGCTCCCCTTACAGGGCTGCCTCACTGTAGAACATGAGCAGGTAATGCACAAGGAGCACCGCTGGGAATCATGTCAGACGAGTCAATCTCAGGGAGTGATCCAGACCTGGACCCGGACTTGGAGCAGGAGGATATGGAAGAGGAGGAGGAGGAAGATGAGGAGGAAGCGATGGAGGAGGATAACGATGGGGATGACGAGGAGGACCTGCTTGATGAGAGTGGTAAGAGAACAGGGCTGGGAGTCTCTGCATGCATTTGTTAAGCAAAGCTGGCCTTACAGAGTTTGGTGAGTGACACCATTTAATAGATAGCATAAGGATCAGAGTTTGTCCAGTGCTTGCTGAGAAATGCTTGTATGGGAATTTAGTTTAAATAGGGTTTTAATGTAGGTTAAGTTTGGATTCCTAGCTGAGGAATTGTTCCCATCATGAAAACAAGCACAAATTGTAAGGAGAAAAAGGTATTGTTAAATTAACTACAGATTCCAGGGAAGCAATTAGATGATAAAATTAATAAATGCAATTATAATTACTTGTATTATTAAAAGAGTCCAATTAAATTAAATGTATTTACATCACTGACTGGCCCATAGGTAAAGGACTTAATGGATGCTCTGGGCAATTATTGCTCGCTTAAGATAATAATATTTAACCACTGGAAAATGCTTGTTCCTGACAGCATACAGATTGGTTTTTGTCATCTTCTGTCCTCCACTAGTTCTGACTGCCCCACTATTCTTGTCAGGTAGGGTCAGTGTAGGTGTTTGTGGACCTGTGCAGGTTACATTTAAGAGAAGTTAGGTGACTGTTCTGGTTCATGGCATGATCCTAGAAATAGGTTTGTTGATTGGGTCCCTTCCAACCCCTAACATCCTATGATCCTATGATCCAGCAGAGCTGATGCTCTAAGGCAGGTGGCCAGGAGCACGTGGCTCAGGTGGAAACTCCTAGCCTGCATTTGCCATCAAATTCCTTGTAGCACGAAACTACAGCCCAAGCTTAAGGGGTTACTTTATCTGCTTCCATGAAAATTTCAGAGTTTTGAACATGTCTACTTAAACCTACTGACAATAGTCTTCCTTTTCTTAGTGTGGAACACATTAGATACTGCTTTTGGAATTATTTTTTATTTCAGCATACATTGTTGTCCTTAAATACTGTTTGTTTGGTACACATCCATGTGCCACTTGAAGAATCTAGTTTGATTTATAATGCTTATAAAGTGTTTACACAAATGAATTTTCTTCCTCTGGTTTTATTGACATGGTATCTTTTTCTAAAGAGAAGGTAACAGAAATGAAGATGTTAGTTCAGGTAAGAAACAAGGGAATTTGCAGGAGATGGAGTTACAGGGCAACAGATTACTTTGTCTCAGACACTGGCACTGACCTTGTCACTTTGTTCCTAGCAGCCTGCACCCAGCAGAGCAGTAGGAAGGAAGATGTAGACACGTTTTTCATTAACAGAGAAGAGTGGCTCCGTGTCTGGTCCAAGTGGGTCATTCCCCTTGATTATTGTATTGCCTACATCTAGGTTATTGTGGCTCCTAAGTGTGTGCATCAGGATTCTTCTTTCCAAAGCAAACAATGTTAACGTGGCTCTGTCAGAACACCTCTAGCCAGGAATGGCAGCTGTTTATTTTTGCCTTCAACCACTGGAGACATGTGTTATTTATATTTCTTTAGTGACTAATTAAAAATAAATGTTAAGAAATGTAGGAAATAATGAGGAAAATAAAAATACTATTTGCATATAATAAACATAAAACGTGTTTATAGTTTTTCATTAGGTACAGGAAAAGCTCTTTCTCGCCCAATATGAGCAAAACTGGATTGTTTGTGAGGTTCCAGGTTTAATGTCAAGCTGCTGTCTGTGTGCTTAGCTGTGTAATTACTGCTTTCTGTGGAGGTGCCCACTTGGCTTTTCCTGATTTCACAGCTACGTACTGCCTCAGGAATGTCATTTGGCATCTCTAGTTCCTTAGTTCTAATTCAAAACTGATCTCCTGCCATTTGACCTGTAGAATACAGCTCACTTCACAATTCAGAGAACCGTTTTATTTTGCTTATCTCATGTTTATAATCCTGTTGCTTTGTAGATGACCTGTGTTCATAAAAATGAGCTTAGGAACAGATCGTTGCTTTTATTCACAGGAAGGAAGCAAGGAAGTGCTTTGATGTCTGTATTATAAAGCATTTTAAAGGTAAAATTAGTTAGTTCTGTTAAAACTTTGTGTCTGTTCCCAGCTGTGCTGTTCTCCTCCCCTCTTGTAATTGTGAATGTTCTGTAGATGTTCTGTTGGGGATCCTTCCCACATGGATGGACTCTGACTTATTTCTAGCACTACAGGATTTAGTAGGTTATTAATCTTTAACAGTTATTTCCATGGAAGGCTGCACGTGATGGTTTTTTCCAAAGCAAAGCTGATCACTTGTTTTAAGTAATAACGAACATAATGATTATAAAACAAACATTTTTTTACTGCTTCCTTGCAAAATAGTTTGTCTGTTTTAGGAATGTAGGTGTTCCATGTTTTGATGGTTGCTCAAATGACTTCAGAACCTTCTAAGGTTAGGGTAATGTTATCCCTACTTGTCCATGGTGCACAGAATAGACTCAGACTCAGTAGTGACTTGTTTTACATGTTGAATCTGGTTTTGTCTTTTTGGTGTGTGTTGTGTGTAGAATTCATACTGCAGGCAGCTTCAGTTCCAGAATGTTCTTGGAGTTCCTCTTGTGTTCTGGTAACTAAGGCTGGTGTCTTCAGTTTTGATGCAGTTTTCTCATTTCTGCTCAAAGTTTTGTATGCATTTAGTATAGGCATAGTGTGTAGGAGCACTTCAGGATGGAGTGTTTGGTTTTTTTTTCCAGAGCACTTCTTACAGGCCAAACCTACCCTAATGCTTGTAACCCCTTCCCACTGACAACCAGACTGCACCCCCAGCCTAGCAGTACACTTCAACCCTAGCTGGAGGCTTCCAGTTCTTTTCCAGCCCTGTCATTTCTGCCCACTGCATCTGTTTTCTCACCACTTGTGGGTAGCAGCACTTGTTGTGTCATGTTTGATTTTGTGATATCAGTGCGTGACTGTTAAGAACTTTTTTCATTAACTCCCTAAATGCTTTTCACTGGAAATGGCATGTACTGGTGACTGTAGAGATAAAGGACTGTTTCAAGTCCTGCACTTCTTGTTTTCTCTGATCCTGATAGTTGCTTGGGGCTATGTAGAAGTCCACAGGAATAAAAGCTAATTTGAGCAAAGAGGAAACAAACCTCCAATATGGATTTTACAAATCATTCCAAATACTGGGACTGTTCATATCTCAGCTTTCCAGAGGAAAGCTGTTGAGTTTGAATGAATCTCCCACTGTGGTGTGCTGGTTTTCCCCTTTCTAAATGTCTTTGGATTATTCTGATAGAATTCTGATTGAAGTCTCTGGAATTCATTATCTCATACACATTGCTGTAATTCTGCTATTAATAGTGACAGCAAGTTGCTTGTTTTCTTACCTCTGATTATCTGGATTAAACACTTTTTGAAAGTGTAATTCAGAGGTAGAAGTGTAAAGAGCTGGTCATTTCAGCTGTCTTAAAGAGGCTATAAGGAGCACAGGCATTCAGACACTGCTTTCAAGGGCTACTGATTGCAGTAATGCAACCACAACCAGTAGCCCAGAATGTGTACAGCAGGCAGGAATTGAGCTTGATACTTCTGGGTTGTTGTGGTGGACAATTTTCCAGTACTATGGTAACACTGATGTTCCTAGTGTACAGATACACCAGGCAGTACCAAACAATCTATGTCACTATTGTGACTGGACAAGCTCCATGCAGTTTGGCCCTGTCTTCTGCTCTGTGTTGTCCACTGTGCCTGTTTTCTCCTTTCCCATCCCCTATTCTTTTTCACAGGGCTTGGGGGCTTATAGTTCACCATCTGCTTTTGATAGATTTGAGTGGTACCACTTGGTGCTCTCTCAGTTTGGAGTCTCCTCAAAACCAAGGTATCAGAGTTCAATTCAGGATTGAAAAGATCTTTGCTTGTCTTGAACTTTGGCTTGAGGAAAGTCTGTTTATTTAGTGGGCTACTGCCAGATCAGCTTCGTGATCAGGGGGAAGAAAAACTGTTGTAATGAAATGATAACCAGAATGAATTTTGTTTAGCTCCTTTGCAGTTCATCGTCATGGTCCATGCAGCAAGGGATGTGATTATGCTGAAAGAAGAGTTGATTTGTAGCCACCTGGATAATTTCCCTGTCTAACCTGGTAGGAAAAATCAGTAGGTAACACCATACCTAACTGGAAAGTTCATTAGCACCTGGAATTATTAAAGCTGAAATTATTTTGGAAACCTGTTTTTAAAATCATGTGGAAGTGTGGGTTAATATTTTCTTTGAATGGTACATGAATGCATCCTTGAGGTACAGGGAGCTGCTGCTCCTTTTGGGACATCATGTTATTCATGTGCTTCCCACCCCAAAGTAATTCCATCTTCTCCCCTACAAAGTGCTGGAACAAAACTGTGGTGTGTGTGGGAGTCCTCAGCTGGATGTGTGGGGTTGGGAATACAACAAATTTCCTATGGGGGAAGAGAGGAAAGTCATTGGTATAAATCTGTTAAATTAACAGGTTCCTCCTGCTCATATACAGGAGTTTTTGCTTTTCATGTAAAGTTCATCTAAAGTTACTCTTCTAAATTAGGTCATGTTATACTTACCTATATGAAACTGAGAGGCAGAGGAAGAATGTAGAGACAGTTTCCTGAATAACACCCTGCTAAATGAGAGCCTGTTCTGTATCATGTTATATCCAGATTTAGGAAAAAAAGAAGGGAAAATAATGAGAAGATGCTGTTAAAAAATAACTTATTTGCACTTTTTACTGCAATTGGATGGTCCTTCTTGCATTGGTAAGGGGAGATCAATCCCGGCAACCTGAAATGCTTTTGCCTTTGATTTTGAGCAGAATGTGCAGTGTTTCCTTTCATGAAACACTGGTTTTAAGTTGTCCTATCTACTAGCAAATGAAATACAGTCCTGAAGAAGAAGAAGAGGAGCAAATACATACTTATTTATTGAATTTCTCAACTCCTTTCAGAAAGCAGCTTCTTATAACTCTGTCTACAGGAGGTATTGTGGCTAGATTGAGCTATCCCAAGGTCAAAGCAGCCTTGCAGACTCTAGCTGTCCTTGGAGGAACTTCTAGTGAGATGCTTCCATCTGCTGCAGTACATGAGCACAGTGGACTCCATTGCTGCTTGCTTTCTGCCTCAGACTGCTACTTGTGTATTTGACCTTGTGTCCTTGTTGCTTAGTCAGATGCTGGTGGCAGAGGAAAGGCAGAGACCTCACAGATTAAGCCTGAGGTGGAGAGGAGGCTCTTTTCCTTGATAGAAAATGAATGAGCTGGAGATAAAAGTATGGAAGGAAACAAAAGTCAGCTTTTTCCTAAATCTGGAAAAGCACATAAGATGGTCATGAGGGTTCCTTTAAGCTTCTCTGTATTCTGTGTGCCAGTAATTGAATTTACAAGTTACTGCTTGCAAAGTGCAAGGTGGATTTCTTAGGGGGAAGGGAAGAGTGGTGATGGACCCCTTTCCAGTTTTTCCTTATTGATGGACTTTCCTCTTTTGATTCTTCTCTCTTGGTTTCTTGTGGCTGGATGCAGCTCCCTCCAGAGTCTTCCAGTACTATTTTAAAGGAGCTATAAGGGCATATCCTGGGGGAAGCAAACATTTTCTCAGGAGCAAGTTTATTGTCTCTGCAGTGACCCTCATCTTTGTGAGCCTGAGGAGCCAAACCTGAACTTTGTAGAATTGTAGAACGGTAGAATGTTTTAGCTTGGAAGGAACCTCAGATATCATTTAGTTCCAGCCTCTGCCATGGGCAGAGACACCTCTCACCAGACCAGGTTGCCCAGAGCCCAATCCAGCCTGACCTTGAACACTTTTAGGAACACTTTGAGTTCCTGGGCAACTTGTTCTAGTGCCTCAGCGCCCTCACAGTGAAGAATGTCACAGTTCCTAAGACCTAATGTAAATCTCCCCTCATTTAGATTGAAACCTCTCCATTTGTCCTATCACTAGAGTCCCTTGGAAAATGTCCTTCTTCAGCTTTCCTGTAGCACCCCTTTCAGATACTAGAAGCTCCTATAAGATCACAGAATCAAATCACATTAAGATCATGTAGTCCAATCTCCCTGCCAAAGCAAGATCACCTAGACCAAGTCACACAGGAATGTATCCAGACAAATTTTAAACATCTCCAGAGAAGGTGACTCCACAACCCCCCTGGGCATCCCGTTCCAGTTCTATCACCCTCACCATGAAGAAGTTCCTTCTCATATTTATGTGGAGCCTCCTATGTTACAGCTTACACCCATTGCCCCTTGTCCTATCACTAGATGACACTGCGAAGAGCCTGGTTCCATCCTCCTGACACCCACCCTTCACATATTTAGAGACATTAATGAGGTCACCCCTCAGTCTCCTTTTCTCCAAGCTAAAGAGACTCAGCTCCCTCAGACTTTCCTCATAAGGGAGGTGTTCCGTGCCCTTCCTCATCTTCGTGGCTCTGTGCTGGACTTTCTCCAGCAGTTCTGTGTCCTTGAACTGAGGGGCCCAGAATTGGAAACACTATTCCAGATGTGGTCTCACCAGTGCAGAGCAGAGGGGGAGGAAAACCTCTCTTGATCTGCTAACCACCCTCATTCTGATCCACCCCAGAATGTTGTTGGCCTTCTTGACCACAACAGCACATTGCTGGCTCCTGGTGATCCTGCTGTCCCTCAATACTGACCCTTGGGGGACTCCCAAGGCTAGATACAGGCCTCCAACTAGACTGTCCCATTGACCACTACTCTCTGGCTTCTGTCCTGCAGCCAGGTCATGATCCACCTCATTGCCCAATCTTCCAGACCACACTGCCTCAGTTTGGCTGCGAGGATGCTGTGGGAGACTGTGTCAAATGCGTTACTGAAGTCAAGATAGACCATATCCACTGCTCTGCCATCATCTACCCACCTGGTTACACCCTCATAAAAGGCTATCAGGTTGGTCAAGCATGACTTCCCCTTGATGAAGCCATGCTGACTGTCCCTAATGACCCTCTTGTCCTCAATGTGCCTGGAGACAACATTTAAGATAAATTGTTCCATCACCTTTCCTGGGATGGAGGTGAGGCTGACCAGTCTATAGTTACTCGGGTCCTCCTTCTTTCCCTTTTTGAAGATTTGAGTGACATTTGTTATCCTTCAGTCCCCATGCACCTCTCCTGATCCCCAAGAGTTAGCAAAGATGATGGAGAGTGGCTTAGCAATGACTTGCACTGTCTCCGTTAGCACGCGCGGGTGCATCCCATCAGGTCCTATGGATTTATCTACATCCAGTTTGCTCAACTTATCCCTAACCCATCCTCACCAACCAGGGGAAACTCCTTTTTTATCTCAGCTTTCTCTGGGGGCTCAGTGTTATATCAGAACAGCCCCTAGAAGTATAGACAGAGGCAAAGAAAGTGTTCAGTATCTCTGCTTTCTCTGTATCCTCTGTCTTCAGGGCACCCACTGCATTTAGCAGGGGCCTACACTGTCCCTCCTTGAAAAGGACATAGTTGTCCATGACCATGTTCCTGTCAAGCAAGCTGTCCCACTGTGTCTCTGTAATTGCCACCAGATCATAATCACCTGACTGGACACAGATGTCTAACTCCTTCTGCTTATTCCCCATGTTACGTGCATTGGTGTACAGGCATTTCAGGGAGCGAGCTGAGCGCTCAGATCTCACCCTAGGACAGCAAGAGGCCTCGTGGTCTTCATCATGACCAGAGCACTGCCCCACTGATGTCCACCCATCAGCAACAATCCCACCCCCCTTCAAATCTAGTTTAAAGCCCTCTGAATGAGCCCTGCTGATTTCTGCCCCAGAACCCTTTTTCCTTTCTGAGATAAACCTTTCCCATGTATAACTGTCAGGTCTGGTGCCTTATAAAACCAGCCATTTTCAAAAAACCCAAAACCCTGCCTGTAGCACCAGTCTCGAAGCCAGGCATTTATGTCCTCACCCAAACATGGAAGTAATGAATATAATTTGCACTCCAGACTCTTTCTCTAAATATCCTAAGGCCTTGAAGTCTGTCTTCATTCCCCTCAGGCTACCCAATGCAGCTTCCTCCCCACCTGTCTGGAAGATCAACAATGGATAATAGTTGATTTCACCAGATTAGGGAGCGTCTTAATGATATCACTGATTCAGGCTCCAGGTAGACTGCAGACTTCCCTATGGTGAGGGTCAACTCTGCATATTGGGCCCTCAGTTCTCTTCTTGAGCAAGTTTCAAATTACTAGTACCCTTCTCTTCTTCTTTGTGGAGGAGGTTGCCATATTACTGGAAGACATCTGCGATCTGTGTGACTGTGGTAAGACACCTCCAGGAGGGTCTCATGTCTATTTCTCAGAGGCTTCTGGGGAGGTGAGGCAGGCAAGGGGGGCTGTTTGCCTTCTGCCACGGCCTTGTATGTGCCTCCACTTATGCCTTCTACTGGGGCTTCTGTCATCTATCTGAGAGGTGCAGGATACAGGGGCCCCTTGATTCTGGCTGTTATTTGACCATTGTCTGGACTGCAGAGCCTGGCTCCATCAGTCTGTATTTCAGCCTTCCTAATGTTCCTGAGCCTTTCTACTTCTGCTTATAGCCTTCTTCAGGCTGATCTGCTCCAACTCCCTCAGACTGTCGCCATGGGAGAGGTGCTCCAACTCTCTGATCATCCTTGTGGCTTCCTCTGGACTCTCTCCAAGAGTTCTGTGTCCTTCTTATATTGAGGGTTCCAGAACTGGACCCAGGACTCCAGGTGAACTATCACAAGAGCAGAGAGGGAGGGTCACCTCCCTTGACCTGCTGGTGATACTTCTTTTGACCTGGTCCAGGACCTGGTTGGCTTCAGGGCTGCATCACATGTTGTCAGCTCATGTTGAGCTTCCCATTCACCAATGCCCCCAAGTCCTTCCCTGTACCACTGTGCACTTTGCTGTTCTTGAGCAACCAGGTAGTGTTTAACATTTGTAGTGATTTTGTCTTCCAAGCCAATAAATTTGTGCAAAGAGTGTGGTATCAGAGCTACATAAGTAATTGTTACACGTGAAAGAATTTATTTGTGAGTTACTATCTTGACTATTTCGACGTGTTTAAACTTTTGTCAAGTTGCTGTGGGAAAGTGTGTTATCTTAGAAATAATTCTAATGGAGCAGGGTGTTTAAATATACTTTATCATATGGGTACAGACCCAAATGAACTTCTTGTGGGTAACTCCACAAATATGCACCTAACTGCAGATACTGGCTGTGTTTTTCAGATCACTTGCTGTAACTAAGAGGTTGAGGCAGTTTTATTGTTTTTTCTGTTTCTGAAACAGCATCTCCCAAGTCACTTTGCGTCTGTTTAAGCAAATGCTTTCTGCCTCCTTAAATATTGTGTCTCTTGTTGGAGACTTGTGTTGGTTTCCAAAGACCCAGAAAGTTAGGAGCTGGCTGTCTTTACTTTCCAGAATCCCACTGAACAAAATACAAAAGGTGGAGTTAGAACCGAAGGTGAAAATAGCCTGGCTACACATTTGCAGGTTTAGCAGTTCTGGTTACTGAGTGACACAGAAAGGTGACATTGAAATTGCTGGGTGGAAGGTTTACCTCTCATTTAAGCCAAAGTCCGACTGATTTTTCTGGGAACTTTGCTTTGTTGCAGAAGGCTGCATGTTTTATCCATTATTTTTATTCTGGCAGTTTCTCTGTGGTACAGTCTCTCTTTCAGAACAAATGGTTTTTCTGTGTGCAATTGGAGGATTTTGGACCTGCCCAGCTATCAACTGTCTGTGTACCCAGCATGTTGAATGGGAGCTGCTAAAGCCTGTGCAGGCACCCAGCTCCCAGGAAGTGGCTTTAACAGACTAATTAAATAGTGACATTAGCAAAAAAAAATCCTCTTGGGTGTTTTGCTGGGAACAGGCAGTACTGAGTGTGTTGTTAGCTCTGTTCTACTGAACCCAGAGCTGCAAATTACCCCACCAGGCAGTTTGTCTGAATTGAGGCAACTTCAATTGTTTTAGGGCAATAGTGGCAGGTGGAAGTCCATTGCTGCAGGCTGTTTGCCTGTAAATCTGGGAGGAATAGGTAGAGAGAGCTGTGGGAGAAGGTGGTGCCTTGGGTTTATTGGTTGGTGGTGGGAGTTAATTGCCTGGTTCCAGCAGTCTAACAAACTCAGTGATGAACTAGGTTATTCTCAGTGAGGTGAGGTGTGGTTTGAGGCTGCTGTGGGAAGGAAGGATGAGATCCTGGCAGCGCTGTCCCCCAGCCCCCTGTACAGGGAGTTACAGACTGACGACGAAGCAGTTGCCTCCCTCCATTTGCCTGCTCTGTCCCAAAGTGTGGCCTTTTTCCTGAGCAGGGGGAAGCTCCTCTGCCCCCCTGCAGGGCTTTCTGACAGCAGCTTCTTTTTGGAGCAGTAGCACAAAGACTGGCAGAGTTGAAAGGTTACATAACCTGGAGTAATGACTTGCTTTACTTCTGTAAAAGGACGTGATGATGCCAGAGTGCTGCTTCCTTCAGACCTGCCAATTGGGCACAGAGACTGCCTGATCTCTTGAAATGATTGTGGTGTTATACCCAGCGATGATTTTTTTTGCCTTTTTTCTTCCTCCTTCCCTTTGGTCTCTTGCGTATGGTGGGATACAAAATATAAATCCTGATGTGAGGTTCAGGAGCAGTCCATGTCCACAGCTCTGTATTTTCTATTTAAACATATGTGTTTTTTCAAATTTTTTTTTTGCCTGTAGCTCCATGCATGGAGAGCAGGTGCAGTGAGTGAGCAGCTATTAGCTGAACAGAGTTGCTCTCAGTCTTCCATGGAGAGGACAATTATCTTGTTTCTATGGGGGTTGTTTTTTATTGGCCAAAAAGTTGATTTTTCTCATGGAGCAGCCAGAGACTCTAAGGAAGGGCCGTTGGATTTAACGTCTCTGTTGTGACTGGTACCTTCTTTCCCAGTGTACATTTTCAGTACTTTGCACCACACCTAGTTGTTGCTATACCTGACTCTATCATCTGAAGCTTTTGAAACCATGGTGAAATCACAAGCAAACTAATTAGCAAATTTGTAATGTGGTGGTTTCCCTCTTGAACAGGTACGGCGTGGCAAAGTGACTTTGCCAAGGTTGCCTAATGAGTATAATGAAGCCAAAGTGAAAATCCTGTGCTTTATATTGTAGGCAGTGCCTCTTTTATTTTCAGGTGAGACACTTCTGTTTTGCTTTTGAATTTAAACTAGATTATTCCTTAATGTATCTGATACTGTCCTGTTTTTAAATGATTGGCTAAATAAAAAGTGCATGTAGCTCTATGTTGTATAGGTATAATATTTTTATCCAAGAAGCGGCAGCAAGTTTGGAATTCATTAATTGAGTTAGGAGTGTTCTTCAGATTTTTAAACCACAGTATCACATCACAGTTGCTTGTTTAATTTGTCATTTTAGTTTCCTGCTTAGGATTTACAGAAACTGTAACATTGACCTTTCAGCACTATCTGGCTCATCACTTGGCTCAAAGTTTTGTGATGCTGTACCTTTCTTTTTTCAGTTGTAGTACAAACTGCTGTTATTACAGGTGTTGAAAATATCTTGTTCATGTTTTCTTCAACACGCAGTTCACTGACTCAGTCTCCAAAAAAATTCTCAGTAGAAGTCCAAATACATTGTTTTCACTTGCCAATATGCTGAGTGGCATGATCTAGATGTTAAATGTTAGATTTACTGGGTTTATTTGGATTTAGGTTGGACTGGATGATCTTTAAGGTCTTTTCCAACCTTATCATTACTGTGATACTGTGAGAGAGGAGAGGGACACAAGATAGTCTTTTTGGACTAGGTGGGACTAGGTGAACAGAAACTTCAAGTTTTAATCTCTGTCAAAGCTTTAACTGTCAAGTTGCAATTAAAACATCCATAGATAATCATCATGTGTGTAAACTGTTTAAATGCTTGAATTGTTAGAAGCACTTTTAAGGTGCTACTGTTGTGTACTCGGTTCATGGTTTCTGTCAGATTTGCCTTTGGATGAAAACCAGAATGAAGTGACAGTTGGACAAACTCCCTCTTTCACGGTCTACAAAGACGTGTTGTCATCATCAGAAATATAGCTAGTTATAGGAGGGAATGAGAATCGGTTTCTTGAATCTGACTGGGTTCATTACTCAAACAGATGTAGCTCTGATTACAGTTATCTATTATATAAATCCTTCACCTCTAAAATCTTCACGTCCTTTCTAATAACAGCTTGATTGCTTCAATACTTTTAGAATCACAGAATCATGGAATCTATTGGATTGGAAGGGATTTCCAAAGGTCATCTAATCCAAGCCCCCTACAACAAGCAGGACCTCTCTAACTAGAACAAATTGCTCAGAGCCCCATCAAGGCTGACTGGAATATCTCCAGGGATGGGATCTCCACCAACCAATCTAAGCAGCCTATTCCAGGGATCCCCTACCCATAGACTAAAAAACTTTTTCCTACTGCTCAGACTAAATCTACCCTTTCCCAGATTAAAACCATTCCCCCTCCTACTATTCAACAGTTCTTCCCCGGCCTTCTTACAGGCCCCTTTCAGGTCACTATAAGGTCCCCTGAATGCCTTCTTTTCAGGCTGAACAACTCAAACTCTTTCAGTTTGTCCTCATAGGAGAGGTGCTCCAGCCCTCTGTACATATTTGTGGCTCTCTGAAGGCCTGGAACTGGTGTTTGAAGCAGTTTTGTCACAGTGGCAGCCTGAAAGGCCTTTAGGGAAGGCCCTGTGGTTCGTCACTGCCTGTGTTTTGTGTGATTAGATTTTTCTTATGTAATATACAAAATTCTCCCCCCACTCAGTTCTGATTTAGACAAGTATGGGAAAGAAAATAAACCAGATTGTTCCAATTTTATGCTAATGATTCAGTGCAGCACTGTCCAATTCAGTGTTAGGACTCCTGGTTTTCCGTGGTTGGTTTCGGTCTTAAGCGGTGTTTGCAAGGGAAACTCTCAAGTGACACTGGTTTCTGAGAAGTCTCTTCTGCTGACAGCATAGTCAACCAGTTACAAAGAGCTTGTGGACCAAGCATGAGGCAGGTGAGGTATCACAGCTAGGTAAGATTTCAGACCCCACAGGGCAGGGACAACATTCTTCTTCACGAGTAAGGCTGATCTCACAGAGCAGCTATTCAGTAAAAGGGTTCATCTGTAACAATATTTTACCTTCCATGAGGAGACCGTTTGTAAACTGACTTTCTGGCAGTCTAATTCTTGGCTGTGCGAGTGCATGTTGATCATGGCTAACCAGCAGGCTGTTGTGAGTAGGAAAGCTGGAAAAATTCTTTCCATTTTGCACTCTAAGGTGAAGAAGGAATTTCCCTTTTCGTTGCTGTGTGCAGAGGAACAGGTATAGGTCACCTGCTTCCTACAGTGTGTTTAACTTCCATTTTCCTCATGCCCCAGGCATTTGACACGGTCTCTCACAGCATCCTTGCAGCCAAACTGAGGCAGTGTGGCCTGGATTTTCGGGTAGTAAGGTGGATTGTAAACTGGCTACAGGGTAGAAGTCAGAGAGTGGTGGTCAATGGGACAGAGTCTAGTTGGAGGCCTGTATCTAGTGGAGTGCCCCAGGGATCAGTGCTGGGACCAGTCCTGTTCAATCTAGTTATTGATGACTTGGATGAGGGATTGGCATGCACTGTCAGCAAGTTTGCTGATGACACAAAGCTGGGTGGTGTCGCCGACACCCCTGCAGACTGTGCTGCCATTCAGCAAGACCTGGACAGGCTGGAGAGCTGGGCTGAGAAAAGTTTAATGAGGTATAACAAGGGTAAGTGCAGAGTCTTTCTGGGCAAGAACAACCCTAGGTACCAGTATAGGCTGGGGACTGACCTGTTGGAGAGTAGTGTAGGGGAAAGGGACTTGGGGGTCCTGGTGGACAACAAGATGATTATGAGCCAGCAATGTGCCCTTGTGGCCAAGAGGGCCAACAGCATCCTGGGGTGGATCAGAAGAGGGCTGGTTAGCAGATCGAGATGTTCTTCTCCCCCTCTACTCTGCCCTGGTGAAACCACACCTGGAGTATTGTGTCCAGTTGTGGGCTCCTCAGTACAAGAGGGATGTGTAGCTTCTGGAGAGAGTTCAGTGTAGGGCAACGAAGATGATAAAAGAGGTGGAGCACCTCCCTTATGAGGAGAGGCTGAGGGAGCTGGGTCTCTTTAGCTTGGAGAAGAGGAGACTGAGGGGTGACCAAATTAATGTCTACAAATATTTGAGGGGTGGGTGTCGGGAGGATGGAGCTGTGTGTCTGGGAAAGTCCCTAGTTGTATTTACACACTTTTCTTTAAATCTTGCATCTCGGTTTCAGAAATCTGTTGGATCAGATGCTGAGGTCATGTTTAGTTACTTACTCCAACCCTACAAAGTCCTTATAAGGTCTGCTGCAAGATCCTCGACTCTGTACTTTTCTTAATATATTTGTTCCTCTTTTCCTCCTCGATGGACGCTGTATATTCTTGTGAGCCATACTGGCTGTTGGAACCTATGCTGCAGATTAAATACTGTCTGTTACTAGGACTCTTAATTTTAATAAATTTATACACTTATTATTTGTATCTCTATTATATAATGTATATTTGTTTTATTTATTATATATGTTTATTTAGTATAACAATTTATTCATTATAAGATTTATATATTAAATGTATTCAGTATAAGAAGCTATTTTAAAATCTTACTATGTTACTTTATGATATTTTTATTACAAAAATGTATATCACTCTGATGAACATAACACCTTGGCTTTGTTTCCAAGTTGCCCTGAAGCAACAAGGATGTTTTGCTGGTACCAAGTGTTTGCTGCACCCAATCACCCTCTCCAGAGAAGGGTCTAATAAAAATGATGGAAGTCACCTAGAGGGTAGCTGGGCTTTGCCCTGGCTGTATTTGCAGGCCTTTAGATCAACCTTTACTGTCACATGCATAACTCATTGTCCTGAAGTCCTGCAGATGTGTGCCAGGACCATTCAGGCACAGCCTGCTTTGGGCTTCTTATGCCTGTCCAGATTTTTCCAACTCTTACTCTCCAGCTGTTTCAAGCAAAGGGACAACCTGATTAGTACTTACTTGTCCTTGAGGTTCAGGTGGGTGATGAGGTGGAAGGCTTGCATGGAATAATCTTGCATTCTACTAACTCTGACAGGTCACTTCCTAAAAACTGAGAAATCTCATTCATAGTCCATTTGCTGCACCAGAAGCCCCTGCCGACCAGCAGTGTTGTATCAAGCTGCTGAGTTAACTAGAAAATACTCTTTCCCATATTTTTGAGGAAACAGGTTACCAGCTCTTACCAAATTGCTTAGGTTTCAGCATGAGTGCTCCAGTTTTTGGAAGGTCACAGACATTATACAGGTAGTTCTTAAAGTCACAGATGCCACAGGTTTTCAAAGTCCTGTTTTGCAGCTTGTTTTACCACCTCATTTCCTTCTGTGCTGTGAAACTTTGAAGCAGAGTTACAGTCCCACGTGTCCCCTGCTCAGAACGTACTGTTGTCTGTTGGGATTCCCCTTGTGTGGGGCCCCACCAGAGCCTGAATGGTTATGTAAGGATTTTTATTTTATTCTCAGTCTTGGGCTCTGCCACTAGTTGAACTGGATCACAAGCTGAGTGAATGAGACCTGATCCGACCTGAGGAGATCTGAGCCTCATGCAGCTCTTCTACTCGAGAGGAGAGAGACCTCCCTGTACACATCCAGACAACCTCCTTGCTCATCTTCTCTCTTTTAAAACTCTTTTCCCAGGCACAACTGAGGCCGCTACCATTGATTGCGAACACGTACCAAAGCCAGACTGAGCGGGCAGCACAGGTCCAGGCATCACTCCTCAGTGGAGCAGCAGCTACCTCGGGTCAGGGCTGTGTCGTCTGACTCTCTGAGTAGGGGAGGAGATAGTGACAATTTTTATTTAGGCTGAGCACGAGGCATATTTAACTAGTTATATAACAGTGACCCCGGTCTGTCTCGGCTGGGTGCAGGGAGGATGCATGCGTTTGGATTCCCGTCACACCGGCTGGGTAGATTCAAGCACTAGGAGCTATTTACCAAAGTTATTTTCAGAAACGTTAAGTGCAGGTTTCCCTGCCTGCACCCTGGACTCTTTTATCAGGAGGCATTTCCCGCCTGCAGACTGAACAGCCAGTGAGAGTGGATTTAGTGCTCACTGGGCTGTGGGCAGAGATAACGAGTTGTCGCGAGTGACTGGAGACTTTTTTGTCCTGAAGACCCTGAGACAAGAATAGCAGGAGGGCTGAGACTGTGCAGCCACACTGAACAAGACTTGGGGCAGAGGTCTTGCCTCCGTCCACTGAGCAGCATGCTACTCTTGGATGAGTCTCAGCAGTTTCCAGGTAGGACACAGGTTGTTTTCTTTGTGGGATTGTGTATGTTTGATGTTTCCCCCCACCTCAGGCCATTTTCTCCTCTCTCTTGCTTCCCTGTTACAGACCATTCATTCTCCCTCCCCTGTGCAAGAGCACCCTGCTCAGTGGCTGGCGAAATGCTTCAGGAATCCAGAACCAGGGCTCAAGTTTTAATTTGCTTCTTATACCTGGCAGGGATGGAAACAGTTGAATGTTCAGAGTACTGCAGTGCTCGGTGGTGCCGTAGAGGGAGCCTAAGAAGAAAGCTCTTTCTTTGTTGGTGCTTTTAATTCTGAGTACTTTGGTGATATAACATTCTGGGTTTATCTGTTATTGTTCCTGCTCCTGTCACATTGTAATGCTGCAAAAGCAATTTTTGGCAAGAGAGGAGACAGCTGTTAGTATCAGGATGATTTTATATCCAGTCCTCTCCCCAAACTCCTTCAACTTTGTGTGTACTTTCCACTAGTAAGAGTTTTGAGAGCTTCTTTGTCTGTAAAGTATGTGGTGACTTGCTGACAGGGCAGTAGTGGCGGGCATTAGGTAGAGCTGTTGGTGCTTGCTCCAGATCCCTACTTAGTGCCTAAAAGAGTCACTTGTCTCTTCCCTCCTCTACTACTTACCGAATGGAAGATGCTGATAAAACCCTAACATGACTTTAGAGTTTTGGCTTGGCTGCCGCTTAGATTACTGGTGGGAGGATGTTGCCTGTGGAAGGAAAAACTTTGCTCAGGTTTGAAGAACTTTCTAAATTTGTAATTTAGCTTGTTACTTGGAAGCCTGGTTCTTAGTGTGAGCAGACGTCTTCCACCATGTCAGATACCCCCAATATTCAGGTTATGACTTAACAGGCTGGTCAAAATTGGTCCTCAGGAGTTGCAGCTGTGGGTTCGTGGTTTCTGCCAGCAGTCCAGTGCTGTTGTGCCCTGGAGTTTTACAGAAATACACCATGTGATGTTTGTTGTCTGTTAGTGGGAGGGGTGGATTCAAGCAAAAAGAAATAAAAAAATCCACCTTTTCTAACTTTCTTATTTTTCTGGCTGTGGTGGCAGGACAAATAAGCTAATTTTAGGAGAGCATGAACTAAGAAGCAAAAGGAATTATGCCACAAAATCACAAAATGAGTTTGGATAAATAAGGAATCTGGATGATACAAGTGGCTTATGTAATTCAGTCTAGATAATAGGTATAAAAAGGGAAGATGGGAGGGGAAGATCCTTGTGGAAAGAACACTATAGGTTTCACTGGAGAGAGAATGAAAGGTTGCAGCCCTTCCAAGATTTTGGGTGGAAAGATATTTTGGGGTCATTTGTACAAATGCAAGAGCAAGAATGCAGACAAGCTCCACCTTGTACAGTGTTGCTTGTTGAGTTACTAAGTCTGGGGTGAGCTTTGTCATAGTTTGCTCTACCAGTGGAAAAATTATATCTCTTTGAGGAAGCATGTGGCACTGATCTAACATGCTTGTGTTCTGGCTGATGGGTCCAGAAGTAACTCTGATCCATCCACTTCTTGTCCCCAGAGAGAATGATAAAACTGCACAAGGTCACGGACCAAGTACAGGGCAGACCTGGGGCGTAGTATGCTTTGTGCTTCAACCACTGATCAGTGTTACCTTTTCTGTCTGGTTTAGTTGGCTTTTTCTCATTCCCGGTGCCTAACCACTTCTTTAGGGTCTTGAAAGTAGCAAACTCTTGTATGTGCAGTGCTGTGCTACCTGTTTATTATTTCCTAAATGCCTCTGGAAAGTTAGAGGGGATTTCTATTGTTTTTATGGTAGCACCCACCAGCTAGTAATTCAAGGTTTTCTGCAGTTACTTATTCTGATGTTGAGACCTGCAAGGAAAATGTTTAAAAGAGCCCTGTCACTTTCCCATATACACATACACTTCTTTTTGGTTAGAGGTGCAGTTGTAATTTTAACATTGTGAGCTGTAACATATTTTGAACAGGGGTGTCCTTGTGATATCATGGCTTTGATTCCTGTGAGTCTGATTGTATTGAACACCTTTGCAGCCCTTCGTCAAACTCTGTTAGCTGCTCTAAAAGCAGCATCATTATGTGGAATAAGAAAACCAGAAACAGATTGTTCTTTGAGTGATGGTGTTTCATCCTGGGCTTATTAGCTTTCTTCTGTGTTCCTGGTCAGTTTTCTGACTGCACTTGATGGGAGAAGTGCCAGTGGAATGTGGTGCCACATAGACTCAAACTCAACAATTTGCATTTTTATCTCAAGCATTGTCTCCCTCATTAAGCAAAGTCCTTAAAAAATTCTTCTGAAATGACTTCAGAGGCTGAAGCAGAGGAAGAGAATGCAGCTGCAGTTCTGCGCTTTGTTACAGGTCAAAAAAATCCACAACTATGTTTTGTTTTCCCAAGTGAGAAATTATATTGAGGGAGAAGAAGGCCTGTTGGCCAGAGCCAGCGCAGGACAGGGAGACATCAACTTCGAGGTTATGCAGCACCCATGGCTACCTGATGGCTTTGCTGTAGTTCCCTTCCCTGGAAGATGGGCAGGAGGGTGTTCCCAGGCTATTGTGAGGACTCTGTCATGCTGATGAGCTCTTTTGACAGTGGACTGCAAAAGCCTAACCTAGAAATCTCCCCTCTCTTACACCATTGACATTGTGAATAAGGAGAAAGGAGCACTTAGATGCTGAAAGATGCTTTACACTTGCATTAGTTCCTCTGCTGCTCTAGGACCACAAGCTGTCTTTTTCCCACTCCCTTGTAACAGGTCCCAAACGAAGCTGTAGTGGGGGCTTGAGGTGGAGATTCAAGTTCAGTTTATACTTGTCATTTTGTTTGCCGTTTTGGTGGCCTTGGAAAGTGTGTGGCAGCAGTAATCCCTTCTTTATTATTTCTCAGTGCTCTGGGGGTATCCTGGTATAAAGCTAATACCACAGCTCCCAGCTACCCAGTGTAAACTAATGCTTATGTAATCATTGCGTAATACAGCATGCTTGTTCCCCTACTCGTCCTCTTTTCTTAGGCCCTGAAATTTATCCCTGGAAGAGTCATGATAGCAGCCAGCTGGATTCACTGTGCTAGGAACATGTCAAGCCCCTATGTGCATCTATTTTCTAAAGCTGGGAGGGCAAATTCATCTAAGTCAATATTTATCCAACTTAACAGACTAAAGCAGATTTTTTTTTTCCTTTTAAAGTTTTGAACGGTTGTAAAAATTTAGTAAGGTCTGATGGTCAAATCCAGTTACTTGCGATTTAGATCCATTATAGCCTTTTGTAATCCGTGTGGCAAAACTACATTCTGGGTTATGAGTTAACTGGGATAACCAGAAAGGGGAGGTTTCAGCTTGCCTGCAGCTTGTTGAAAACTTCCCAGCCCTGAGCCTGAAACACTTCCTGACTCCAGTGCAGCAGTTTTATGTAACTTGGTTGCTCTCACATAGCCCCAGCTAAAGAACAAACACGCTCTTTCCCTGCCTGCCTAGCTGCCTGACTTGTTTCCCTGTCTTGACCCATGCCCTCAGTGCCTACATGAGAAGGTATCATGAGGAAACAGTTTATACATTAGGTTTGAGGACTTTTATTTGGAAAAGTAATTTTGGTTGTATATCTAGAAGAGGGATGCCAAGGAGCAGCATCCTGCATTTCTCCAGTTCTTGTCATCTCAAAGCTCTATAAAAATGTTTGGTGCTCCTCTGAGCATGTCACAGCTGGAAATGGACCTGAGATTGCCCTGTGCTCTGCAATAACCATCAACCTTTCCTCAGTAGAGCCTGAAGAGGGACAACCTGATGGGCAGTTTGTGTAAGCTGTGTTCCAGGGACTTGTGCCAGAATAGGCATGACATTCAGGTTGGGTGGGACACAGTATTATGGAGGAGCTAGATGCTGCTCCCAGGGTGCAGAACTGGCCAGAACAGCTACCTGCTGCACTCCAGTGGCACAGGGTGCCGGTGGCTGCAAGCTGGTGCCATGCAGCAGTTATGTAAGTGCTCTTTTGTGTTTATGTAACCTGGGTCTCGGCATCCTCAATGTTGAGGCCCAGCCAGAACAAGAGCTCTTGGGTATTTGGGGCCTGGTTCTGCTTGCATAATCCCATGGTTAGAAGATATATTGTCTGTCACCAAAGCTGGCTGTTTGATGTTCCAGTCTGCCTCTAGGCACTCTGTGGCTGCTTCCTTTCCCTTTGGTTTTTGGGTGGTATCTTCCTTGCTCCTGCCCTTCAATTCTGCTGTCTTTTTCTCCCTGAAGTATTCCTTCAGACCAGGAAATTAGTTTTATTCTGCAGCATAGTCAGCATACCTAGTAAGGCTTCTGCAGGAGGAAAATAAAGAGCAGCTCTTCCTTAAAATTAATCTTTAAACATTTTTCATCAATCAAGGCTTACTTTCTGCCCAAGAAGGAGTCTGGAGATGAGTGTGGCTTCTGTGTGTTCTTTGTCTGGCTCCCTTCTGAGAAGCCTGGTGCTGTTTTCTTCAGAGCTCATTTCACATTGCTCCCCTCCGTTCCCCAGTCCCGGGCCATCTGCAGATTTCATCTACATGTCTTGAACCCACAGTGCCTGATTGCTTTATGAATACTTGGAGAAACGAAAAATGTGTTACACCAATGTGACTGTCTCTGTGTCTGCCTACAGTGACAGGTACAAACAGACCTGTGGTGGTTTATCTCTTAGATAAATCAGCAGTGGGAATTAAGATGTCAGAGTAGCTGAATGTGCCGTTTGACAGGTGAGGAGCAGGCAAGCTCTGAGGCTGGGCAGACTCAGCCCAAAAGATGCATTTGTGTATTGCAGAACTGCAACTCAGCAGAACATTCACCTCTGCAGCCAGCAGCAGAGCTGGGGTGGGAGCAATGGTGGAATTTGGTCATTGCTCTGTCCATGGGCTGCATTTCACAGTTTTGCTGCCTGAAGGCAATGTGTCTGCCCTCTTGAGTATGGCACAGCATGGCACTGGTGAGGAGATGACCTCCACAAGGGACATGCAGAGAAGCCCAGAAGCATCCCACACATGCAAGGTGCCACCAGTACAGACAAAAGCCCATTCCAAGCTCGATGCCAGCTCTCATGTTGTCCGCGGTGGGTGGCTGCTTGTGACTGGAGAGGACAGAGGCGCCTGGCGTGCTGGGTCCTGGCATGCTGGCAGGGACTGTGGCCAAGCGGGTGCTCTGGTGTGGGGTGGGGGGTAGGTGTGCCGGCTTATATAATACTTACATAATTAGGTCTTTGTTAAGCAGTTGAGGCTGGGAGGGGCGTCCTGCCTTCGAAGACTGAGCCTGATTATTTTCTGAGGAGAACAAAGTCTCGCTGCTAATTAGCTGGTTTGGTAGCAGCTGCAGTGGGGAGCCATGACCCCAAGTCCTTGGAGGGGGCTGCATCCCTCTCGGTCACCCTTGTGGGGTGGCTTTCCCAGGGTTTAGCCCAATGTTCATCTGTGTCAAGCCACAGGAGGGGGCTTTGTAGCCTTTCTGAATGCTTCAACAGGTATGGCCTGAAGGAAGGGAGTCTGAGCTTCTCCCTTGCTTTTGCCTACACTGTCTTGAGGGGTTTCACAGGAGTTTTCCTGCCTCCAGCCTTGAGGTGCTGAAATGTTTTTGTAATGTTGATGTTTTGAGAGGCTCCTCTAAGCAGACACCTCTCTTCACTTCTGGCACAGCATCTGTATGACAACTGCACCAGTTGCACTTGGAATATTCTGAAAATATTTTATTTATACTCCACAGCTGAATACAGGCTGAGCCAGAGCACTCAGGCTGCTGCCAGCCTCTGAGATGCTTGTGGTGCCACAGACCAGCTGTCCTCCAGGTACCTAACACAGCTGAACTCTGGCGTCACCTACTCACCGCTCCAGTGCCCAGTGCAGTGGGCAAACATCCCATAACGCCAGAGAAATGTCCTCTAGCCTGTCAGTGCTTTTGTAATAGAGCTTGTTCTGCAGAGCTGCTTCTCTAGCCCTTGGCACAGTTGTAGTTCAGTGTGTCAGTGACTGTGAGTAGTACAGCTGGGGCTGCGCAATTAGTCTTTCTTGTGCCATTCCTTGCTGCTCCTCCCATTCTTGCTTTGACAGCTCAGTACTGGCTGCAGTAGCAGGAGCTAGTACTAGCTAGTCTCTGACAAGCTGCTGTCCACAAACTGCATGGAAGTTCCCAGAACTCCTGCAATAATATTTAACTGCTCCTTGCACAGGACAAAAGAGCTCCCACGGCAAGAATTAACTCCTTGCTGCTCTGCATGCTGCTTTCTCCTTTGCCACATATATGTATCCCTGTCCTTAGAATAGGCTGTAATGGCCAAAGACTCAGCAAAACGGGGCTATTAGCTGTTTCACAAGCTTTGGACGATTGTGAGAGCTGAGCCGCAAATGTTTCCCTGTGTGTGCATTTGAACTTTCTGAGGTTTTCCTTGAGGTGTGATTTGCATGCAGCTGTAACACTGTTTCTCACATGTTTAGGTATTAGAAGACTTAGTTACAGAAATCTCTCACTTGGGAGAATGTATCTGTGGTTTCATGACACTTAGCAGCCTGAGCCTCTTGGCAGAGCAGGGTATATGTAGAGAGCAATTTGCTGCGGACTTGAAGATGCTAGAGAAGGTTTTCCAGGCTGTTCTAAGGGAAACTTGAGAGTATTCTGCAAGAAGGAGGTGGTGAGGTGACTTTTATAAGCTGAGGTGCAGTAGGAAGTGCCTGGCTGAGGGACAAATCTTTTGCAGTGTTATGCTTAGGGACAGCTCTAGCAGTCACCACACACAGGGAGCATCTGAAGCAGAGTTACACAGAGCAGTCACTACTCTCTTCCTTACAGACATCTCCACTCCACCAAAGTGTTGGTTGAGAAGCCAAACACCTCCCCCTGCTTCTGTATACATCTTAGGGGTGGTGGTTGTTGCTGCTTGTTTGAGCCTGTTCTGGTAAGCAGAGTGCTGCAGAGCTGGTGTGAGCCCAGCAGTTGGGAGTTCCAGCTGAAGATCAGTGACCATAGCTTGCTAGCACAGAGCAGATTTGCATCCTCATCAGCAACTGCGGCTGACCCATGGCTGTCTTCTCCTGACTTAACTTGGATACCCTTGTTCACTCAGCTGGGCCGATGGCACTGCCTTGCTCATTGAGACAATGTGGGTAACTGTCCAGGTCTGCCTGCAGCACACAGACAGCTTAAGCATGATCAGACAGTTGTCAACATGTAAACATGGCTGAAGAATGTGTGTGTTGTGTGAAAAAGCTACTTGTACAGCTGTGTCAGAGAAGCATGTTGAGCTGCTGTTGTAAAACCATAATTGCATTTCTGTTGTAGAGACAGGCTAGGCAAAATCAGGGCAGGAGTGATCCCATTGATTACCTGATGGGGCTTGTTCAATGGTGGTGCTGCTCCAGCCCAAAGACCCATTCTTGTACAAAATAGGGGGGTTGCGTTTGTAGTTATTGCTTCTTAATGTGTTTCTGTCCCAATGTGGGTCCCAGTTACGCAGCTTGGAGCTAACTGTGCTGGAGTGCAGCTACGTGACAGCTGCAGTGGGCAGCCTTGTTTCTCTTATAGGGTGGATTTAGGCTGAGCACGCAATCAGGACTGTAACACAAAGCAGGGGCAAAACAGTTCCTGCTAGTGACTGCTGGATCATGTCACAGGTGGAGGCTGTCACTTGGGTTGACTTGTGATTTTATCATTGTGCTTTGTGACCTTTATTCACTCTAGTAGCAAGGTTGGGACAAGGCCTGGGAAGCCTCCTATCCACTGAATCCTACTGCAACTGAATCAGTGGGGTGTTGGGTAATAGGGAAGTGTTCTCTGTGTCTAGCTGTGAGTGTGTCAGGAGTGTGGGCTGAGGCACAGATTATGCTCCTCACCTCAGAACTTGTGTTGGCAGGACAAACACCAGCCTGAACAGACAAGGCTGTGGCAGAACCAAATTTATCATCAGATTTGGGGTTTCAGGGTCCTTGTCAGATGAAGATTATATTTTTAAGAAGCTGTCTGACTCAGCTGTGGGAAGGTTTTACCAGAGCTTGTGTTACATACAATTGAGATAAAGGAAAACAAAATGCAGAGGTGGAATGAGTCTACAAAGGGATTGCATGAGAGAGACAAAAGCATGCAGAGGAAACATGCAGTGGGCTTTGGGTTGCTGAACCTTTGCACTTTAACGTCACCCTTGACCTGAAGGCACCTGTCCTGGTGGCATGGTGCAGCTAGCAGAGTTGCTGCTGAAGGAGTGACACAGGTAACTGTCAGGCTATGGGAAGACAAGCGCTTCCTCTTCCACGACAAGCATGACTTCATGCTCTGCAATGCCTTCTCAAGGGCCCTTGGGCCCAGAGTGAGATGGCAGAAGTGTCACCATGGCTGTGTTTGTCTCTGGGGTAGTCACTACTGAAATGACTCATCCTGGAGCAGCCATCACATGTACACCCTCCCTGCTTTCCTTTGCTCTATTGCATCCAATCTTTTGATCTAGTTATATAACCCAGAGTTGAGGGGGGAAGGAGCAGTGCCGAAGAATCACAGGTAATGTGACTACAGCAGAGCTGTTGTCTGGGAAGTCTGCACAGCTGGTTTCATTCTCTGCACAGTTCCCTGTCTGCAAGCAAATGTGACTGATGATGTCTGAGCTTGTTAAGTTTAAGGAGATGTGTTGGGAGGACAGGATTCCATGACCCTGGCTGTGGTAGAACTGCTGTGATTGTAGCAGTGAACCCCTTCACATGCAACGTAACTCACACATTCACCATGAGACGTGGTTAATCCCGTGTGTTGTGCATACCTGTTCATCCACTATGTGTAGGCTTGCTGAGATTGATATTCACAGAAGTGTTTGAGCTGCTCTGCTGCTATTGGCCCATGGTGGGGTGAGCCCTAAAGTCCTCATTTGATTTGACATGGACTTTGAGGTCTCCTGGGATGTCTGGAGAGGACAAGCAGAGCCCCTCAGACAAGCGGAGTCCCTCAGGGATCAGTCCTGGGACCAGTCTTGTTCAACATCTTTGCGGATGACATGGACAGAGGCATTGAGTGCACCTTCAGTAAGTGTGCTGATGATACCAAGCTGTGTGGTGCAGCAGACATGCTGGAGGGGCAGGGATGCCATCCAGAGGGACCTGGAGAGGTGGACACAAGCCAACCTGATGGGGTTCAGCAAGACCAAGTGTAAGGTCCTGCATCAGGGTCAAGGCAATCCTAGGCACAGGTACAGGCTGGGCAGTGACTGGCTGCAGAGTAGCCCTGAGGAGAGGGACTTGGGGGTGCTTGTGGACGAGAGGCTCAACATGAGCCAGCAGTGTGCACTTGCCGTCAGAAGGCAAACCGGATCCTGGGCTGCATCAGGAGAAGTGTGGCCAGCAGGTTGAGGGAGGTGATTCTCCCCCTCTACTCTGCTCTGGTGAGACCCCACCTGGAGTCCTGCATCCAGTTCTGGAGCCCTTATTACAAGAAGGATGTGGACGTACTGGAGCGAGTGCAGAGGAGGGTCGTGAGGATGATCAGAAGGCTGGAGCACCTTTACTGTGAGGCCAGACTGAGAGTTGGGGCTGTTCGGTGTGGAGAAGAGGAGGCTCCAAGGTGACCTTATTGTGGCCTTCCAGTATTTGAAGGGGGCCTACAAAAAAAGCTGTGGAGGGGCTTTTTAGGATGTTAGGTAGTGACAGGACCAGGGGCAATGGAGCAAAGCTGGAGATGGGTAGATTTAGACTGGATGTGAGGAGGAAGTTCTTCACCATGAAAGTGGTGAGAGCCTGGAATGGGTTGCCCAGGAAGGTGGTTGAGGCTCCATCCTTGGAGGTGTTTAAGGCCGGGCTGGATGGGGCTCTGGCCAGCCTGATCTAGGGTGGGGTGTCCCTGCCCATAGTAGGGGAGTTGGAACTGGATGATCCTGTGGTCCCTTCCAACCCAGACTGACTATATGACTCGGTCTGGGTGATCCTGCTGTGTCAGTGGGATTGGACTAGATGATCTTTCGAGGTCCCTTCCAATCCCTAATGATTCTATGAAGTTAGTATTTTTGGCTAAGCTGTGAATTTAGTTCTTGAAATCCTGATTTAGAGGGGTGATAGTGCTAGGAAGGTTATTTGAAGTGGCATATGAACATGGCAGCTGTAGAAGTGCCCGTACATGTGTTTTGCTGAAGCATCCTTCATTTACAGCCCCTTGAGAAGGGATGTTCTTTGTCTTCAGATCCCAGAGTCACAATGTGATGCTTGTTGATTCTGTATTACTTCATCTGCCATATTCTTCTGCACTTATGTCTTCTTTCCTTCAAAGTTCTGTCTAAGTGTCATTTCAGTTCAGTCATTAGCTCAGATACACTAAGCAAGCAAGAAAGCTGATTATGAGATGAGGTTCAGGGTATCTCTTTGCCTGACACAAAGGGACAAGATGCTTCAAAGAAGCTATTACAAGTCTTGTCAGAGAGTTTACTTCAAGGGAAGCTTTTGAACAGAAACATTTCCTTTCTGTGCTTTGCATGCATTAGGTTGGTCACTGTCAGCCTGTTGAAGAGCAAAACGTCACATAAAACAAGGTGTCATTTCACACAGAGCTTTGACTGAAGTGAAACACTAAAGGGAAGTCTGAAAAGAGGAGAATGCTGAGAAGAAGGGATGCATTGGAATGATTGTGTGGAAGGACTATTGCCACTTAACTTTTTCATTTTAAAAAAGTTTACTAGGAATTACCATTTAAGTCATGTGAGAGGAATCTGGTGATAAAACCACTAAGCTGCCTAAGCCGTGGCCCACTGTTTGACCCAGTGTTTGACCCAGATGACCACCTGTGTGGTTTGCTCTGTAAACTCAGAGGATAGTTACACAGGTGTCTCAAATGAAAATTTCTGCAACATCTGAATGCTGTGAGACAACAAAAAGGAGGTTTGGGTTCTGTCTTTTGAGCTCATCAGGCCCTAGGAAGAAACAGGCTCTTTGAGGCAGCAAGTGCTAAACATGGACTGGAAGAATCTTGCCTTGATTTTTATTTTTTTTTTGTTGGGGCATTCCCGGGCTATGTTGACTGGTATTAGTCTTGGCTTTCACTGGGAAGCTTTTTCACTGTAAAACTTTTCAATGCTCTTTGAGTTGCTGTTGGAGTGGACCCCAGTTTTGACCCTCACAGAAACCTGCTTACAAATGTGCAGGAGTAGGGATTATGCAGATCCTGGTGAATGCTCATGTAAAAGCCAGCTGCCAGGCTGGCAATCATTCTTACATCACAACTTCCCTGTCTTTTCAGAGCAACCCCAGGAAGCCGTGTTCAGTGCTGAGCATGTTGAACACACGGAGGATGGAGAATGGCAGCACTCAACTTCAACTACCTCATCTCAGAGTGAGCGGGCAGAGCAACTCTTGCAGAACCAGCACAAGAGCCTGGCCTCTGAGGACACCAAAAAGAAGAGGGCTCAGAAACCGTCTCACATGCGGAGGAACATAAGGTAAAGAGCAGCAGGACAGGAAGAGCAGTGGTCCTATATAGCGCTTTAGGCAAAAGTATAATCTCTGGACTTTGCTTCTGAGCTACATTTTGCCACATCTGGCAAACCAGATGGCTCTTCTTTTCCAAAACCGTAGGATTTCACCAGTGGGAGTAGTATGATCTCAGACTGGAGTGCTGCATGTGGGTGCAGACTTGTTTTGGTATTTCAGAAGAGTGATTCTTTGGTTATGGAACATATTGCAAAAATTGTGTGTTTGCTGGCTTTTAAGACATGTAATTGAAACCCAGTACCACCATTAAGTAAATATCCGGTTTCAGATATCTGCTGATGAGAATCCTGCTGCAAGTCTTGCTGCAAACAGCCTAAAGTATAGTCCTTGCCTCTGGTGTCCTGAGTTCTTGCTAGCAGGATTGCTGATGCTCTGAGTGGTGTCTGAAATATTGGAAATCAGTGTCATCTGGATTTTGTAAAGCCGTAGTTGTTTGATTGTGTAAGTCACCACATACATGCTGGGACAGAGTGAGAGGTAGTAATTAACTAGCTAGTGTTTGAGAACGTAGTTTAAGAATATACATACCCACTCACATTCTTCCGTCTTTCATTGTTTTGCTTCTGTCAAACTTTTGTCTTTTCCTTGACTAATAGTGGCGCTAACTGTAGTTGGGAAGCAGAGTTTTGAAATAGCTGTGTAATTTGTCTGTAGCTCTTGGAGACAATATTCCTAGTCTGTGTAGCTGACAGACTACATGGAGCTTGTCAGTCATCCTTCGAACCAGACATTCACTGTTTTGGAAGAAATTGTGTCAATGTAACCAAACTGTGTTTGTTTGCTCCTGTGTTCAGAAAGCTGTTGCGTGAGGACCAACTGGAAGCCGTGACGAAAGCAGCCCAGCAAGAGGAGTTAGAGAGAAGGAAGCGGCTAGAGCAGCAGCGAAAGGATTATCCAGCCACTATACCAACCGTACCCTTAGAGTTTCTTCCTGGTAAGCAGTGGGAGATGCCCCCTAAAGCAAGATTTTTAAGGATAGAAGCAGAATGAAGAAGGAGATGCTTGTCCATGATAAGACAAGGGGTAATGGTTTTAAACTAAGAGAAGGTAGAATCAGACTAGATACAAGGAATAAAGTTTTTACAATAAGGATGGTAAGACATAGGTGCAGCTTGCCTAGACAGGTAGTAGAAGCCCCATCCTTGCAAATGTTCAAGGTCAGTTTGGATTGGAGCCTTGAACTATTTGAAGATGTCCCTGCTCACTACAGGTGGACTGGACTAGATGACCTTTAGAGGTCCACTCCAACCCAATGCATTCCATGATTCTGTGCTGCACTTGGATGCTTTCAAGTGTAAGTTCTTGAAGCAGCAGTTCCAAACCACTTGTCTGTTCCATATAGTCAGCTGTACTTTAGAGCTTGTTCTGAATCAAGATGTTGTGGCTGCAGTATGAAGGGTGCCAGATAACTTGTGCTGAAGGTATTTTCACAAGATATTTGTGTGTAAATGGGGCACTGGAACAGGTCTTGACCTCCCAACTGATGTGGAAGCTTAAAACAATGGATTTCACAGAAATGCCGTGTCCTTGGTCCAGTTTGTGAAGTCTGGTGGTGCATGGGTCTGATAAATGGACTACTGGCCTGCGTGTATCTATGTTTGTTATGTAAATTTTTCTTTTTGCATGTTTCAGCAACAAGGAAATAGCAGACAGTATAAATTATTAATCATATATCTTATTGTATGTATTCCATGCATTCTACATTATATGTTCTGTGTATACACTTTATTATATACATTTTCTATATAACACATCACAGAATCGCAACCATATATAGTGGTTGTCTTCTAGTGATTGTCATCTTGCATTGTCTCCTAACCTGGATCATTTCAGTGATCTAGTTTATAGCACAGCCTCTCAGACTGGTGTAAATGGCAGAGAAGGACAGTTGTAAGGACAGTTACATTCCTGAGTTTTACCCTTTACTCTTGAGAAAACATGTCTTGTCACTTAAGTGCAAGTGTCTGAAACATTTTTACATGGTGGGGAGAAGGAAGAATAGCTGTTTCAAACATTTTAACTGTTGCAGAGTAGGTTACAGCCTAGATGAACATTGTTGCTTACAGAGTCACCACAGCAGTGCTTATTCAGCCCTGTTAGTTAGTCTCTCTCCCCACATGACAATGCTTCAATGTACAGACAGAGTCCCTCTGAATGAAGGGCTGTTACCATCTCTTCAGCAGTTGGTACTTTCTCTGCGAAATAAACATTTTACTTCTGTGTACTCCCAAAATAAAGAATTAAAATAAAAAAAGGCACATTTCATGGTCACCATGCCCCAACCAGAACATGCAATAGAGAGGGTGCCATCAGCAATGGGCTGTTGTTTTGGTGTATTGAGAAAGGAGGAGATTGTGACCCAGGAAGCTGAGTCATAGTGTTATAGACAGTGAGAGTCTGTTATGGAAAATTCCAGGGCTGAGTTACTGGCGCAAAAGTGGAAGGAAATACTGTCTGGTTTCGGAGCAGTTATGTCTCCTTCCCTATTATTATGAATTACTTTATTGTTTGTAATTTATGCTTGCAGAGGACATTGTTTTCAGAACAGCAGAGGCTACCCAGCTCCCCCCTCAGGTCCTTGCTGAGGAAGTCATCTGCCTGGACAGTACCAGCAGTGGCAGTGAAGATGATGCTAAAGGAAAAAATAGCATTAAAGATGGTGAGTGACCAGTTGCCCCTGCCCGGCCTTCTCCCACCATGCTGTTTATTTAGCTGCAAGTCTCCTGTTTTTCTTCTAGTCAGTTGCTCCAGTAGTTCATAATTTCAGATCTTTGTAGGCCTTATTCTCTTGTGGTTTTGTTACTTTACAGAAGTGATTGAGCTGAGTTCAGGAGAGGATGATGCCCTTCAAATAGTGGACAGCAGTGACTCTGGCAACGAAGGGGAGGAGGATGGCAGTGAAGAGAGCAGTGGCTCTCATGTGAATGATGCCTTAAATCAGTCAGATGCTCTGGGGCAAGTCATTGTCAACATCAATCACCCACCAAACGAGGAGGACATTTTCCTGGCTCCTCAACTCGCACATGCAGTAAAACCTCATCAGGTAAGCTTCATTAGTTGTGAGAATGCAATAAATCAGGCAAGCCGGCCTTGTCATCTCAACAGAACTCCTTTCTGTGAGTCCACCCACTTGTGGTAGTGGGTGTTTTGGATAGTAAGATCGTAAAGACAAAGGAAGGCCAAGGCTATGTTTAACTTTGGCTATTGTTATCTTTAGACCTTTGTATGTCTAGATGCGTATTTTAAAAAATAAAATTATATTTATGAACAAAATAATCAACCCCAATTGAGATTTTTTGGCTACAAATGAGTTTTGATTTATTGTTCTGTTTTCAGAAAGTCTTATGTGTATCTAGAAAAACTGACTTTCCAGGTCTTCCGTAGATTACAGTACTGTAGTGAACCTGAAGCATTCACTTTGTATTTTCGTGCTCTGTGTGAACAATCCCAATGTGCTTGACACTCTCTGTAAATATACTCCCATCTTAGTTTTTTTTCTCCCACTATACTAATATATTTTCTACTTTTCTGTCTAGATTGGTGGGATCCGATTTCTTTATGACAACTTGATTGAGTCCTTGGAGAGATTTAAAACCAGCAGCGGGTTTGGGTGTATTTTAGCTCATAGCATGGGCCTGGGCAAGACCATACAGGTCATCTCTTTCTTGGATGTACTTTTTCGGCACACAGAGGCAAAGACTGTTCTTGCCATTGTACCTGTAAGTAGTCTTGCAAAGGGCTGGCTGAGAGGCTTCCTTGCATTTCTACACGCTCCTTTGCATAGAGGAGATTGATTAGTGTCCCATCTCACATCAAGCTCTGTTATATCCTTGCTGCTCCTCTTGTTCCATTCCCCATGTCCCTGAGTTTGCATGGGCTGCTCCTCATGTCTGGTCACAGCTGTTTCTCATTCCCTAGTCTCATTTTTGCTCATAAAATCCTGAGTGACTCAATTGTGTTTTTAATCCCTCCATGGCTAATTTTTTTTCAGGTGAATACACTCCAAAATTGGCTAGCAGAATTCAACATGTGGCTCCCAGCACCTGAAAACCTTCCTGCTGATTACAGCTCCAAAGAGGTCCAGCCACGCACCTTCAAAGTCCACATCCTAAATGATGAACACAAGTACGTGTCAGTAAAAGCCCTTTTGAGCCCTTGAACTGTGTCTTAGAACTGTTACCAGAATTGCCACTGAAGACTGTGTAGTTTGGG
Source organism: Rhinopomastus cyanomelas (assembly GCA_013400115.1). Lineage (NCBI taxonomy): Eukaryota > Metazoa > Chordata > Aves > Bucerotiformes > Rhinopomastidae > Rhinopomastus > Rhinopomastus cyanomelas. The sequence continues at coordinate 310,857 of VXBP01003122.1, forward strand.
TTAATTCTTTGCCTGTGATTGCCAGATCTTTCCCACTATACATTATTCTGGAACTGTCTTGAGGGGAGGATTTGAGTGAGAGAGATTTACTGTCGCTTTCATTCAATATTTATCTCTTTTACTTCCTTTCTGTTCTTCCATGTATGCTCATACACTTGGGGATTCCTCTTCCCAACACTGGCTTTCTGTGAATTGTCCTTGAGGGATTCTGGCAAGATATGCAAGGTCTCCTTGTCTAGAAGGAGGGATCAGCAATTGTAGTTACAGCCTGGTGTGGGATGTCTTCTTGGCTTGTTGATCTTTCTTTCTGGGTCATTTTTTCTTGCATGGCTCAGGACAGTACTGGTCCTAGGGAGTTCTTGGTTCACCAGCTCTGCTCATACACTTGTCTGTCAAGGTCTTCACCTGCTCAAAAAGTGTTCTCAAGTTTGAGTCACTTTTACACGTGACAAAGCTCTATAGCCTAGCTCCTGTAAGGATTTGTCATTCTCAGCCCTGCTACCTTGTGGCACATATAAGGTTTTTTTCTTTTGCTCTGTACTGGACTGTCTTCTGAAGAAATTGTGTATTCCTCTGTCTGGTTTGATGTGAGAAATTGCTCTAATTAGCTGAACAGATCCATATAAATATCAGAAGGAACTTCTTCACAGTGAGGGTAGCAGAGCATTGGAGCAGGCTGCCTGGGGAGGTTATGGAGTCTCCCTCTCTGGAGTCATTTAAAACACGCCTGGGTATGTTCCTGTGTGACTTGGTCTAGGTGGTCCTTGTCTGGCAGCCCCTAATGATTCTATGATTCTATGAACAGGTCTTTTTTCTCAGCAGACCAGTCCAGTGGTTCAAACTGAAACTGGAAAGAAAGCTTACAGTTTATTTGGGTGGTTTGCTTGTTTTGCAGGACAACAGCTGCACGTGCAAAGGTTGTGAATGACTGGGTGTTAGAAGGTGGTGTGCTGCTGATGGGATACGAGATGTACCGTCTCCTCTCACTGAAGAAGTCCTTTGCCACTGGTAGGAAGAAGAAATCAAAGAAACAAGCTGGCCCTGTTATTATTGACTTGGATGAGGAAGACCGGCAACAAGAGCTTCTGAAAGGTGGGAGATGTCTAGCTGGCTATCAACTCTGGCAGCTCAAGGAAACAACCTATAACCTGCTTTTAGCATCTCTGACATGGTCAAACTTTACTGGGCAGGATTGTGTCTTTGGAGTTTTGGTCAAGTCTCACACCACCTGTAATAACTTTTGGTTGATCTCTCACAGTAGCTGTAAGTAAGCAAGGAAGTCGGTGCACTGAACTTGTGGATTTGTCTTTTGAGCTTTGCCAGTCCAATCTGATGCAAAATACCCAGCTTGATGCAGTGCAACTCAGAGAAATCAAGGCAGTGTCTGGCCATTACCACATTATGCTGAGTAGGAGCTGGTTAGTCACATGTTATTTCCAGAATCAGCCTAGCTCTTTGCCATCCATGAATATTGCTTTTTATGTCTTCACTACTACCCCTCTTTTTCTTTTTGTGAAGTTGGTGACCATATAAAACCAGAACTTTGTCGTACTCATCTCTAACTAACAATATTCCTTGTCCTCAGGGATTGAGAAAGCTTTGTCTCGCCCTGGCCCAGACGTAGTTATTTGTGATGAGGGACACCGGATAAAGAACTGCCACGCCAGCACTTCGCAGGCCCTGAAGAACATCCGCTCACGCCGGCGGGTGGTGCTGACTGGCTACCCACTCCAGAACAACCTCATTGAGTACTGGTGCATGGTAGACTTTGTCCGACCTGACTTTCTAGGCTCACGGCAGGAGTTCAGCAACATGTTTGAGCGCCCTATCCTGAATGGGCAGTGTATTGACAGCACCCCTCAAGACGTCCGTCTCATGAGGTATCGCAGTCATGTCCTGCATAGCCTTCTGGAAGGCTTTGTGCAGCGGTGAGTCCACAAAGAGTTTTTAATAGTGTAGTCCCCACAAACAGCTTCTTTATCCCAAAATTAGCCGTGGAGTTTATGCAGAACAACTGTGCTTGCTGCCTTATTATAGAATCATTAGGGTTGGAAGAGACCTCCAAGATCATCAAGTCTAATTGTCAACCCAGTGCCACCGTGCCGTTCTCGATTGTCACACGTACATGTTAAACATAGAATTCTATGTTATAGAATCATAGAATTATTTAGGTTGGAAAACACCTTTGAGATCATCAAGTTAACCTAACAGTGCCAAGTCCACTGCCAAATTGTGTCCGTAAGCACAACGTCTACATGTCATTTAAATAACTCTGAGGATGGTAACTCGACCGCTTCCTAGGGCAGCCTGTTCCAGTGCTTGACAACCCTTTCAGTGAAGAATGTTTTTCATAATGTCTAATCTAAACCTCTCTAAGTACACCTTAGTCCCAGTGCTTGACAACCCTTTCAGTGAAGAATGTTTTTCATAATGTCTAATCTAAACCTCTCTAAGTACACCTTAGTCCCACTGCTTGGGAGAAATCAACTCCTGGGGCAGGAGATCCACCTCACTACAACCTCCTTTCAGTTTGTTGCAGAAATTGAAAAGGTCTTCCTTCAGCCTTTTTTCCAGGCTATGCAACCCCACTTCCCTCAGTGGCTCCACATAAGAGTTGTGCTCTGGACACTTCACCAGCTTAATTGCTGTCCTTTCTACCCTCTTCAGCATCTCAGTGTCATTTTTGTAATTAAGGGCCCAAAACTGGACACAGTATTCCAGGTGTGGTCTCACAAGAGCCCAGTACAGGGGGACGATCACTACCCTCGTCCTCCTGGCCACTCTGTTTCTAATAGAAGTCAGGATGTCATTGCCTTTCTTGGTCTCCGGGTCACACTGCTGCCTCATAGTCAGGCACTGTCAACCAACACTGCTATGTGCTTTTCTGAAGTGCAGTTTCTAGCCGTTCTTGCCCAAGTCTGTACTGTTGTCTTGGGTTGTTATGGCCCAGATGGAGGACCTGACTCTTGGCCTTGCTGAGCCTCAAACAATTTGCCTCAGCCCATCAATCCAACTTCTTAGGCTTGAGTTTTAAACAGACACCTGACGTGTCTTAGTGGGAATATCTTAAGCATACAGACAGAACCCCAGATAAAGTTCTTAACTATCTTTGTATTTCTCTCAGAATCTTTGTCTTTTCTAGTTTGTCATCTGCAAAGTGGTCCTTAGGCTCTGTTTTCCCTTGTGGGTAGAATTAAGTTTTGGTTTGGTTTGCTTTTGTAACACAGACTGGTAATAAGAAGAGCACCTCTTACACCAGTGCAACCTCAGGATTACTTTGATGTCTTAATCATAGAATCTTTCAGGTTGGAAAAGAGCCTTGAGACCATCAAGTCCATCAATTAACCCTACTCCACTAAGTTTACCACTAAATCATGTTGCTATACCACATCTAAATGACCTTTAAACACATCTGAGGATGGTGACTTCCGTGGGCAGCCTGTTCCAAAGCCTGAGTGACTGTGTCTCCACCACTCTGGAAACAAATCAGCTTTGTTTCTCAAACGGGAGTTTTGAGATGCTGGACCATCTTTGTCATTGGCAGAGACCTGGGGTCTTATTTCTGGTTTCTAACTGCTGTGGAAAACAGGACTTTCACCACCCTCTTAACACTGTGACCTGTGCTAGCACATTGTAACATTTGAGATCTTTATAATTGTGCCTTCAGTCGATACTTGGCTGCAGGTAGACTGTCTTTGGAGTGCTGTGCATCAGAGAATCATGCAACTAGAGCCTTTCTCGCAGCCAGGAAGCAAACAGTGTTACCCAACAGGCAGTCACAGAGATACTTGGTTGGAAATTGCCCTTCCTCCTCTTTATCACTGTGTTTCTTCCACAGACGAGGCCACAACGTGCTGAAGGTTCAGCTCCCATCTAAGGAAGAGCATGTCATTCTGGTGCGTCTATCAAAAATCCAGCGAGCCCTTTATACGGAGTTCATGAACCGGTTCAGAGATGCAGGCAACAGTGGTTGGCTGGGACTGAACCCACTCAAAGCTTTCTGTGTCTGCTGTAAGGTAGGTTTTGTCAAGGGATGCAAAGAGGGGTATTAGTATGTAAGGGAAAGGCAGGAATATGAGTCAAAGCGGGGTAAAAGTGTGGTTGGCCAAGCACATTATCTGCCCCCAGAGTGCCCTACAATAGCCCAGCAGAGCTGTTATCCCTATTTCCAGAACCAGGGGACAGGAGTATTAAATACCTTTTTCAAACTTGTGCAACCATCAGCTGAACCAGTACTGGGCTGATATCTTAGCTCTGTGAAGAGGCAGCTGCTTCTGCATTTGCTATGTAGGCTGTGCAGTGGCTTCCTGTTTTGTTCCCAAGAAAGAACTTGGTGGTTCTGAAGTGAGGAGAGCCTTGGTTAAGGTGATTGATACCTTGTGTCACGGCAGGGTCATGTTTTCTGTTTTCATTACCTTAATGCAGTCAGACTGGTTTTGTATGCAGTTCCACTTGGGGATGGTGAGGAGATGACCAAAACATTAGTTATTTCCTTTGAAATGCTGTGGGAGCTTTCAGTCCACCATCACTGGCAAGCATAGGCCTAATAACTTTCTTTTCTTACCCCTTCAGATCTGGAACCATCCAGATGTGTTGTATGAAGCTCTGCAAAAGGAGAATCTGGCAAATGAACAGGACTTGGATGTGGATGACCTTGGCACAGCAAATACTAATTCCCGCTGCCAGCCTCAGGGAATGAAAGTCAAAACAGAGAGTAATTCATTGGCGTCCCCGGTTGGAGAAGCTACCAACAGCAAGTTCCTCCAGAGTGTTGGCTTCAACCCTTTTCAGGAGAGAGCAAATCAGGTCGTTACGTATGAATGGGTGAGTACCACTGCTGGAAACCTCTTCACTTAGAGAGTTATGGTAAACACAGGCTAGAAACTTGTTCTGAAAGATGCACTTCATTTTGCTAGGGCAGTTTCTGAAGCAAAACAAATAAAAAACTTCTGTATAAGAGCTGGAGATTTCTTTTACACCACATAGCATCTTGATAAGAGTGTCTGAATGGTCCTGGGTAAGGATTTGGGGACTCTTTTGAGGCAGGAGTGCAAGCAACACTCTTATACCATTGTTTTCATCTGACTCAAAATGCTTGGACTTTGTTATTGTAAAAGAGGTGTTAGGGTAAAGTTTAATCTAGATAAGATGATGGTAGATGTAGTGACTGGAGGGAAGATCTTGAGATAGGAAGTCATGAGAGGTTAAGAGGATGCTCATTCATCCATACTTAAACAAGTTTTTCATTTAGAGCTTCTGAAGTGGAAGACAGCAGCACTAGTTGGGAGTAACATTGTCATCTTGACCTGGCTGAATATAGATAACCTCTCTGCAATGACTTATTTTTCTGACCTTGAGACAGGAATGTTGAATGAGCAACTCCACCTGTAATCCTCTCCTGTTTCTTGGCAGGCCAAAGACATCTTGTGCAATTACCAGACAGGTGTCTTGGAGAACTCGCCCAAGATGGTGTTACTGTTCCATCTAATTGAAGAAAGTGTGAAGCTTGGAGACAAGATCTTGGTTTTCAGGTAAGCAGAGTATCAACAGCTGATGCTACCGCTACTAAATAAGTGCTGAAGTAGTTTAGTTGAAGCCCTCTCAGTAGGAAGACATTGTTACACAGGGTGAGTGGTGCAGCGGTTCCCCTTTTCTCCTTTATTATATTAGATCCTGGTTTTCTTCCATGGATTTTATACTTCTGCTACTATCAAACTTATGACTGAGAGGTGCGCTGCCACAAACAGGGTTTGATGACTGTCAATGGCGTCACGGTTTGGGAAGAGTTCTGGTACCCTACTTTTGCTGCTGTGGAGTCTTTGTTCTGAACAGAGATCTTGGTTTTGCAGCCAGAGCCTGTCCACGTTATCTGTCATTGAAGAGTTTTTGGCAGAGAGACCAATGCCAAGTCCCCCAGGCTCAGATGAAGGAGTTCACAACTGGGTCCGCAACATCAACTATTACAGTGAGTGCAGCCAGTCCTCCTCATTTGGGACAACACTGTCTGATCCTCTGTGATGGACTAATTCCTGAAAGCCACCCACCATCTTCTTGCAGCTATCCCTGGCTGTAAAAATGCTCTCCTGAATAATTCTTCTGATGAACTCTCTTCACATTGTTCTTACTTTAGTTGCTTTGAAAGACAGTGGCAGTTTGATAGCTACTAACTGATAATTTCTGAATCCCCCTTTTGAGATCTTACTCAGAAAATGTTAGACATCTTTGACACATCACATGCCAGTCCTTTTCAAAATTGTAAAAGAAACTTTTTGCATCTTATTTGGATATTTTTTAGATGTTGCTTCCCAAACCAGAATCACTGTGGAATGCTTTCAGTAGCTTGGGGCTGTGAATTCCTCCTCCCCTCTTCCCTTGTTCTGGCATGGGTTGTTGCTTTGTGTGGTTACTTTACAGACGAGGACTGAGTAGTGGATAGGGTGTTCCTGATTTTTTTTTTTTTTTTTTGCTGAGCTGCCAGTAGCAGACTGCTGCTCAAGAATAGAGACATTGACAGCCCCCCTGCACTCCTTTGTACCAGGACTCTCTGTGCTCAGATCAAGCCTCTGGGATTTTACCAAAAGCTTTCACAATTTCGCTTTCTTAGTTCCTCAGGCTTCTAGGATACATGAAGCTTTTTTGCTCTTGTCTGCTGTCCATCTTCTTGCCTAATATGGAGCCTTGATGGGCTAGGTGTGGTTTAGCACTGCCAATTTTGGCCTTGCCAAGCTTGATTTTTGTTGTGCTTGATCTTTCCCTTCAACAAATCCCAACCTGCCTGGCTGGGCACATTAGAGCCTACAGAGTGGTCCAATGGAGGTCCTGGGGTGCATGACTTGAGGAAGATCTAGAATTGGTTTGGAACCAGTGCCAGAGCTCAGTGTTTGGGAAATGATTTTGTTCTGATGGAATTCCCCTAGACATACAGGGCTATTAAATGTATCCTCACTTTCCTTCTCAGGATTAGATGGCAGCACCTCTGCCTCAGAGAGGGAGCGGTTGATTAACCAGTTCAATGATCCCAGTAACACTTCTGTTTGGCTCTTCCTTTTGTCCACACGGTGAGTTGACTGGAGCAGAAAGGCACAGTGGAGGACTCAACACTGATGCTCTGCATGCATAGGGCTTTTCCTTTTTGAAAGTCATTATTTGCTTTCTCTATGGAATGATAGTGCCATCTGCTTCTTAATTCCGAGGGATGTAGGACTTTAGTCCTCTGCAACAACTGAAACAAAACATGAGTTTGGAGTTGCCTCTATGACTGGAGGGAACTCTCCATAGACATTTTGTGGCCTCTTGGCTGTGGTGATTGTCGCTGCCTAGAAGCTTTGAAAATTTGCCTTGGCAACAATTTGAAATTTGCCTTTAACTTCCAGTGCTGGATGCTTGGGTGTCAACCTCATTGGAGCAAACAGAGTGGTGGTATTTGATGCTTCTTGGAACCCATGCCATGACGCCCAGGCTGTGTGCCGAGTGTACCGCTATGGGCAGAAGAAGCCTTGCCACATTTACAGACTTGTTTCTGATTATACCCTTGAGAAGAAGATCTATGACCGTCAGATCTCCAAGCAAGGCATGTCAGGTAAGTGTGGATGGACTCCACTCTTTTTAGTTCCTCTAAGTCCCATGTCTGTGGTTTTCATCACTTTTTATAAGGTTGAAAGCCAAGCAAGCTATGAAGTGACAGAGACAATGTCCTAGGGCTGTGTTTGACGTTTGTGAAATGACACTGACATGAGATCCTATAAGAAGTTCATGGTAGAGCAGTAGGGGTTGGAGATCAGGATCCTGCAGCCTGGTTGTGCTGCCAGTCCAACCAGTGCTGTTTACCTTCCCTGCTGCTTTCCTGGCTGCTGCAACAGACTGGAGACTTGAAGGTGGTCATCCTGTTTTCCCCTGTGCCTGGGCATTACTTGTCTTAAACTGGGCCTTATTTATTAAATAGCTATGTGCCTCCATTTCTCTAGCAGCAGAAGTGGGAAGATAGCAAATTAAAATGTATCTGGTAGTGATTACTTAGGAGGCAAGAGTCATGAATTCATTCTGGATCCAAACTAGTCTTCTACCAAAAGTATCTTGTGTGGTGGCTTGTGCCATCTGTCAAACTGCTTTTGCAGCACATGCAGCTGAGGGTTGTGGCGGCCCAGAAAGAGTTCTGCTGCCCCTGTCCTTTGTCTTGAAACTCAACTCTGAAGGCAGCAGCCCAGCGTGATGAGTTCAGTGCTGCCTTGCGCTTGAAGTGGGGTCCCAAGGCAGCTGGCCTGGCTTCTAGGAGAGTCCTGGCCAGAGATGTGCACTCATTTGCTCTATGTGCAGGAAGAAACATCCCAAGGAAAACTTTCAGTCTGTTGTGACAGAGACTGTAGCTGCTATTCTGAGCTTTCAGCTCAACAGAGTTCTGAAAATTCCAGTACCTGGTTATTGAGCTTTTTGCCAGGATTTGTGGGAGGGCACGTACTGCTGTGGTTGCAGTTCTCTCCCAGGGTGTGTGTTTTCAGCCTGGAGATGAGGGGTGGATCACCATCCATAACTAGCTTTGTGTTCCTGCATTGCCAGGAGCTCAGTGGCCTGCCCTACACTGCTGTGCAGTCCCAAGCACAGGGCATTTGTCAGCTTGACTTGGCCAAACAGGCTCATCTGAACGGAGCTGATTTTTTTTTTTTTCTTCCCCCCCTACCCTGACATTTACAGAAGAGTTCTGAGTCTTGATTTTGCAGATTGCAGAGAAGGAGCTCTGTTAGGACAGGCATGTAGGAAGGGCAGCAGCTAGCACTGTCTGTTTCCTTCACTACTCACTCCATTCTCTCTTTTCCAGATCGAGTGGTAGATGATCTGAACCCAGTACTGAACTTCACCCGACGAGAGGTGGAGAACCTGCTGCATTTCGTGGAAGAGGAATCCGACCCTGCTCAGCTCTCCCTCAATCCAAGCAAGATGAAGGAGTCTGTTCTACAATTAGCCTGTCTCAAGTATCCTCACCTCATCACCAAGGTAAGAGCAGCCTTCTTTGCCCAGCACTGCACAAGCAGGAGGAGGCCTGGAAGAGTCTGTATGATGGGGACATGGTGGCAAAAAGGAGGCATCTATGTGCTGGTGGGAGTAGGTAAAAAATTCTTCTCTAATAGTCCTGCTGTTCCCTGCAATATCTCCTACAAGTTTAGAGCCACCTCTTACACAGGTTTGGGGGCAGTTTGTAGGTAACCCCTTTCTTCAGTGCGGTGCTAGCAGGAAAGTGGCAGTGGTTTATCCCAGCTTACCGCCAGCTCTCTTCTCTTTTTAAAATAAAGCTGGGACAGCCAGCACTTACCTGTGTTGTGAGGAGTTTTGCTGGTGGGGTGGTGCTGAGGGGTAGTTCTTCGGGCTCTGGGGGCTGTGTGACATCTCCTAGCCTGATCTCTGGCTCATGGGGTTTGCTGTGATGGCCTTGGCTGGGCAGGTGAATGACTGTCGCACCTTGGGGTGAGCTTTGTTCACATCTGCATCGTTGCTCCTTGCATACTTTGCAATCATCAGTTCTACCTCCCAACTCCTGTTCAGGTACTGGGAGGCTGCCATTTGGGGCATGTTGCTTCCCTCTTGTGGTGTACTGATGTCAAAACTTCGGTGCTGTGGGCTTGCAGGAGCCTTTTCAGCATGAGTCACTGCTGATTGACCGGAAGGAGCACAAGCTGACCAAGGCAGAGAAGAAAGCAGCTAAAAAGAGCTATGAGGAAGAAAAGCGAGCATCCGTCCCCTACACTCGGCCGTCGTACGCACAGTATTACCCAGCCAGTGACCAGAGCCTGACGAGCATCCCTGCCTTTAGCCAGAGGAACTGGTGAGTGCCCGTCTCTTCCCCTTCTTTCTGTGCTGTAGACACGAAAAGAAGGGGCAAAGGGCATTTAGCTCTGTCAGTGGGGACACTGCACTTTCCTCTTTCACTAGGCGACCAGCCCTGAAGGGTGAGGACAAGCCAGTGGCAAGTGTCCGCCCAGTTAAATCCACCCCTATTCCTATGATGCCTCGGCATGTCCCCATGGGCAGTACAGGATCAACCTCAAGTTCCAGCTCTGCTGTTAACTTCCCCATCAACTACCTGCAACGAGCTGGTGTCTTTGTACAGAAGATTGTCACCACCACAGGTGAGTTGCTAGTGATTTGAGTTGCGATGCCCATGGTGAATTGAGAAGCAAGGTGAGTTGTTGATGGCCCTGTGTGCTGTGGGGTAGATAGGCATCAGAGCCATCGGCACAGCCCTCTGCATTTGGGTGGTTCCCCTGTGTCTGGGGGACTTTTTCTGCAGGTGTGCAGTGGGCATGGGCCTACTGGGTTGTTGAGAGTGAACTCTTCTTGAGAAGGCCTGCAGTAGTCATTAGTTGTTGTTGTTGGGATAGTGGAGATGCTGTGCCAGGAAAACAAGGATTTTGCTTCCTGGGAGCCTCTGCTGCCTTCCTGTGCAGATCAGAAATAAATCCAGGACATAGCAAGCTAAAGGGGTTTGGTGTGCACCTCCCTGCTTCTGCCTGTGGCTGACGTGGTTTCATGGGCATTTCTTTTTCTCCCCCCACTTCCAGATATTGTGATTCCAGGTACAAACACATCCACCGATGTCCAGGCAAGAATCAGTGCTGGTGAGAGCATCCACATCATCCGAGGGACAAAAGGTAGGAGTGTCTGTCTTAGTGGGATTTGTGGATGAGGTCCTAGGCGGTGCTAATTAGCACAGAAAAGAATGTAAAAGCATGAGTTGGTCTCTTGAGAAGAAAAGAAACAAGAAGTCGAGGAGACCTGGGCTTTGCGGTGCCTCCGCTGTAGCACATGCTTTGAGTGTGCTCTTGTAGCTGATGCTTCAGGGCTATTGCAGCTGCTCCTGCCTCTGAGAAGAGCTGCTGAACTTTGTGGGTAGCTTTCTCATTCTCACAACCGCCACTGGGACATCCAAACATTTCATGTCGCTCACACAGCAAATGAAATCCCACATTTCCCACTGCCAGCACATTGGAGGGGCTGAACTCCAAGCCAGGAAAACTGAAAGGCTGGAGAAGAGAAATGAGGAAGGAGGCAGAAACTCCTCCACCAATCTTCCTGTATGATCTGTGGGCTGGCCTTAGGCAGCACTGCTGTCCCCACTCCTGCCCAGGCAGCCTCATGGGCTCACTGACCAGGGCAATAAGCTGAGACTGAAACAATGAGTGACTTTGTTTTGCCTCTGTTCCAGGGACATACATCCGTACCAGCGATGGGCGGATTTTTGCTATCCGGACCACTGGGAAGCCAAAGGGCAATGAAGACCGTCGGACAGCTGCCTCAGGTAGGAGCTTGTGAGTGCTGTGTGAGGCTCATGTGCTTTCCTACCCCAGTGCCTGGGGCAGTGTTTCCTGGCCATGCTCTGTTACACCTGGTTGGCTCAGTGGTTAGAGCATGTGACACTGAATTCTTGGGGTCATGGGTTGAAGCCCCATGTAGGACATCTTGAGACAGTACTGTAGGCTTACCCTGCTCCAGCAGGGGGGGTTGGACTTAGATGATCTTTCGAGGTCCCTTCCAGCCTCTAACATTCTGTGACTCTGTGTGCAGATCAGACCCCACAATCTCCCCATAACATCCCCATCTGCCTTTCCACTGTTGTGTCTTGGCACCCAGGTTTTTCTCCAAAGTTGTCTTTCTCAGCTGCTCCCCCATCTCCTTTTTTTCAGGCTCCCAGAGCTCTTCACTGGAGTCCACAAGCAATGGCAGACACAGTGCCTCATCACCGCAGCTCCCCAGCACGGAGGAGCTCACCCGGCCCATATCCCCCGACAGCCCCGAGATCATCAGTGAGCTGCAGCAGTACGCAGAGGCAGCAGCTGCCCGGGAGTCCCGGCACAGCTCTCCCAGCACCAACGTAGTTCAGGGCCACCCTGCCCACATGGACAACGTGCCCGGCTTAGCAGCCCGAGGAGCCGAGCAGCATGTGGGGATTCACTGCATGGCTCCCTCTGTGTCATCAGCCCTGCCGGCCACCAGCCAGCATGCTGACGCCCACTCAGTGTTGGACTTACGAGGCAACAAGCGCAAGTCAACCTCGCCGTCGGCTCCGGAGGAACAAGCCCACAGGCAGCAGAAGAAGCGCCTGTTGCCATCGTCCATGCAGCCATACGAACACGAGTACCCCGTCTCTGGTGGGTTCGCCATGCCTCCTGTCTCTTTAAACCACAACCTAACCCATCCGTTTGCCTCCCAACCAGGAAACTCCTTGTACATGGGCACTGGCTCCTCTTATTATCAGCTGCCCAATTTACTCCCAGACCCTCATCTGGTGTTTCCTGTGACTACTGACCCTCTGCTGACAGCCGGCACCACCAGCTCTTCTGCTGCTACCTCAGCCACCGCCAGTGTTCCCTCATTCATGCTAAACCCTTCTCTGACGGGGGTGCTCCCCAATTACTCGATTCCCTTCACGCAGTCACTCCTGCCCGAGCCCAGGATGTTTGCTCCTTTCCCAGCTCCCGTCTTGCCTAGCAGCCTTCCCAGGAGCATGGCATCTGCCTACCCTGGCTACATGTCCCCTCATTCGGGCTACCCGGCTGGGGGCCTCCTTCGGTCCCAGGTGCCTCAGTTTGAACCCCAGGAGGTCCCAGAGGTGGGATGCAGTTCTAATGATGAGGACAAAGATGATGATGTTATAGAGATCACAGGGAAATAATGGGCCCAAGTTCTGCTAGGTCTTGGAGGTAAAAAGTTGCAGGACCTTTTTGGGAGTCAGGATTGGCAGCTGGTGGAGCAGTGGGTGTGGAGGTTGTTTCTTCTTTTCCTTTTGTTTGCTTGTTTTTTAGCTGTCAAGGATCTGAATTGTATTAGGGGCTGGGAGATGGGAGGGCAATAGAGTGGACCTGTGAGGGCTTGGGGGATCAAGAGTCAGGGGAGGAGGGAAGCAGTGATGCAAAACCACAGGAGTGCCTCCTTCCCATGCTCTGTCTGTCTGTCTCTGTTCTCTGTCTTGTCTGGAAGGGAGAGGCTTGGTGTTGCAAGTCACTGTCCTCCTCAGGCCTGGAGGCATGGGCTTGACTACAGGCAGGGCTGAGCTCCCTCTCACGTGAACTGCCTTATCTGTGAACTTCTCGTACTCCGGGAGCTGTGAGCGAGGGAGGGGTCACTCCAGCAGAGGTTGGAGGTGAAGCATTTTTTACTGCGGGGGGGAGCAGGGGTAGTTCTGTGTCATGTGTGTTTGGGGGGGGATTGATGTTTGAAAAAAAGAAATAGAAAAAAATATACAAAGCACCCCACAAACAATTTATCCTCTTCAACTCCACATGAAACTAGTGTGAGGGCTCCAGGCAGACTCCTGCTGCAGCAAGGGGTCAGGGCTCCTGTCCCCACTTCCTAGGCCCCTCTGGAGGGTCGCAGCCAAGGTAGGTGGGTGCTGTGGTTCTGATGCTGGCTCTGTACCAGATGAGTGGAGCAATCCCAGATGTCTCCGTGGCCATTGAAGGGGAATCCTGGTGACTTCCCCAGCTCTGGTTATACCAGGCTGTGTGACAGCCACGTCTCACCCTGCTGTTGCCCACCAGATCTAGAGGGAGGATAGGTGGGCTCACTGCTGCTGTGAACAGCACCAGGCAGTGGAGAAGGTTGTGAGGAGACACCGGACCCGGTGCCGGTTGCTGTTATCTGTGATCGGAGCAATGTTCCCCTTCACAGAATTAATTTATTTCATGAAGGTGTAATATTTATTGCTCTTTCTTTCTACTCCTAAATTAATTTCCATATTAAAATAAAATGCTGGCCTCCATTATACAGTGGTCACTGTGGGTTGTCTGTGTGGGGATAAGCAGCCACCTGATTGAAGGAAGACCAGTGGTTGGAGGTTGCCAGTAGCTGACCCATGTTGCACTGGCGTAGCAGAGCAGAGAGAAGCTGCTCTGGACAGTCTGTAGCAACAGGGGGGGCAGATGGAGTCCTCTTATCACATGAGGGCATGTTTATGTGTCTGTGCTCATGCCAGTGAGGAGGAGTGTTGCTAGGTGTACGGAGGTGGGAGGGCAGAGATGCTGCCAAGGAAGAGCAGAGGCAGCAGAGCCTGGTCCTGTCCCTCCAGGCAGAGGATGTTCTCGCCTGTGTGTGATCTGGGTGTCGCCAGGCAGAGGGTGTTCTTGCCTGTGTGTAATTGGTAGCTTGTCAGGGACCTTTTGGGCCATGGAAGCTGCAGTCACTGGTGTTTTGCTGGGACCAACTAGGTGTAGGGCAGGATGACCTGACATTCCCTGTCAAAGAGCACTGGAAGATGGGGACCACTCCCCTTCCTGAGAAAGATTGAGAGGGAGGTATGTGTGCACATGTGTTACCAAACTGTAATAAAACACGTTATGGGGCTTTCCTGGTGTCTTTCTCTATTTAATGGACATTGTCTGTCAAACATAGCCGCAGCCGTTGGTAGAAGCCTTAGATCAACAGTTTAGCTATGCAAATTATTTTAATTATTTTTTTAAGAAAAAACAAACATTAAAATAGTGCTTTCTTCTTTAACATATCCTAGGAGTTGAAAACCGAGGGGTTCTGAGCAAACTGCTGGACAACTTGTCTTTGGATGCACCATGGAAATAAAAATCAAACCCCCCCACAAAAGTAACAAAGCAAATTAACTGATGGTGTTCATGCAAGTTTCTCCAAAGACTTGACAGTGCTGCATCTGTGAGTCGTGCCCTCGTGTGCTCTGTGTCCACCTCGTGCACAACCCTGTGACACTGATTGTATGACGAGCTTGCCCAGATGTCCATTGCATCCCTGTGAGGCTGGTGGATTTGGGGGAATGCGCCTAGACAAAGGCTTTCCTTCTTGAGAGTTAGCAAGGGTTGAGACCTGTGGGTGCATGGGATTGGCTAGAGCCCTCACTAGAGCCCTGCCACAACCCCTGTCCCCAGTGGTGGTGGTCAGGGTAGTGGGTTCATCAGTGGGAGTCTCCTGGGGATTTTCTGTGGCTCTGTGCTGGGACAAGGCATGCAGATTGGGCTGGGGACAGTTGGCACCATGGCTCCTTTGTAGTACCTATGACTGTACAGTTTTCTTTGCTCTCTGCCTCTGTTGGACAGCACCCGGGCCTTCCTGAGTGGGCTCTGGTGTGTCCCAGTGATGTTCTCCTGGGTTTCCCCAGCATAGCCCAGCTCCTGTGGACATAGGGGTGGAGGTGGCTGCCACAGGGCATTGGCTGCGTGCCGCAGGCTGGCTTAACCTCCTGGCTGCTGTGAAGGTTCTCCTGGCTCCTGTATGGCCATGGCAGCTTGGAGACTCCTTGTTGGCCCCTCCGATGTGGCTGCCCCTGGATGTGACCCACTGTGAAGGGCTTCCTCTCACTGCAAACACCTGCAGCTCTGGGGTGTCCCTGCTCAGCAAGTGCCCTAGTGGAGCCCCAGCCACCCTCACTGAGCAAGGTGGGGTGATACAGCGCTGCTCTGCCCCAGTACCTGTCCTGAGCCATCTCCTCAGCAAGGGGTGGGTCCCCTGGACCCCACCAGAGCCTCAGCTGTCACAGGGCTGTCAGTGACTGGGGCCTGCTCCCCCCAATAGTGCTGTGGGAAAAGGATTTACTCCAGCCCACAGAAGACATGAGAGTGTCTGGGGTTATTTAGGGGCTTTCTCAGTGGGGTGATGTCTCTGACCCCTCAAACTCCTCTCCTGGGGGACTCCCCCTCGTTTGCCCTCCTCAGACTTTTTTCCTCTTCAGCATGTGGTTCTGCTGTAGAGGTTCCCACCTTGTGTTTTCTGTACGGGTTAAGTTTTTCTTTCACTGCTGAATTTCTGTCTCCAAATAACCCAGACAGAAGCAGCTGCCAGTTTTAGGTGACACTGAGGACAGCAGCACAGGACTCTCTGGCAGGATTTTGGACCTAGGGAAGATTTCTGAGCACAGCCCTGAGGCTGGGACAGAGCCACAGGGTCATGGGGAGGTTGCTGCCGTGAGCCTTAGTCTTAGTGGTCTTGTTACTCCCTGCTGACATCTGGGGGCATTGTGGAGGCCACAGGGCCAACTTGGTCCCCTTTGGGCAGGGTCTGCTGCACATTACCCCCAGTCCCAGCATGCCTGGGAGACTGGTGGGCTAGGTGCAGGTGCTTACAGAAGCAAATACTCTGGCAAGCAAAGAGTGGTATTTTCACTGGGGCTTAACTAGAAATTATGTGGAGTTTGGCTTAATGATGTCAGCAAATGGATGAATTAAGATCATGGCTGTTGATTCATAGTGGCTACCAGGCCAACAGAGACAAGTGCAGCCAATACCTTCACAAACTGGTGTTTTTCACTGCTCTGGGATGAATTTTGTTAATTAATCCAGTCTTGGAAAGACCAGGGAGAGGGGAGGGCTGGGGCGGGGGGCAGAGGTTAAAAGGGGAATGTAGTCCAGCTAGGTTACAGTGAGGTGATGGCTTCTTGTCCCTTCAAAGGGGTGACGGTGTAAGGGAGGGAGCAACCTCTGCTGCCTCCCAGACCACCAGCACCATTCACAGCTGCTCAGTGGCACCCCGCTTGGAGTCCCTGGCAGATCTGCTGGAGTCTGAAGGAATCCATCATTAAGCCTCATGTTGGGATTTCTTTTGGTTTGGGGTTCTTTTACTTCCTTTCCTTTTTTTACTACCGCCTTATTTTGTGGCCTGTCTTTGTGGTTGGAAAGAGGAATCTCGCTAGCAGGGTGGGTTGGTCAGTTGGCCCCACGCATGACCATGTGCTTCCCTCTTCTCTCTGTCCAATGGGACGTGCTCGCCCAATCTCCCCGAACAGAGACTTTGAACAATTTGTTGTTTATATGATGTATTTATTTTTACTTGTGTTTCATGTAATTTTTTAAAAAAAATAATAAATTGTAAGTTGCTATAACTGCCTGGGCTTTCTCTCACCTTTCTTTTTTGGTATAAAATAAACGTCAAAGCAGTGAAAAAAGGGTGTCGTTTGGAGCAGGTTGGAAACAGGCTGCACATCAGCACCTCTGCCAACCCTAGTGCCCCTTGGCAGAACCCAGGGTCAGCAAGCAGCAGCACTTAGACTCCATGGGCACCACCGCAGTCACCCAGGCAAACACCCAGGTGTCGTAAAAGCTGACTGTTGGCTTTTTCAGGCCTCTACGCTTCATATTGCTGCTGCTAACGGTTATCACTGAGGGGGAAAATAAAGAGAATAAATATCCTGTGGGGGGTGTCAATAGCTCAGAGTCTTGGCCTGTGCCTCGGTGGGGTGTGTGTAGAGGTGTCTGACAAGGTGTGAGGTAGTAACAGCGAGGCAGTATGGCAGGAAGCTGGGAAGGGTCTCAGAGCTGATGCCCGCATGTCAGAAGGGCCCCAGAAGGATGGGGAAGGGATCTACAGGCAGCCGCACTTCCTCTGCCCCTTCACAGGGGCTGGGGGTGCCTCCGCACCCTCCCATTCTTGCTGTCTGAGGACAGATGTTGCCACTTCTGGTGCCAGGCTTTCTGCCGCTGCCTTTCCTGGAGCCGCAAGGCATTGCAGTAGATGTCCAGGCTGGTGCCTGGTGCCCCCAGGGCCCTTGGAAAGCCCTTGTAGCCTGGGTGCAGGTCAATCCAGGGCTGGGGGTTCTGGTGGGTCCTTCCTAGCTCAGCCCCCTTGCTCCGTTTGTAAGGTGGCATCTCCATGGCCTCATGCCTAATGACACGGAGGCTATATCGGGTGAGGGGCCGGGAGAAAGTGCGTTCCACTGCCTGGCACTCGTAGGTGCCTGTGTCCTCCCTCGCCAGCTGGCGGATCAGCAGCCCTTGCTCCAGCACTGAGAAGTGCCCGTTGTTCCTGATCTGAAGCAGAAAAGCCTGGGTCAAGTCCCAGGGGACTGAACCAGCCCCAAGTCTCATCTCCACTGCCTTGTGCCCACTACCTCACTCAGGCCTGTCTCCTCGCCTTGTCCCACCAGCCACCGGACGGTTGTCTGTGGGGAACTTGCCGGGCACTCCAGGAAGGTTGAGTTCTTCTCCACCCCAAATACCAGTTTCTCCACAGCATCAGTCCCTACACAGGAGACAGTAGCAGAAAGGGGTGAGTATCCTGCATGGGAGTTGTGTGCCTGGTGGAGGGGGTACAGGTCAGGATGTCCAGCACATGGAGAAGGGCAGATGGTGCTGTGCAGCTGGTGGCACTGGTTTCTCAGGACCATTCTGCCAATCCTCACAAAGCTGGCTGCTTGACAAGGACTACTCAGAGGTGTGGGGGCTGGCACTCACCCTCTGCAGTGTCCTGGCACTGGCTGAGTGGGTCAGACTTGAGCACATCCTGGCAGCGGGCATGTCTGCAGGAGAGTAGGCAGGGCTATGGGGTAGCATCTGCCTCAGGCTGTGCCAGCCCTCTGGGGCAGAGCACCCAGGGCCAAAGGGAAGACTGGAAGATAGGCAGAGTTCTGGATAGAGGTTGGGCAGTCACTTCCCATCCCTGCTCCATTGGCAGGACAGGCACTCACCTCTTCTCAGTGAGTAGGTGGGGGCTGCAGGCCCTGCTGTCCCAGGTGCAGTAGGGGTCCCTGGCCAGGCAGCAGTCAGTGCAGGTTTTGCCATAGAGCTCACAGCGGTACAGGGAGAGCTGGAGCAGGCCCTGGGTACTGCTCACAAACAGCTCCTGCTGCTCAGGTGAGCAGAGCAACCACTACTGTCAGTGCCCCCTACTGGAATGGAGCTCCCTGCCCCATGCTGAGTGGGGGCACTGGAAGACACAAGGAGTGGGGGGCAGAGCCTGCCACCCCCCAGACTGCCCTGTCGGGATCTGAGACCCTAAATGTGCCAGCCCTGGTATCAAGGGATATGGACAGAGGGGCTGAGGCCAGCTGCCCTCTGTATCCTGTCCCTCTGCTGCTTCAGGAATAAGCAGGAGGGAAGACTCACCCGCTTAGGTGACAACTTCATGTCCAGGATGGGAGAGGGCACCTGGAGGAGAAGGAGTGGGTGCTGAGCAGTGTTAGTCCCTCTTGGGTGTCCCTCCCTGTCAGTGGGTCTGGGACCACGTGGTGGTGAGGTGCTGAGGCCCTGGCTCATGTCCCTGGTCTCAGCTCCTCTGATGCAGCCTCGGCTGACCTCCAGTACCTTGGTGACACTGATCTCCTCCAGGCTGATGACCTCGGTGCCACGACTTGCCCCACCAGCCAGCCCCACCTTCAGGACTTGACCATCATCTGTGAACACGGCAGGAGAAGGAGGTGTCAGGGCTGGGAGTCACCTGCACCAGCAGGGCCCACATACCAGGCCAGCCGACCTGTGACAACAGTGTCTCCAGAGCTGGGTTGAGGTCCCACCTGTGCCAAGGAAGAGCACATCGTGGTGCCGGTTCTCCACCTCCAACCTGTGCACCACCAGCCGCTGCAGCTGGTAGGGCACGTTGACCCTCACTAGGATGGGCTGGCGGCCCTGTGGGTACACAGGCTCCCACATCAGCTGGTGGCCACGAATGAAGCTCATCACCTCATCTGGAAAGTCCTTGGTGGACTGCAGGAGTGGGTCGTACGTCTCACTGGGGCACTGCATAGCAACATGGGTGGCTTCATTAGGGCTGGGACACCCCATCCTGCTCCTCTCAACCCTGCCCCCTAACCCCTTACCGTGCCAGGACGAGGATAGGGGACACGGCCCTTGTATTCCATCCAGCGGTAGTCAAACCCCTCCTTGTGTGCAAAGGGGCCACTGAAGGCAGCTCTCACAGCAGCCATGGAGTAGACGCAGATGGCGGAGCCGCTGAACACGCTGCTGTGGGGGCAATGGGAGGTTGTCAGGGTCCCCTGTGCTGCTCCCTGGGGACCAGGCACCTGAGCATTTGTGCCATGAGCTCAGCTGCCCCCCACCAGCCCCAGAGTCACGCCGTGCACCCAGGGGTGACTGGAATCCCTTTGGCACAGCCAGTCCAGCTAGAGGGTGCTGGCTGTTCCGATGCCAAGCCTTGTGGTCTGGCAGATGGGCTGGAGAACCAACAGCGAGGCAAAGAGTGAAGTGCTCCCAGTGCTCTTCATCTGCCAGCTGGGTGCAGCTGCCCTCTTCCACAGCAGGACTCCCAGTGGGGCAGCACTGGGGGCTGGATCGCCCTGCTCACCTGGAGACTGTGAAGAGCCCAAAGACAAGGGGGTTCTGGGGGTCTCGGGTGCGCAGGAGGAAAACGTCCTCTGCAAAGAGAAGGGTGAAGGTGAGGCAGCCAGGAGCTGGGGATGCAGGTGGGCACACTTCAGGCTGTGCCCACCTCACTGAAAGGTTACTGGAAGAAGCAGCCATGGCAGAGCAGTGTTGCTGCTGCCTGTCGAGTAGACTGTGCACTCACTGAGCTGATCAAAGTGGGTCTCAGTGCCCTGGGGCCCAGGGATGGAACACACCAGGCGAGCCTTGAGGAACGTGCTCCAACGGTTGATAAGGCTGCGCTTCCCTCCAACATCATTCTGCAGGGCACCAAGAGCCAAGCTTAGCCTAATCTCTCCAAACCTTCCACCACATCTTCTCCCAGCCTCTCAGCTCTGGGGTGTGGTCACTACCCCATATCTACTGTTGTCATCTTCTTGGGAAGCCCCTTGGCACAGGGGAGGTAAAAGCCCCCCTGCTGGGACATGTGGCCTTTGGTGACTGACCTTGCAGACCCGGGCCACTCTAGCATGGATGTGTCGCCTCTCCCACTGCCCAGCCTCCATGGCTGTCTCACGGAAGAAGATGTAGATCTTGTCATCATGTGGGTTGTAGGTATCTGGGATGGCATAGGCGCTGACAAAGGCAGGCTCTGCAGGGGGTAGAAACACCACTAGCCCTGTGCCCTGGTAGGACCCTCTTCTACTGCCCTTGGAAGTCCTCAGAAGCAGGGTGAGATGCTGAGGGTGAGATGCTGGGTGTAGCCCAGAAGGCAGATCCCCATTGCTGGTGCTCAGGCTGCACTGTGTGTGCTGGACCATGGGTCCCACCAGAGGCTTCATCAGTGCTTCATCCCAAGAGTCCAGCATCAACCCAGCAGTCAGAAGAGACATGCCCCCTCTGCTCCTACCGTGTAGCCAGTGGTCCTGATTCTGCTCTGTGCGGATGTAGCTCTGCTCAGCCCCATGGACCCAGGTGCGGAAGAAGGCAGCACTGCTGCCCATGAAGTCGCTGGAGGTGCCTGAGTAGAGCTCCCCATCTGTGGGATCAGAGGTGGGGCGGGGTTTGAGGTTCAGTGAAGATACACTGGCAGTGCATTGTCCTCAGGGTGGGGATGGAGGAGGCACAGCCTGGCTGGGAGCCCCTGTCAGACCCATGAGCCAGTATGGCCTCCTGCCCCCAGCCTACCCAGCCCTTCAGCAGCACTGGCATGAGGCTGGTGATGGGGCACACCCCTCTCATCTACACCCTGCATCTGCCCTTCTGTGCCAGGACTATGAGGTCGGGGTGAACCAGGGCAGGACTGGGCTCTGTGGGATGGTTCCTCCCACTTGCAACTGCTCTGACACCAGCCCAGAACTGCAGCCAGGCCATTCTCAGTGCTCCCGATTCCAGTATCACCTCTGCCCACTGCTTCTTCTTACCCACAAGAAGTCCTGTAAAGGGCTCATGGGGGCTGTAGGGGCACCGTCCTCGCCCTGATTCCAAGGAGTGAGTGACCAACTGCATGGGACCCTGTCAGAGCCAAAGGGGAGATGTCAGCCTGGAGGACGCCGGAAACCACAAGAAGAGTGGTGAGTGCTCCACTCTGCAGCAAGGGGGTCCAACAAGGGGGCTGCCAGCATCCTCCCTGTGTGCATGGGATTCCTGGTACTGCTAAGCTAGGGCCATGCAGGTGGCAGGGACTGTGCCAGGTGCCCGGCTGCCTCTACCCCTACTTGCTGGGGGAGAGGATAGGGAGATGATGAGAGTCTCTTGCCACCTTCTGCAAAGGGGCCATTGCTGGCTGTGGAGTTGCTCACCTTCCCACGGGCTCCCAGCTGGACAAAGGCACAGACAGGCTGGTAGGAGCCAGTCCCACAGGCAAACACGTGGCTCCTGTTGAAGGGCTGGAGGAGGCGGATGAAGTTGGCACAGTCCGTCTGCTCGGGGATGGTATTGTCAGTAGCTGAGCCAAACTCTGGGCACCCACCAGCTCACAATGTGTCTGCTAAGCTTGCAGGAGCCTGTTCCACACAAGCTGAACCCACCTCCAGCTGGCCCAGCAGCCCCATCTTGGGCAGAGCCCCACTCAGCTTTTCAGGGCTCAGGGGGAGTCTGATGGCCACGGCAAACTGCCCAAGCCGCTCACCTCTGCATTCTTCCCCGCCAGCTGGCAGTGCTCCACCTGCTCCCTTGGGGCTGGCCAGAAAATCTGCAAACAGAGACCCCTGATGCAACCCCCACTGTCTTGCACCTGGGTCACCAGCTCCCACAGGCACCAGCGGGACCAACCTCAGCCAAAAGGTGCTATCAGGCTCAGCAAATGCACAGGGCTGCTTTGCAACAGTTCTGATGCCCCCTTGGGTCCCAAGTCCCAGCCAATTTCAGTGGGCAGCATGCCAGCAGCTCCAAGTGTTACAGGGACAGAATTGGGTGGGCCACGGCACACCCCACCAGAAGGCAGGCTCGCCCGGATCCCAGCCCGTGGGAACTCTGGGCTGCAGCACCTTAATGAGATTTCCTTTTGTTGAGCCGCGGCCACTTGCCTGGCCAGCAGGATATCTTGGGATGCCACTAGCAGCCGTGCTGGTGGGGTCCTGGTGGCTCTCAGGGCAGCGACTGACTGGCTGTGAGAGCAGGGTGGTGCACACTGCCCTTCCACCCATGCCTGGGCCCACCCAGGTCTCCTCTCCTGACCAAGCTGCCCTGCCCCTCCCTGGTATTGGTCTCTCCCAGTGAGATTCAACACCATCAGGGTTGATGCCAGTGATTGAGACATCCTGGTGTGAATGTGTCCCTGGTGATGTTAGGTCAGCCCAGCTCAGGACACATTCAGCTCCACACCCCAGTGCTGGAACAAAGAGGAGGAGGTCAGCCTGGCCAGGGTCATGCTCACACTCTCCTCCAGTACTGACCTTCTCAGGCTCTCTCCTGGGATGGTCCAAGTGGAGCAGGAAGATGTGGTTTTTTGCTCCCACCATCAGCCAGCCCCTGTCTTCATCCAACAAGATGGCTTGGAAATCCATCCCCTCCCCTGAGGCCAGCAGCAGGCGGGAGCTGTTGAATTTTAGCAGATCTGAGGAGCACAAGGTGGGAATAAGGGAAATTCTTCTATGAGTGATACCTCAGGCAGCTGGAGGATTTGTGCTGTCCATCTCTGGGACAGTTCCTACTGCCTACCCCTGCCCCAAGGGAGCTCAACTTTCTGCCTTGGCAGAAAATCACCACAAAAATCCCCAAAGCTCATCATGAAGCCTCCTCCCAGTAGCCTACCTGGAGAAAGCAGTGGCCCAGCCCCTGGAGCTGCAGCTGCTCAGCTTCCAGCCTGCCTTTCAGAGCAGCTCTTGGAGCCCTAGATCCTCTGCACACCAAAGCCATGGGAAGAGGGCTGAGTGCAGAGGAGACCTGCCTGCTCTAGCCCCCATTGTGTTTTTCCTGGGCTTCACACACCAGGTCACTTTACTCTGAAAAACTGGTTCTAAGAGAAGCCCCCAGCTGCGTCCAAGGTGCTGCTGTGACCCTGTATCCACCCTCCACGCCATTCCTCCTGCTCTGTCCTGAGGCACAGCCTGAACCCAGCACTAGTCTGGCTCAGGAAAAGGGCATTTCAGAGCACCCCAAAGGCACTGCTAGAGGGAAGAGCCACCTTGCTGAGGAGAAAGTGAGACAAGGACCCAGCATGCTGCAAGGGGCATGGAGATGGGGCAGAAAGGGTCCGCTGCTCAGGCTGGAGCTCCTCCTGTGCAGAAGCTGAGGGATGGACAGCATAGCCCCACCCTGGCACCGCTGTGGATATGTGGGTGTGTGAGAAGGACAGTAGGTTCTTGTCTTTTGGTTAACTGCCCCTGAAACGACATCCCTGGGGCCCACACCAGTCCGTGATGTGCAGCAGCAGGCCTTGGGGTTGGCTGCCAGGGCAAACACCCCCCAGTATGGCAGGAGCATGGGACATGGCTGGGAGGCAGCTGCTGTTTCAGCCAGTGCCTGTGCCCAGGGATTGAGGCAAGGGACACCGAGGAGGGCTGTAGAGCACATAGAGAACATTGCTTTCCTCTTCAAAACTGGTGGAATCAGGCTACGGATAGGGTGAAGATTGGCTGTGCTGGCAAGGCCTTGGTGCTGGGCAGGGAGAGGTGCAGAAATAGGGGCATGGAAGGGGAGGTGGGGATGGGCTGCTGTTGGACCGGGACTGGAGGGAGGTGGAGTGCCCAGCAACAGGATAAGGGACAACAGGCACAAACTCGAGCACAGGAGGCTCAGTCTAAACATAAGGGAAAGCTTTTTCATGGTGAGGGTGACAGATCCCTGGCCCAGGCTGCCCAGAAAGTGTTTGGAGTGTCTGATTCTGGACACCTTCAGTCCCACCTGGATGTTTTCCCATGGGATCTGCTCTAGGGGATGCTGCTCTGCAGGGTGGTTAGACTACATCTCCATAGGTCCCTTCCAACCCTACCAGTCTCATTCCATGAGTGTGAGTCAGTTATCTGCCAGACCCAGGCTGAACGTCCACCCCAGGAGTCGGAGCGGTGTGTTGGGCTGAGGCAGGAAGCCGCCCTAGGGAGGCAGCGCTGGCTGCGGGGCCGGGCCTGCGACTGGGCCGTGGCGCTGGGTGCAGGTGGGGTGTACGTGGGCACAGACACAGCTCTGCTCAGAGGGGGCCCGCTGACCCAGGAGGTTGCCTCTCTCTTCCTTCCACGGCATTTCCAGGGCAGAGGGGAAACTGGAAATGGCACTGACGTCACCTGTCTGTGCAGGGGAAGGATCTGCTGGGCTGCAGGCAGGGGTCCCTGCCCAGATCTGAGCCAGGCTGGCTCCCAGCTGGCCTTTCCTTCTCTCCTTCCTCCAGGGCCAGGGCTCCAGTTGCTGCAGGATGTGAATCCTCCTCTGCCAGCAGCTGCTCCCAGCTGGGTCAGGGAGATCCTGACAGCTCCTTCTCCCACAAAACTTGTGCCCAGCCTCACTGCTCTCCTCTCCACCATTGCGTGCCCAAGGGCTTTCCTCAGGGGGCCTGGGAGAAGATTTCCAAGGCATTTCCCACCAGATTAACTGCTGAACTTCTGTCTTTTCCTGGGTGTCACTGCTGGGTCCCTGTACGACCCACCCTCCTGGATATGCCAACACGTGTGGGACCTGCCCCATCCCAGGGGAAGGGTCAGGCAGGGCATAGGGGAATCGAGCTGGGGTAGGAGGGAAGGTTCATTCAGTACAGGTGCAGTTAGGTGGAGTGGGACCAGAACTGCTCCCAGGGAATTTCACCTGCTGGTTACTCGCCAACCTGTCCAAGTCCCATCTGAGGACAAGGCTGGACAGGACGATGGAGGAGCCCTTGCTGCCTGCGGAAAGACCCAGGAGGGACTCATGGCCTTGTACTTGACCTCTGCCAGGGTTAACTACTATGAGGGTCTGGGCCAGCCTCTGGCAGGGTTCTGCTGCCTCACCAAAGGGTCATGGAGTGCTGTGGATCCAGAGCCTACCCACAGGGAGCTGCTCTGCACTACCTAGCTTATTCTTGACTTCAATCCCTCTGTAGGCCAAAGGCACTGGATCTATACTGGAGGCAGGGGACAGGGCAGACGGTGCAGCAGCTGTGGGGTGGCTAAAGCAATGGGTAAGCCTGGGGAAACATCCTCTCCTTTGTGTTCATTATCTTCCAAGGCCACAGTGTTTTTCTTCATTGCTGTAACTGCCTCATCCCATCCATCACCTCTGCCTGCTCCTTAGCTGTAGCAATCCCCGTGTGACCCTGGGCTTCCTGGGGTCACAGCCCGGCTGTACCAAGGGCTCTGTTGTCTCCTTCTCCCAGCCACCAGGCAGGGCACAGCACAGAGGAGACCCCTGGAGCTCAAGGGAATCCTGATGCTAAATCAAGCTTCAGCCCCTTCTGCTACTGGCTGATAAGACATGAATCAGTGTGGCTTTCAGTACCGATAACCAGAACCCACCACCTCCCTCACCCCTGACTATGGGTTGCACCGGGGTGGCTCCTGTTTCTTGCCCAGAAGACCCATTTGCTAGCTTCTAGCTGCCCTGGGATGATGGCATCAGGGGTCCTGGGAGACATGCTGTGGCTTCACTGCATAGCTGCCTCTGCAAATGCAGAGGCTTAGCTCCAGGTAACGTCAGAGCTGACCCAGCCTGACCCAGCTCACCCGGAGGCTGCATCTTGTTGCTATTATAAACCTCCTCCTGCCTCCTTGGCAGGGTGGGAGCCGCTGTTGTTGTTCCTGGCCCCATGCCCCGCACCTCATCCTTCCTTTGCTCTCCCAGCCTTTGGTGCCGTCATTTCCTTCTCATGGATTCTCTTCCATCTTCTCCCCCCAGCTCCACGGAGGGCTCGGCCTGCCTCCCCCATGCTGGGATCTGAGGGAAAGACTGAGCCCATAGATGGACACTCAAAGGCATCCTTTTCATTTGTTTTTTTTCTTTTCCTTGGGTTTTTAAACCTAAACTTCTCAAGGCATTGTGTCCTTGAACCTGCCCAGTGCTGTCTGTGAGTCACGTCCCCTGCCATTGTTCACGTTGGCCTTGAGCCCTCCTGATGCTGGGAGCTTCCTCTCCTGCCTCTGCCCAAGGCTCCTGGCATGTCTGGTCCCAGCACACTGTGGGGCTTTGAAACCAGCAGTCCCTCCATGCTCCTGCTGTCCCAGCAGCCCTTCTCCTTTTCCTCCTGCTCCATGTGTCCAAGCCGTGCTACCAGCAGGGCCATTTCCCCACGGGAGGTCCAGCCACAAGCTGAGGCCATCTTTCACCTCTCTGGCTGTCCCTGCTCAGGGTGATGGCGCAGGCCAAAGGGATGGTAGCCAAGAGGAAGTCCTAGAGCTACAAATGTGATGCCCGCGGATCTGGAGAGGGTCTGGCTGACCCCTGCCGACTGTCACATCCAGGGCAGCACTGGGGATGTGCTGGGTGCTTCTGCTTCAAAACACTTTGCTCTTTTTCATATGGGACAAGCTGAAAGCAGGTAAATTGGACAAGTCCTTGCTGTGGGTCCATGGCAACTTGACTAGCTGGCTCTCCTGTAACTGCTCCCCCATGGAGAACCTTTTCCTAGAAATTCCCTTCCCCGTGCCTCTGCTGGGCTGGGCACCCAGCTAGCTGCCACTCTGCTCTTGTGGCATCTTCACCCCACCAAGAGCAGGTTCCCCTTCGCATCAGGCACCAGAAGAGCAAACTGTGCCTGCTTTGAGGAGCTCCTAACTCAAACAGAAAAGATATGCAAGGGGGAGGACTATGATCTGGGCAGTGTGTCAGTTTCTGCTCAGCAGGAAAGGATGGGAAAAGGTAGGAGGCCTGAGGTGGAGCAGGTTTGTGCTGGTGGGAGACAGCACTGCCTGGGGCTCAGGGTCCCCACTGCTCTGCAGACATTATGACAGGGGACGTCTTGGGGCTGCCCAGGCCAGCATCATCCAAGGACACACTATAAATGCCCAGAAGACATTTCCTCCGGTTCTGGTGTTGCACTGGACTGGGGCAGTGTGTTCCCTGCTCAGATCCTTTCTCTGGTGCCAGTGCAGCATCCACAGGGTGGATGGATGACAGAGTTGGGTGGGTGTTTGCTGCTGCATGAAACATCCTGAGGGCCCAATGTGCAGAGATGTTGCAGCCACAACCATGAGGCCACTCCTTGACTCCCTTGTACCCCAGCCACCCTTTGCTTCCTGTTTGCAGGATGCTCTCCCAGCCCTCCCAAAGCAAGGAGCAGACTCCGAGGAAAGCTCACTCTTACCTCTGTAGGTGAGACGAAGGCGCGGGGCATGCTGCTTCCATGCCTTGCTGTTGCCCAGCTGCTGCAGCAGGAGGCAGAGGAGAAGCACAGCAAGGGGCATCTTGGCACTGGGTCACCTTCACAGCACCATGGTCCAGTGCTGAACTGCTACCTCCACTGCCAGCTGCAAGGAGAAAAGGAGGAAGGCTGCACCACAGTGAGCTGTGTCTGGGTTAGGAACCCTGTTCACTAACGCATTGCCAGCGTTTATCTGAGCAGAGCACCCATGGGCTGCTGAGGGTCTGGGACTTGCCCTTCCCTGAGGAGTGAGGGCTCAGGGGACACCAGGCTTGTCTGGAGGAGATCACACAGCCTGAACCAGCTAGGCTGTCCTCACACACTGGTAGGGTGAGAAGAATTTCTGAACATAGAACTGTTTGGGTTGAAAGGGACATACATCTAGCCATGGGCAGGGTCATCTTCAACTGGATCTGAACATCCTTGAGGTGTCTGACATGAGGGGAGCAGCGAGGAGATCTTGAGGACTGAACACCCAGCAACAGGTCCTTACAGCTTGGGCATCCTCTGCTAATTCCTCCTCAGACCCTGGTGTGTGGCCAGAGCCTGATAAGGGATTCTACTCTCAGCTTGGGGTTAAATTCTGTCTGTCTTTTGCAAGGGGGAATGAGTGGTTTGGAGCAGTGTTCATAAATGCCACTTCTGCATCAGCGATGCTGTGGCTGTACGTGACATGTCACCCTGGCTGGTAGCTCTGCACATTGCCTGATTATCAAAGACATCTCCAAGTCTACTAGTGTGTGGCAGGCCAGGACTCTTATATTCACAGCCCATCAGAGGGTTTCGCAGCCTCATCCACCAGCTCACAGGGAGGGAAGCTGCCCTGCCAGCCCTCACCAATTAAAGCTGACACATGGATGAATCTCACAGCCAGGCGAAAGGAGCAAGGCTGGCCAGGTGCCTCCTACCATAGTCAACGGCAGGACTGGGATGACCTCTGTGCTTGCCATTAAGAACCCTAACTCCGCTGCCAGCTGCAACCCAGTAGGCACTGAGCAGTGGGAACAAAGGCCATACCAGACCTCAATACGAGGCATGGCCCTCTCTGTTGTAAGAGGGACACTCAGGAGGGACATTCCAGTATCTGAGAGGGGCCTACAAAAAGGCTGGGGAGGGACTATTTAGGATGTCAGGTAGCAACAGGACATGGGGCAATGGAGCAAAGCTGGAGATGGGTAGATTTAGACTGGATGTGAGGAGGAAGTTCTTCACCGTGAGAGTGGTGGGAGCCTGGAATGGGTTGCCCAGGGAGGTGGTTGGGGTCCCATCCCTGGAGGTGTTTAAGGCCAGGCTGGATGGGGCTCTGGCCAGCCTGGTCTAGAGTGGGGTGTCCCACCTTGGTGGGGGGGTTGGAACTGGATGATCAGGTGGTCCCTTCCAACCCTAAGTGATTCTGATTCTATAACTTCTCCAGTGAAGTGATCCTGCTATGGCAGGGGGATTAGACTAGATGATCTTTCAGGGTCCCTTCTAATCCCTAATTATTCTATGATTCTATGAAGACCTGGCTCAGGAGAAGCTCTTGAGAGTCCTTAACAGCCCTGAGTGGCTGCACCTAGGCCCTGAGGAATCCACCCCCTCTCCTTCCCCTGGTACCCTTCCCATTATAAAAGCAGGGCCCATTTGCAGAAGGAGCTGGTAGTCTGTGAGGGGATGCTCTTGGCAGGGTTTCTAAGTTGTTGGAAGACCCACTGAGTATCTCTGGCATTTGGAGCTTCCAGTGACAGCTGGACAGGATGAATTGGACCAGAGTTAGGAATTGCATTATGTGTTTCTCAGGTAATTTCCATGGTGGCCTTTGTATGGCCATGGTGGGACATGGGCTGTGGTCGATGTCTGTTGTTGAATCTTTGGGCTGGTTTGCTTTCTCTGTGCCTGCCGTGAGTGAGTCTGTTGTTTCACTGGCTTCCTCTGTTGCTGGCTGTGCTATTTCATTTTTACCTCCTATAGTGATAAAGATCTACCTGTGTTTTCTGTCAATGGCTGCATCCCTTTTGTTAGGTTATGGAATGGGCAAAACAGTCTGCAGTTTAGATATTTTTCCCCAGTTATGAGTGTCCTGTACCTTTAACAGCAGTTCTGACTCCCCCTCTTGTTCTTCCAGTTCCATGGCTGAAAGGTTTGAAATGTGATTTTTGGTTCATTCCTGGCCACAGGCTCTTGGCACAAGGAGCATAGGATTTCTGCCATCCCAGTGGAAGGCTGTGGCAGTGGTGGTGCAGCCAAACCCTCCTCATTGCCTTGGTAGCTGCTTTCCACAAGAAGCACTTGACAGCAGTTCAGAAGGAGGCACTGGGCTCCAGGAGTTGGGATTCCTCTCCACCCTGCCACACGTGCAGCAGAGCCCATGGCCAGGACAGGGGGCAGCCCCTTAGCACAGCTCCTCTCCTGCCCAGTCCCTACTAGCACAACTTGTTTCTGCTCCAGAGCTTTCAGCCACCCCAAGAGACCTGAGACCCGGATGTGACCTCGGGGTGGAGGCAGGGCCGATCTCTGTCTCTTGCTAGTTTGAGGTGGCTTTGTCAACCCCTCCACCCCTTTCCTGGAAACTTTTCAACAGGTCAAGGCTGTCTGAGGAAAACACCAACCCACCAGCTTGATGAGTGTAACTGGGTTTCAACTGCCTATTGCTTGACCCACTGATTTTGGAGAATGGGTGTTCCCAGGTAAGTTTTCCTGTGCTGGAGCTGCTTCAGCTATTCCAGTTCTTCCCTGGCCATGAGCAACAGAGTGCCCAGCCCCACCCTGCTGCCTAGTGGCCATGCCTTGAGTGAGCTGTGCCCCTGATGGTCAGTGCCAGGACCTGCCTGGGATTTGGCAAAGATTTCTTTCCCTTTGCCCAAAGTGTGTTTGGTTTCTGGAGGACTTGGGAAGCCTCTAACTGCAGCTTTCTATAAACGGAGCAGGGCCCATGCTAGGCTCAGCTTTGGGCTAAGCTAGTCCTGACAAAACTTTTCACAGCCCAGTGCCCCAGAGGCTGCCAGGGTGGGTCAGGATTCTGCAGATGGCGGGGATGATCTCAGGGACCTGCTTAGTGGTTGTGGGGTGAGCCTAGGGGATGCCTCACATGCCTGCAGCAGGGGCAGGTGCACAGCCCCATGCACAGCTGGGCTGCACCAGCACTGGATCCTCTTGCTCTGGGAATGCCCAGGGCAGCCACAGCCACATACAGGAGGTGCCTGAAGTCCCAACAGAGCTAGAAGCAGGGTGGGAAAACGTAAGGGTCTTAAGGGGCAATAAAACTGTCACAGGGTGACTACTGCTCAGGAAGGCTGCCCCCCTCTCTGCCATCCTTTCACCAAGAGGTCAGGGCTCCCCACCATTGTGTCTGGGCAGCCGTGAGAGACTTGTTGTCTTTGTCCCCTGGCACTGACCTAAAATCCCAGCAGCACTCAGCAGTGCCCACAAACAGCCTGTGGCACGGGGGATCCTTCACGGCACTAATCAGAGTGGGGACACTGGGGAAAACACGTGTCAGGGTCATGTCCCCTGCCTGTAAACCCCTGCCCAGCTCTGCCTGTGGTGCAGGGCTCAGCAGTGGCAGTTTACATGGAGAGGGGGATGGTGGGTGTCTGTCAGACAGAAACAAGCTGCAGCTGATGAATCCAGGGTTAAATTAAACACTCCCGACAGCTTTAAAAAATCAGCTGTCCAGAGCTGCGGCTATTTCTATCTCTGTTTGGAGAGGAGAGGGAAGTGCTGATGAGGCCAGGCTGCTGGGCTGAGGGATGGTTGTGGGTTAAGATTTGATACTCTAGGTACTCTGGAGCCTGTGGGGACATGGGATGTGGATGACTGCAGCCCTGTTGTGGGGTGTGACAATTGTTGTGCCAGTGGCAGGACTGGTGACAGCACAGCATTGGGCTGACTTCATGCCAGCAGTGTCCAGCTGCCACCCTGTGCCCTCCCGTTTTGTCAGTGACCTGCAGATGTCCAACAGGCTTTAGGCTCTGAGCTGTCACCCAGGATCACAATTTCATGGTGCTTAGGAGCCAAAGTCCCCCTGGAAGTCTTAGCACAGACTGAGCAGGACAGGGAGGAAAAAGACCCCTCCTGTTGGGAGGGAAAGGAGATGCGAAGGAGCTGTTTATCTGTGAGAGCACCAGTTTCCTCCTGACAACGCCTGCGTGCCGAGATGCTGCAAAGTGTCAAACAGATCACATTTTGGGGTGGGGAGAGCCCTGAGGTTTATTGGGCCATTCCCTGTCTCCTGAGAGGCAAGAGTGGGCTGAACTTGAGCTCTTCAAGGAGCCTGCAGCACTAACAGTAGCACCCCCTGCCCTGAGCTGCTGCCCACCATGTGCTCCACCACTTCCACAGACCCCAATTGTGTCTCAGCTAATCCCCACACACCATTTGCAGGCTAGTGCCTTCTTCAGTTACACTGGTGGGCCTTGGGCAGGGAAAGAAATGCTGGCCCCAGCAGCTGGGGAACCTCAGGGGAGAGGGGGAAGGCAAGAGACTGCACCCCATGTCAGGGCTCAGCTGCGGCCACCCTCCCCATGGGGGATGGAAATGCCAGGATAAAACTCATGTGATAGAATCACTGAATTGTTTGGGTTGGAAAAGACCTTTAGGATAAGGTTCAAACTTTGGCCCAGCACTGCCAGGTCATCACTAATCTCTGTTCTACAGCACCATATCTGTAGCCCCAGGGATGAGGACTCCATCAGTGTCCAGGGCAGACTAATCTTGCTGGTGGCTCAGCTGTGACTCAGGGGGCTAAGACCCACACCTGCCTGAAGCTTCTGAGCAGCCAAGCCCTGGTTTCCAGGCCCAAAACCCCACTCTTGAGACTATCCTACCCAGGCAGGACAGGCAAGAGAGTCTAGCAGAGCAGACAGCAGTGTCCTACCATCAGGGAGTCCCCTCCAGTGCCTTCCCAAGTCCATCCCTGTACCTGGGTGCCAGCTGCATGGTCTGTGCCATGTGAACCTGGGTCAGGGACCATGCACAGCTGGAGCTGTTTGACATGTCCTTGGCGTGTCCCCCTACCCAAACTGTTCCTCTCCCTAGATTTCCCCCCCCTTTCCTGCCTGCAGGCACAGGAGTCATCCCTGCTCGGCCGAGGTCTTTAGTTGTTCCCCCGCTCACCCCACACAGGATGATGGATGCCCTAGCAGCTGCTGGCAGAGGCAGCTGTCCTCCTTCTCCGGCTGGGAGGACAAAGACAGAGGGGTGGGCCCTGCCTTCCCTTAGAGTTGCTTGGATGAGGCAGAACCCACACTGGGGAATCCTGTGCTGTTGAGATGTTTCTGGGACAGGAGTGGAGCCACGGGATGCTCCTTCTTCGTGACACAAGTTGGGACCACAAAAGAGCTCAAGTGGCTCCAGATGTCATGGTGTGCCCAGTGAAAGGGTGGGGGTCCCTGGGACCCCTCAGAAAGACGGGTCACTTGTGTCCATGCAGAGTCCTACAGGTAGAGGGGAGCAGATTTCTGAGGGTTGGAAAGGAGAAGTTGTCCAACAACAGTAGCATCAAGCTGGAGGCTGCTCTAGCTTTGCCCTCTGTCAGCCAGGCTGGCCAGTGCAGTTCCCTCCATCTGTGATATCTTCCCACAGCCTTCTACATCCCTGCCTCCTGACAGTAAAGTCACAATTAGCCCCATGTCACCCTTCCTTGCCAAGCACCACTACTAAAGCATGCTGGGCACCACGAGTGAGGAGAAAGAAGCCCCAGCTGCTGCTGGCACGTTTCCGCCCCTGCTCTGCAGAGCAGGGCCCTTGCTGGTGGGTGAAAAGTGACAAAGGACAGCTCTGAGAATTCTGTGGTATCAGGGGTCTTCCTGGCCTTTGAGGATGTCTCAGATCATGAGCGCTTCTCCCCTTTTCTCCATCCCCATTGCATGGACAAAGCAGTGTCCAGCCTGGGCTCTGACTCCGATCAGTACTGCCCTGGACACCACAGAGCTTGGCTGCTGCTGCCCTTCTGTGTAGGGTTTTCCCTCTGCTTGGGACCCTGGCTGGTGTGAGAGAAACCTTTGTGTGTGACAGGGGAAACACAGCACCTCCTCTAACAGTGTTCGTGCCCCCCGAAGCTTGAGGCTCGCCTCAGCTGGGACAACATCCTTTAACAGCAAATGGGCAATTACCAAGCACAGAGGTGGCTGGAATGTTTAGAGCTGTTTGTGAAGGGATAAGGAGATGGCTTCACTTAACATTCTGCTAACCTCTTTCTCAGGGGCTGCTGGCTACTTGCTTGCTACTGAGAGGTGAACCCTGCTCTGGCTGGCTCTTGGGCATTGAGTTGGGAAAGTGGCCCAGGACCTAGGCTTGACCCTCTGCACGAGGATGCTGGCTTAGCCCATCCTTCAGCTAGTGGGACATCTAGGGCTTTTTAGTGCTCCTGAATGGGCTACTTGATGCAGGCAGTGACGGTCGTGTAACACCCATCATTCATGCTTCTAATCTACCTCAAGGCAACCAGCACCAGAGGTGCAGCAGGTCCAGTGTGCACAGGAAGCCAGATGGAGATGCTGAGCACTTGCACCTTTAACTCTCCTCTCACCTGAAGTGCTGTCAGAGTACAGGCAGCTTGCAGTGCCACCAGACTGCTGAGCCTGGGCAAATACCCCCTGGGGAAAACCCAGGCAGGGACTTGTCGGGACTCTGCAGACCTCCCAGCTCTCTCCTTGCTCTACCAGCTCTGCACTTCCCCACCTCTACCCACAGCTTTTGGTCTCACAGCAGTGCTACGTCCTGCTGCCAAGTCCTGGCTGAGGGATGCTGCCCAGGCCAGGGCTCCTGCAGTGAGCAAACCACACTGGGGTGCCAGCTGGCAGCAGGGAGAGGCAGGTTTGGGAGGAGAAGGCTGGGCTCCTCCACAGAGAGAGAAGAGGTGGGACAAGTGAGGAGCAATGTGTCTCACATGTGCAGTGGCCACAAATCTCATCTCAGTCCAGCCAGGACTGCCTTGGAATATTTAACTCCAGACTAATGAGGTGTGTGAAGGGCTGGATTCACTTGCCTCAGGAGGCAGGCTGGGGCTTTGGTAGGCAATTAGGGAGCTTAAAATTCTTTTGGTTTTGGGAAGGGACTTGCTACTCTCTGAAGTTCTGTTGAAGTACCCAAATAAGGTAGCAAAGAGGCTCTGTGCTGCCAGGCCAGAGCCCCAAAGACTCACAGGTCCCCAGAGGCAGCCCCACATTCCTCAGAGCCATTTATACCACCATGAAACCCACTCATGTCACCTGTCCACCATATGGGCTGACATTCCATTGGGGGGATGCTGTGCTCAGGAGCCCTTCTCTAGGCTTTAGACTTCCCAGGTGGGTCTGAGTGAGTCACAAATATAGAATCACAGAATCATTACGGATTGGAGGGACCTCGAAAGATCATCTAGTCCAATCCCCCTGACACAGCAGGATCACCTAGACCAAGTCCACACAGGAACACATCCAGGCAGGCCTTGAACATCTCCAGCGAAGAAGACTCCACAACCTCCCTGGGCAACCTGTTCCAGTGCTCCGTCACCATCACTGTGAAGAAGTTCCTTCTCAGGTTGACGTGGAACCTCCTATGTTCCAGCTTACAACCATTGCCCCTTGTCCTATCACTACATGACACCGAGAACAGCCCAGCTCCATCCTCCCGACACCCACCCCTCACATATTTGTAGACATTAATGAGGTCACCCCTCAGTCTCCTCTTCTCCAAGCTAAAGAGATCCAGCTCCCTCAACCTCTCCTCATAAGGGAGGTGCTCCACCTCCTTCATCATCTTTGTTGCCATACGCTGAACTCTCTCCAGCAGCTTCACATCCCTCTTGAACTGAGGAGCCCGGAACTGGACACAATACTCCAGGTGTGGTCTCACCAGTGCAGAGTAGAGG
>VXBP01003122.1:347097-376643 GCA_013400115.1 Rhinopomastus cyanomelas
CTTGTAATAAGGGCTCCAGAACTGGACGCAGTACTCCAGGTGGGGTCTCACCAGAGCAGAGTAGAGGGGGAGAATCACCTCCCTCGACCTGCTGGCCACACTTCTCCTGATGCAGCCCAGGATGCGGTTTGCCTTCTGGGCCACAAGTGCACACTGCTGGCTCATGTTGATCTTTTCGTCCACAAGCACCCCCAGGTCCCTCTCCTCAGGGCTACTCTGCAGCCAGTCACTGCCCAGCCTGTATTTGTGCTTAGGATTGCCTTGACTCAGATGCAGGACCTTACACTTTGGTCTTGTTGAACCCCATCAGGTTGGCTTGTGCCCACTTCTCCAGCCTGTCCAGGTCCCTCTGGATGGCATCCTTGCCCTCCAGCGTGTCTGCTGCACCACACAGCTTGGTGTCGTCAGCAAACTTGCTGAGGGTGCACTCAATGCCTCTGTCCATGTCACCGACAAAGATGTTGAACATACTGAATCCTGGCTCTGAGGCCAGAAGTCAGAGTGGAAACAGCTAGGGACAGGTTTGATAATGCTGCTGCTTCAAAATAAGTATAGATGTGGCACTAGGAGACATGGTTTAGTGGGCAGGATGCAATTGGGTTGACAGCTGGGCTTGATGATCTTGGAAGTCCCTTCCAACCTTATTGATCCTGTAAGTCTTGTCCCAAGTTGGCTGAAAACATCCTGCTGGGGAGCTGGGCTGGGCAACCTCCAGGTTTTCACATAGGGTTGCCAGTTCTGGGTCACCAGCTCAAACCTGGGCAGGCTCAGTCACCAGTGACCATCACAGCACATGTTTTCTTCATTCACAGTGGGATTGTTCCTTCCTACCTGCAGACCTACTCAGCACCTCTCAGAGAACCACTGGCTTCACCACATAACCCAAGTGACAACCCGAGGGCCATTCCAGGCAGGAGCTGGCTGTGAAACACCTGTTTTACTGCTCAGTGACCAGCTCATCTGCTTCACTGCTGCTCACACTTCTAGGGCCTCTCTCTGTCCTGGACAGAGCCACTCACCTTCCCTGAAAGCTCTGCAGTGTTTTCTTTTCATCAGTGGGAGCCCTGCTCTCTGTTCCCCCAGCTAATTGGAACAGGATGAGCAGGAGTGGAGAGCTTTGCTGGAGAAAGTATTTTAATGAGGGCAAGAGTGCCTACACCCTTATCTGCTGCTTCTCAGAGCCTCTTGGTTGGGCTTCCTGGTAATTACAGCCTAGAGCACCCAGTAAAGCTCTGGCTCACAAATTCCAGAGCCCTGCAGAGCTCTGCACTTCAGTGGCCTCCTCAACAGGCTGCCCTTTGCTCCAGCAGCTGCTCTGGGAGCCAGGGTACATGGCTCAGCCAGCTGCTGAACTCCAGAGCGGCTGAGGACCTTGCAGTCTCTAGCCTAGCAGCTCTGCTGTGGCAAAAGGAGTTGACCGGAATGAGGTTGTGGCTGCTGGGCAAGGTATTTCCAAGGAGCAGGGAAACTGTAGATGGCTGCCCATCACTTCTTCTCCTGGAGACCTCACATCACCAGTGGGGGTCTGAGCTGAAGATGAAAGCACATCTGTCAGTGGTTAGGGTGGGTCAGGGTAGCCAGCTGCCATAACTTCTGTGTGATGGGGAGCAGGGTGGGTGCTGGCAGCAGTTGCTTTGAGGCAGACAGCCCCCTTCACCACAATCATTGAAGAGGTTGGCCAAAACAGAGACAACTCGGTGCAGTGGATAGTCATGAGTGGTGGTACCTCCTTGCACGTGGCTCCTGTGCCAGTGTCACCAGCTAGCCGGTGCAGCGCAGAAGCAACCACCGCCATGGCCAAGGCACTGGTCCCAGGACACATCCTTCCTGCCCAAGTCCTACTTCACATGAAGGCCCCTCAGTCCTCCATGTAGTCATCTGCACAGCATCCTGCTGCAGAAAGCCACCTTGGCCATCACCATTCCAGAATGGAGCTGAGGCACAGACAAAGTGACCAGCCCATGGCCAAAAGGGAACTGTAGCAGCATTGGGATTGATCCTCAGAGCCCCACCTGGGAGTCAGTAGCCCCAAACCACTGTTCTGGGGCTACTAGTGCTGAGTACAGCTCGGCACTAAGCCTGACCCTACCTCCAGTGTAGGGGTCCACCTGGCTGTGCGGGAAGCCCAGCTCTTCTCCCAGTGGACAATGGGCAGATTGAAAGTGAAAGCCTGTTTGGACGGGTTGTTTCCCGACTACAAAATGTTCAGGCCAAATGAGCTGACATAAGTAGACTCCTGGCAGATGGATAAATGAACCTGAGCTGGACGGTGGAAGAAGCAGTGCAGTTCCTGCACACAATCAGTGGCAACTCGCCAAAGCCTGAGGTGACAACAATGACCCCACGTGGCATTTGGCTTGCAAAGGGCATTGTTTTAGAGAAACCAGATCCTGGGCAGGATCCCAAGTCAACTGGGAGTGACATCAGCACAACAATCCCCTCCATGCGATGTCCATCCCACAGATGGTGAGCTGAGCTGTGCTGTGCCTGCAGGTATGGCAGAGGTGGGGACTGGAGGGATGGAGATGTCACGGAGTGTTGAGGGGGCAGAGCCCAAATGTCTTACAGTGCCCACATTAGGGAATCATAATCAGGCCCCTCCTGGGCACTGCAAATCACTGTAAATGCCTCAGAACATAGATACATGAGGATGCTACGATTTTAGGGGTGGGATCTGGGATAATTTAGCATCAGCTCTGGAGCCCCAAGCACAAGAAGGATTAGGACCTGTTGGAGCAAGTCTAGCAGAGGCCACAAAAATGATCAGAGCACTGGAGCATCGCTCTTATGAGGACAGGCTGAGAGAGTTTGAGTTGTTCAGCCTGAAGAGAAGACTTGGGGCGGGGGCGGGGGGGTGTTATAGCAGCCTTCACAAGGACAAAGAATGATATGATGAGGGGTCATGGTTTTAGGCTGAAAAAGGGTAGACTGAGGCTGGACATGAGGAAAAAGTTCTGTAATCTGAGGGTGGTGGATCCCTGGAACAGGCTGCCTAGAGAGGTGGTGAAAGCCCCATCTCTGGAGACATTCAGGGTCAGGCTGGCTGGGGCTCTGGGCAATCTGTTCTAGTTAGAGATGTCCCTGCTTGTTGTAGGGGGGCTGGAGTAGATGATCTTTAGAGATCACTTCTAATTCTATGACTATGAAGGCAGAATGACTTAATCCCCTGTGCTATGAGCCTAGTTCTGCAACCTTGCACTGGTCATTCTGCCATTCTGTTTCAGAAGTTGGGGAAGGCACAGCTGGCTCCCGTGAGCAAGGCAGAAGCAAGAAGTAGATTGGGAAGGTGATGGCTTGCAGGAACAAGAAGAACCAAAGATGGGTCATCCCAAAGCCACCCCCAGCTATGCCCAGGGCCGAGGTGTTACTCAGCTGACTGATCCCTTGTGCATTAGTTTTCAACACCAGATTTGTAACAGCGTTAGCCGGTGCCCCTGCAGATCTGATCACCCTATGGTCTTGAAGCTGCCTCTTGCCGTAAACCTTGCTGGAGCAAGAATAGACCAAATTGGGAGGAAGAGAAATCTCTGAGAGCCTGGGAGCCAAGGTTTACAAAAACTCATCATCCCTGCTGTAAACAGCCCCTGAGAGGGTGTCACAGGAGCACAGCAGCAGCTGAGGATAGCCAGGAACCCTCACGGAGATAGCATCTGCCAGCCCCACTGGCTCATGGCTTGGTTTGGCTTGGCTTGACAAGGAGCATCATTAGCAGCAAGTCCCCACAAGGACCCCAGGTTTGGCACCAACCAATGTGGCAAGCCCTTAGCCCAACCAGCTGAGACAGCTTGGGCAGTGCCACCCCCTCTCCAGCCTCGACACACATGCATATCAGTATTTGGAACAACTGACATCCTTGGGGGTTTCCTGTTTAAATCTCAACCCAAGGAGCCCAAGCAAATGATTTCTGTCTTGCATCCTTGTGGAATTTGGGGAGATTAGATTAGAGATGAATTCTTCCCATATTTCTTATGGAGCTGATATCTCTGCCCTGGCTTTTCAATTGACTTCCCCATCCCCAGCTCATTAATCACAAGGATGTCTCTGTCTCTGAGCTTTTCAACCCCGTTAGCTCAGCAGGAGAGATCTATATGTTACAGCAATGTGCCGTGTCAAGCCAGTGACCCTTCAGGGGTCCCAGACCCCCTCCCTTTGAAGGCTGCGTGAGGCTTGGCTGGCAGAAAGCTGGGACATGCTCCACTTGGCAAAGAGAAAGCTCCCTGCAGTTTGTGTGAGGGTTATGTGGCCAGCATGTGTGCAGGATGGCATAAGCAACTCTCCTGGAGCACTTTCCCCTCTTTCCTCAGGCTCTAGGCTGCATCAAGGCCATTGATTCCCAGCTTAGCACAAGTTTCATGCCAGTGCCCAGCAGCTGGATGAGTGTGAGAGCTCATGTGGGCAATAAACTGCTGCAGCTCCCACAGCAGT
Organism: Rhinopomastus cyanomelas; assembly: GCA_013400115.1. NCBI lineage: Eukaryota > Metazoa > Chordata > Aves > Bucerotiformes > Rhinopomastidae > Rhinopomastus > Rhinopomastus cyanomelas. The sequence continues at coordinate 351,523 of VXBP01003122.1, forward strand.
CTGAGGCTTGGGTTTCACTGAAGCCCTGCTACACCCCTACAATTTCCAGGGGCCAGCAAGTCACTCAGCTTGGCTGCCCTGGCAGCTCTACCACTTTCATGCTTAAGGTGCTTTTAAGGTTAGGAAGAAATAACCATCTTTGTCTTAATTGAAGTTGGTCAAGTGCTTTTCAGCTAATGCTGAACCTTCTCCCTCCCACTCCCACCCTGAGCATCACAACCCCATGGCACCAAAACTTCCACCCGTTTCCAAGACACTTGAGAATCCTGACTCTCAACCTCTGTCCCCAGGCTCTGCAATGCTTCAAGAGTTACTAGATGAAGGAGTCTTCAGGAGAGCACCCTGCATTTCCCAGGCTCCATTTCTCTTCTACCTACTGTGTTGTGTCTCTCAGACCTGAGGCTTTACAGAGAGAGGCTGAACCTACCCCAACAGATTTCATTAAGCCCAAACTGAGGATAGTCCCCCACCAGATCACGGATGCTGGTTTTTCCCTCCTCAGACCAAGGTTGTCCCAACAGCTTGGAGGGAAAGGATGGATTTTTATTTGGGGATGAAGAAAATCTGACAAAGCTGTTTCCAAGCAGCCCCCAGCATGGGTTCTGTATTTAATGAAAAATCTGCCCAACATGGGATTTCAAGCTGTTAAAACTCAGCAGCAAAGTCAGAAAGCCCCAGAAAAAGCAGCTCTGGGTTCAGAGCTTCATCAGAACACTAAAACCTCCACTAAAACCAGGGCAGTAACAGAGACAACCAGGAAAGACTATTAGCACAAACGTGTACCCACATACCACAGCAGAATAAGCTCTGCTCTCTCCATAGGAGCTGGGAGAAACTAAGTGACTCTGGAGTTGCTCTGCACGGAGGTGCAAACCGCAGCGAAGTGGACCATAAAACCCAACGAGTTTACAGCGGGACAGAGTCGGTCCCACTGTAAACTCTGTCCCAGCAGGACCAAGGCGGCAGAGCACAGGCTGGGCTTCGTAACCATTAAATCCATCCCAGCTACTCACCAGTCCAAGAGGCTGCGGGGTCTCAGCGGCTCACCCTGCTGCCAGTCCAGTAGCCTCCAGCGCTTGGCCCCAGCAAACTCAGCACCTGGGGGCTGCGGGCTGCAGGCTGCGGGGAGGAGCCGGGGGCAGCCCCTCATCCATCAAAGGAGCCCCGACTGTACGGACCACCCCCAGCCAAGAGCGGCCGGGATCCGCGAGCGGCAGTTGCCATCTAGCGGTCACTGGGCTTCCTGGGCGCGGGGCCTGCGAGGGCTGCCTGGAGGGTAAGGGGTGGGACCCATGGGGGTCGGGGCTGGGCTCTGATGGCTGCGGGCGAGCACAGCAGGAGCGGACCCCCACTTCCAGAGACTTTCCAGCAGGTACCACAGGTGGGTTGTTTGCTGCGCTTGTGCCTCAACTCCCACCAGCGGCTGAGGAGAGTGAAGAGCATTCCTGGAGCACGTTCGGCTTGCTTTAATCCAAAAAGAACCCAGTTGATGCTTTCCCAAGCCTGAGCTCTGTCGGGCTGCCCCAGGACTCAATCCACAGTGCAGAAAAGTGGGGGAAACCTGGAGATCAGCTCCAGAAATGCACCCCCGGGCTGAACTGATGGGCTGGCGCATGCACAGCCCAACAGGACTTTGGAAAAAATGGAGTTTGCTGTCTAACTGCTCCACACCCGGAGAACCGCTTGGCCCCTCTCATAAGCCCCAGCAATCGGAAGGACTCAAGGGAGTTGCCTAAGATCCCAGCAAAGCCAGAGAGGGTATCAGAGTCTTGGAGGCATGAATTGACTTCAGGTTGGTCCTCACTCACCAACCCACCTGCTGTCCCTTGGGCTGGAGGTTTCATTTAAGCCCAGGCCTGGCTCTCGTCATGTTGTGGGGCCAGGCTGCTCTCCTGGATGGACTTTGAGCTGATGTAGGCTGCCCTATCACTTGGCTGGACCTGTGTTACAGGAAGTTTTGTCACCAGCATGTTGGTAGGACCCATCACTGCCATCGTGGTAGGACTGCAGCATAGCGGCCAATGGCACTACCTGCACTGGGGTGATTCTTATTGTCCCTCCATCCAGACCGGCCCAGCACAGGTGCTCCAGTTCCTCAGACCAAGTTTCTTCTTCCCAGTGGAATGAGCTGGACACGACACAAGGTAGCCATACGCATATAGCAGCACAGGAGCTGCTCACTAGGGTTGTCTGTGACAGTGGTGCTTGCAAGGGGATGGCTGGAGGTGGCTCCAGGGAGTAAGCTTCAAGCTGTTATGCAGCCCACTGCCATTTCTGGGGCAGCCTACTCTTCCATCGTGTGGGAAGAGGGACTCTCTTCCTGGGTGGGGGCATAACACCCTTGTTCCCCAGCTCTCTTGAACCACACTCAAATGCTCCAGAGATGTGAGGTGCGTTTTATCAGCTGGATGAGCCTGGCTTCTTCCAGGCTGTGAATGGGTTGAGCAAACCCTGTACAGCAAGATGAGGTGGTAAGTGCTGTCTACAGCTGGGTTCTCTTTGTGTTGCTGATCTACCTCAGCTTCCTGGGGAGGAGCCTAGTCCTGAGTGTACTGGGTACCTGCCAGAACAATTAAAGCAACTTGTAGATCCCTCCTCCACCCCTAGAAATATGCTATATGGAATGGTTTGAGTGGGAACAAACATGTAAAGGTCATCTAGTCCAGCCCTCTTGCAGTGAGCAGGGACATCAGGAAAAAGGCCTCAATCTGAGGGTGGTGGATCCTTGGAACAGGCTGCCTAGAGAAGTGGTGGAGGTCTCATCTCTGGAAACATTCACAGTCAGGCTGGATGGGGCTCTGGGCAGTCTGTTCTAGTTAGAGATGTCTCTGTTATAAGGGGCGTTGGAGTAGATGAGCTTTGGAGGTCCCTTCCAACCCAGCACTCCTGTGATTCTGGGATCCCTAACTAGAACTAGGTCAGAACCCAATCTGACCTAGAATGTTTCCACAGGTGGGACTTCTATTGCCTCTCTGGGCAACAAGGTTCAGTGTCTCACCACCCTGACTGTAGATATTTCTTCCTTGTATGTAGTCCAAATCTCCCCCAACTTAGTTTGAAACTGGTACTACTTGTCATATCAGCTGCTTTCTCCATTTTAACCCTGCTGGGAGTAGCCAGCAAAACTTTCTCTCCTCTCAGCAACACCTCCACCTCCCCACGTGAGGAAGGATAAGGGTGCCAAGTGAGTTGGTGGTCAAGATCATGCCCAGGGTGCTCTGGGTGGGCTGCAACAGCAGGACCCCAAGCACACATGGCAGGGTTTGAGCACCATGTGTCCACTTGGTTGCTTATTGCTGTGGGAAAGATTTTTTGTGTTAGTTCTCCAGATCAACACAGCCCTACTGCTGGTGAAGGTGCTGCTGTGGGTCAGCCTGGTGTCATCTTGGCCTAATCAAATGCACTGTCAAAAAAAATCTAGAATTTGGATGAGGGCTTGTGTCTGAGCTGATCTCAGCTACTTTGGTCATTATGTGACTTCTTACAGTGCAATTCATCTTCCTTTGAATCTTCATGCTACTGGATGAAAAGGCAGATTCTTAAAGGTGATTCTTATTGAAAGCCTGATGTTCCCAGTGTGAGGAGCAAAGCCCAAGAAAGATCTCTTCTTGCCTGTATAGGGTCAAACACAGACATGGGGGCATGATTGGAGCAACAACCTTCTCCAAACAATGAACTCCTCTGCTCCTCTTCTCTTAAAACACCAAATGAGTTAAAGCCCTTCATGATACTCATGGGGTACCTTCCCATAGCTCACTTACTCATCAAGGTTCGTATGGGTTTTTATTACTCTTTTTTCAGACTAGCAGAAGGCCTGTGGATTTGTTGAAAGAGAGAGCAAATAGCTAATTGCAATTAATTCACTCCTAAAGGTTTTACCAGAGGAACTGCAGCCCACTCATGTTCTGCTACCTTGTGTCCTATGCTTTGGGGGTGTCCCAGCAGTGCTTTGCCTGTTGGAGCCTTGCCTGAGTGCCAGGTCTGTGGTACCTGAACAAGTGTGTGATGCTCCTCATGTCCAGCAGTAGTGCTTGGGTTCTTAGGCAAAAATCCCTGGGGGCTGCTTTTTTGCAGTTCACTTGCAGCTGAGTGGTAAAAAACCTGTTTGTGGAGGATCAGGTTTTGCCTCTGAAAGAGGTGTAATGCTACAGTGAGTGGTGAGGGTGTGCCTGGGATGAAGAGATGATGTGTTTCTGTGCTGAACTGCACCTCTGAACAGGCTGAGACAGTTGGGATTTTTTTCAGCCTGAAGGTTCCAGGGGAGCCTTCCAATCCCTGAAAGGGGTCTGTCAGAAGGCTGGGGAAGACTGTTCACAAGTCTTGAAGCAATAGGATGAGGGGTCATGGTTTTAAGCTGGAAAGTGGTAGATTTTGGCTGGACATTAGGAAAAAGCTGTTTAATCTGAGGGTGGTGGATCCCTGGAACAGGCTGCCTAGAGAGGTGAAGGCCCCCTCCCTGGAGACATTCAAGGTCAGGCTGGCTGGGGCTCTGAGCAATCTGTTCTAGTTAGAGATGTCCCTGCTTGTTGTAGGGGGGCTGGAGTACATAGAGGCCCCTTCCAACCCAGTACGTTCTGTGATTCTGTCAGAGAGGGTCCACAAAAGAACCTGCCAGCTCAGGTCTCAGCCTTTCCACTACCCCCACGACACATTCACCTGTCCCAAGTCCCTATTTTTCTTTAAAAGAGCACAACTACAGCTCTTTACATCAATAAGCTCTGTGTGCATGGTCTTGATTCACAAATGATGGAAATCAAAAAGTATCTCTGTGTTTTACATCCAGAAAGGGGTGGGGAGAAGCAGCTCTTGCTCAAGCACCTCCCAGATGTCCCAAGTAGTTTTCTATGGCGCTCATAGTGCCCTGCCTATGCCTCCCACATTCTCAATGGTGTGAACGTCCCCTCTGGTTCCCCCTCCCCACACTGGCTGATATGAAGTCCATGGCTCCTGTTCTTCAAAGCATCCCAGTGCTGAGCACAGCCTGGCACCAGTACTCAGAATCACAGAACGGTTTAGGTTGGAAGGAACCTGAGAGATCATCTGGTTCTTGCCATGGGCAGGGACACCTCTCACCAGCCTGGGTTGCCCAGAGTCCCGTACAACCAGGCCTTGAACACTCCCAGGGATGTGTCTACAGAGGTCATCCTCTTAACCATCTTGTTCTGCCCAGCACACACACTCCCATTCATACCTGCCTTGGTACTGGTTTTGAATCACCCCAGACCTCCTGTGACTAATATCACTGTGTCAACCAACTGTCGATTGGAACCTTACAAACACCAGAAATGAACTGTCATCTTTGGCCATAGCTGTCACCACAGGATGACACATAAGGCAACATGCTGAGGGCAGCGACAGTGATAGGACAGTTGGAAATAGTCTGAAATGCAAACAAAATCATTCTAAGGTATAAAGTGACTGCAACGCAGCTGTGGGTGCAGGTGACCACCCTTTAAAAAGTGCTGAAGACACCACAACCCCTGCACCAATGACAAACAGGCAGCGGCTCCACATCCCTACCTGTGCTGCTGGTGTTTCCTAAAGGAACCAGATGGTTCTGTCTTGGTACTTCAAGGCTTTTAGCTTCTATTTCTCTGTTCCAGATGAATAACCTTGTTCCAGTTACATCGTCCCAATCCCAGCAGAAGGCTCTTTGTGTTCCCTAACTCCAGATATCCACTGGCACAATGTGGATGGACATCACACCTTGCAGATGCCTCTTCAAGGAAATCCACAGAGGGGATCCACCCTGAGGACCAGCAATTCAGAGATATCCCATCACTACCAAAGGCTGGGATTACCTTGATTTTCCAGGAGCTGCTACGGGGATGCTCATCAGTCTGGAGCAGTGTTTTCAGGCCACACAGAGCACATCCCCTCAAAATCCAACAGTTCTGTCAGTAACCTGCCGTTGTTCCTGCAGCTTCAGCCTCAAGCAACATCTGTGATTTCCCATGACCATTTACCATGAGCCTTAAAACAAGGGAAGCCAACAAACTGAGCATTTCTGTGATTAACTAACGGGAAAGCGAGGAAAAGCATTTCTCTTGACTGCAGACAGATGCACTTTGCAATTAGGGATTTCTTAATTATTTTTTTTCTTTCCCTGCAGTCTGTTCCTGTCTTCTTCTTGACAAGAGCCCTGGCAAGTGGCCAACAGAGGAAGGACTGTGTCACCTCTCCTCTCCCATCACAACAACTACAGGCAGGTAAAGGCAAAGCTACGCCAAGGAACAAACACTGCTGAGTGGGGTCCATCTGTCCAAAGGAAGCTGCTCTTAGAGCTGCTCATAGTTGTTCTGCTGTCTTCTAATTAGCTACCTACTGTCAGGCACTCTGACGATAGGTAGTTATTGTCAGAGGTTCTCACTAAGATGGATGTACCTGCTTAGCAGGGTAACAGGACCAGATAAACGGTTCCTCCACAACTGCTCCCTCTCTTACAGAGCTCCTCATACCGAGGAGCCCATTGCCTTCCCCAGCCTTCTCTGTGTGCCCAGGGCTTCCACAGGAACTGAAGCCCTGGCTCCGATCAGGGCCTCCTTCTCAAACTCTTTGCCTTTGTTTGGAGATGACAAGGAGGTGAGTGAAGGGTTGCTATGCTTTGAGGTTTTACATTGCTCAGGCTCTAGTTTGCAATAATCCCTCACTATTTCCACTCTCACAGCCCCGGGGGACCTGTGGGACAGGGTTATCACCCACATGCCCATTAAAAGCACCATTATTGCCATTGCCCAGAACTTCCCAGTCTGTAGACCCAGATAAGCTGCTCCTGGCTGCCATCTGATCCCCAGGTGGCTGTTTTAACTCGTAAGTGCTAAGGTGACTCTTCTTCCATCTAAACTTCCCCACCATTCACCAAAGCAAGTTCTTCAAGCAGCTGCTCTCCCCAGGTTTGCACAGAGCTCCTGGAGGGGTTCAGCAGGGTACTGTTACAGTTCCTTTTTAAGCACCATGATTCACATGCTCCACCCCCTCACACCCACATACTCACCACTACTACAGTGGTCATCCCCACCTCCTCCACCTCTGAGAGCAGTCCCAAGGACCGGAGTGCCAGCACGTGAGTTCCTCAACACTGAGTTGTCTGTGATGGAAATGCAGCTTGGCCAGGTCTTCTGCTGCCTTCAGAAGCTGTTAGTTCTTCCAGGTGGCTCTTCACCTCCACATCCTGCTGCCTCCAGCTTCCATTTATCCATTTTTCTCTCCTTTGGGAGGGCATGGGATCTGTTCCTTCCTACACCTCCTGGGGCTGCGTGAGCAGCACTTGCACAGAATGGCTTTTCCTCTGACAAAGGGACCCTTGCAGTCCACTGCCCAGCCCCTGCTACCCTGGACCAGCATGATTGTGTCCCCGTGAGATTCTCTGCTGCTGCCAGATCAGCCCCTTTCTGCGCTCTGTGGGGATGAAGAGGAGAGGAAGCCCAGATGACACTCACTGCTAGCTAGACAACCTTTAGGCAGTAGGCTCCTGCTCAATGGACCCAGCTGTCCTTGCTAATGGCCAGGATGAATCCCACAGAGCCCACACCTGCTCCTGAATTCCTTTCAGGCCATAGGGCTGTCTCCCACTCTCAGCTTCCATTCTGACCCATGACAGGAATCTTCCAAAGCATCCCATGTTTTTAAAACGTACCACGTCAGGCAAGAGATGAGCACTGACAAATTTTCAGTTTTATTACAAAAATTCTAGCAGCAAAACCTGTAACAATTGGAAAAAAAAAAAAACCAACCAAAAAAAGAGACCAAACCCTCAAAGGAACATGACACAGAAATAACAAGATGGAGATGGAGTGAGACAGGCTTGGGGTTTGCTCCACCATTCACTCAAGTTCCTTATAGCGGGCAAACATGACCCTCCTGACGGCGTCGCGGTAGGTCTCATTGGATTGCCTCTTGGTGGGCTTCCCTGGGGCCCCCAGGCCAGGGCCCTTCTTCCGATTTTCTGACTGAAAACAGACACAGCTTGTGTTAGGGATTTTTCTTCGCTAGCTGCTCACAAAGAACAGTCTTCCCTCAGGGCTGCTTCAGGACAGCTGACTGCTCCCGCATGGATTTGGGAGAGCAGGAACAGCAAGTGCACTGTGTTCCTCCAAAAGCTGCTCAGGAGAAACTATCAGCCCCGTGCAGGCAACAAAATCGCAGCCAGCACATGCCCGACAAGAACTGAACCTCAGGGACTGGCTGTGGAGACCAGCAGGAGCATACGTCGGGTCAGCAGCAGCACAGAAAGAGACAGCTGGCAGCCGCACGTGAGCAAGGGTCCAAACAGCAGAGGAACTCCCCGGGAGCTGTCTGCAGTTACCCCATGTTTGTACTAGCTCAGCTGTTCTCTCCTCTGACAGAGCCCCCGTGGGGGTAGCTCATTTTGAATTTCAACCAGCTTTTAACGTTGGCTTTTGCAGCTACTGTGTGAATTATTCATCATACCTGCCCAGAGCTAGCCCAAGAGAGCAGGCTCAAGGCTGAAAGTTTCTCTTTGCTTTTAAGTCTGGCTTCTCTGAATAGCAGCTATGTGATCAATTAGGTTGAGAGATCAAAGCCCTGTGAGGCTGAAGCAGGCATGTGACTTTGCCCAGCGTGACTTTGGAAGCGGGAAGAAAGCACCTCTCTAGGGTTCTTTTGGGAGCCCTTTATAGGACCTGTAAGAGGGCTGTGCTTTGCAATCTGTCCCGTAGTCCAGCGCAGGGAGCCCAGATGAGAGGTCAGACCTCCCAGAGTACAGTGTTTGAGCCAGCTCTTCGACAAGCCAGTCCTAGGGCCACAGGAAACTCCATGAGGACCCAGCAACAACTGAGACCAGTTCCTGCTGTCTGCATTGGAGAAGGAATCTTGCCTGGTGTGTGTGGGCTCAGGCAAACACATGTCATAAAGCCTCAAACATTTGCCTTCAGTGAGACACTTGACTGCAAGCTGCCGCAATGCAAGCTGCACTGCAAGCCGCTGGCCCCTCAGCCAGGCATTGACACCACAGCAGTTAGGGTGCAATGCTGCTCACATGCAGCAGTCCCTGTCACAGGCCACCTGTCCAATAAACCCTTTGCTGTAAAGTAAGGACTGATGGGAGACCAGCCTGGCCCAGAAGGCAGGATCTACCCAGCCCTGCCTGGACCTGAAGGCCTTTGCTGAGGTGACTCTGCTCCTCACCAAACGATGTACCCCAGTATTCCTAAATCCAGAAGCACAGTGGGAGCCTCATGAGCAGAGCAGACAAACAGCCCTGTAGTGTGCCCTGTAGCTTTGGCTACTCTGACACCTCCCCAGAGGAGGTTCACCTTCTCCCTCAACTGTTGTGGCTACATACCACTGAGCTGGTGACCTGCTCAAACCTCAGCCTGGTTTTGGGCAGGGATTAAGCACCCTCCCCTGCTCACTGTTACCTTATTCTCAACCCCTGCAGATCCATATACATTCTAACCTTCTTCTACTTGCAGCCCTTCCCAACCTGCAAAGTTAATTTGTACACACACATGAATTCATCAAGCTGGCACTGAGACATTCAGCCTGACCCTTGTTCTGTCTTGGGAACTTCCTCCAGCTGTCTGTTAGTGACTGCAAGACAGTGATGTGTGTCCAAAGGAAGGGACGACTCACCTCCATTGGTGACGTTGTGCCCTGCTGGTTGTGGCCAAAGCCTTTCTTCCACCCTGTGGACTGCAGCGTTCTGTTCCCTTTGTTGTTACTATCCATCCTTGGGTCATAGTCACTGCAGAAGAGAAAGAATCCATAGTCCAGCCTTTCATGCTTCGAGCAGATGCTAGGGTGTTTTACTTCTTTTAAGAGCACCTTCATGGACATTGTGCCTCTTCTGAGGAATATCCAATTCTGTTGCAAGAAACACACTGCCAACCTGGTGGACACTGTGTACAGCACAAAGGCACCTCTGATCACATAATTCCTCGTCCTGGCCCAGTGGAAAACACACCAGGGCAGAGCAAATCAGCTCAAGCTCCAAAATATTTATGGTACAAGCAAGCCAGGAGCACTCTGTGCTTGCATTTCTTAACCTGAATTTTAGCAACAGCTGGAAATGAAAGTCTAATCTCTGCTGCTTTGTTAGACCTTTGCTTCCTCCCAGTGCTGTGGACATTGGGCTCAATGTTGACCCAGATACCCCTTCTGCCACCTGGTCACAGCTCATCCAAGACTGTTGACTAAATCCCAGAGTTTTGAAAACTACTCAGTACCAAAATAATTTCTTCCAGGCAAGTTCTGCTTTCTGGCTGCTACTGACACTGCACACAAATGGCCTTAGCTTATCCACAGCTATTTTCAAAAACAGAGGAAAGAGAATCTGTGGATTTTTAAACTGCAAGTCGTGGAGGGAAGGTCTCCTCCTGAGGTGCTGCACCAGAAGGGTGCAGGCCCATAAGCAGTTTTGCCTTCAGCACATGCCTAGCAGCTCCTCAGCCCACTGGAACACGTGAGCTTCCAGCAGACAGGCCTTCTGAGAGCTCCACACAGCATTACTTTCTCCCTCCACCTACTCTGAATGAGATGGAAACAGCTCCCAGTGTTCCTCTGAGTCACTGGAAGAGATGAAACAGCTTTGCTTTTTCATTCAATGGCTAAACGCCAGGACAAGGGGACAGGGAGTGCAGCAAGGACAAGGTGGATGGGAACAGGCTGCATTCAGGTCCCTACACACATTGAAATCCCCATCTCACCCCTTCAGCTTGTCTTTGCTTTCCCCTAAACTCTTCTTTCATCCCACACTACACAACCCTGGCCCCACAGCACAGCAGGCTCACACTCTGGAAAATTCTACCCATTACCCAAACGGCTTTGCTCTCCTCCACTGGCCAACATGCCAGCAGCACACATGCCGCCAGGCATCTGGCGCCCAAGACAGACCTGAGAGCTGCTGTTACCTCTCCAAGTCCCGGTCGTATCGGAGTCGTTTTCTCTCTGGTGAATCCAGCTGCTGGAATTTCTCTCTCCGGTCATTTCCTTTGTCTTTGTATCTCCCCTTCATAAGAGAAAGAACAAGTTAAGTTTGAGAGCTACGAAGTATCCCATACTCCACAGGAGACTGCTCTGCAGCCAAGTCTCATCTCATCCTCAGCTGTCTGGAAAACTCTGTTGGGGACCCCCAAACTCTGCATGTTTCTAGGACTCAATCCATTTTTCTGTCCCAGTGGCATCTGTTGGGCTGATCCAGACTTGTGGTTGCACCCCTTCAGCTACAGCACCAGGAGCAGCTCTGCCACCTTCCAAATAACAGAGAGTTCCAGCTTCTCCAGTCCTGGCCAAGGAGCAGCAGCCCACACACTAGATGAATTTTTTGATGGAAACCTGTATCCTGCTTAGCCCAGAGCCCAACACTAGTTTGCAGGGAAACAGAACTGCACTGAGACCCTTCTGGGAGGAGGCAGATCTGCTCTTACAAGTCACAGCACTATCTACAGGTTCAAATGCAGAGTGTTCCCACAGTTCAGAGACTCTCTGGGAGATATGTGATGCCCAGGTACAGGTGCCTAAGAGGAGAGTCTGCTTGGGACCAACATCTTCCTAATGCCAGACCACTAACAGAAGTCTGCCCACCACCACAGACCCACCTCACGCTCTCTCTTCTCCAAATATGCCAGTTCCTGCTCCGATCGTTTGATCTTCATATGTATCTCCAGGTTTTGCTGGAGGGAGAATAATACAAGCCAGTGTCAGCAGAGGATAGAAGTTGTCATGGTCACCTACTCCACTTATAGAGGGTACAGTGTGCACTACAGCAGATGCAGCAGCTTCCCTTGCAGCCCTGACTACCAGTTCCCCCACACCTCACCACAACAAGGAAGGCAACCAGTCCTGTTTTGACCTCTGTGCAATCTGGTCCTGCTAGAAGAGCTCAAAGGCAGGATGGGTAGGCATGTGCTAAGCTTTCACTGTGATCACAATCATGTGTGCCAGCCCCCTACTCTCCTCAAGCCTGAGCTCTCTCACTACGGCTTAAAAAGTCACACCTTGATGTTACAGCTCTGCTGTGGCAGGAAGAAGCAGCTCACACAATGTTTTCCAAAGCACTTTGATGGGAACTCTGCCTGCTACTGTGCCAAACCCAGCACAGCTCTTCCCACCCAACCACCATGGTTTTCCCTGCAGATCACAAATCTGTTGAGCCAAAAGCAGCTTGAAGCAAACACTCAGCCCCCCAGCTCTCCCAGACCTTGTGCAGGTTGGAAAGCTGCTGGTGCTTGATGAGCACTTCCTTGTTCGGAAACTGCCGCCTGCACAGCAAGCAGGCCAGTTTGTTCCAGTCAGTCAGCTTGTCATCACTGGCCTTGGCCTTCCTTGGCTGCTCCTCACGTTGTGCTGGCGGGTGGGGAGGCGGCAGCCACTGCGCCTGTGACTGTTCCTCCTCCTCCTCCTCTTCTTCGTTGTCGCTGTCTCCTCCATACTCTCCCAGAAGTCCTATCAGGGGGTTCACCACCTTGGGCTCAGCACTCTTGGGAAGAGGCAGAAAAAGGTGATGATTTATCGCATGAAGCCTGTCCTGCCATGCAGGGTTCTGCTTCCCCAGGCAATCTCCCCAAGACCTCAGCCTCAGTTCCAGTCCAAGAGACAGAGTGGTGTCCCAGCAGCTCAGGAACGGAAAGAAGCTGGCTGGCCAGCACTGGAGCACTACCAGCTGTTTCACCACCCTCCTGTTCTCCAGGTAGACTGTGCTTTGGTGCCATTCCCAGTCTGCCACACAGACAAGCACCATAAGCTGACTGAAGCAGCGGCTGCTTGGCAGAGTGCTGCTGTCAGTGTCCTATAGCCATGGAGGTCACTGGGGTTTGGCTTTCTCAGTCTAGTAGGAGGCTGGAAGAGTTTTCTGCCTGAGGACTTGCTTGAGTGAGGAGACCCAGCCAAAGGCAGGTATTAAAATCTCCCATGTTAAAAGACCACTAACAAACTCAGAGTTCTAAAACAAAGTGCCTTCACCATTCCATCTCCAATGCTCCTTCCTTTGGCATGAGAAGGTGGACCCTGTTGGTCAAGGTCATGGCTTGCACCCAGGCTGAAACAAGGCAAAACCAGTCCTATAGAGCCACTTACTGGGGCTGCACTCTCATCCTTTTTCACTGTGGGAGGTAATGGTTTTTTAAAGACATCTTCTGCAGAGAACTTCTCCTCTCCAGGCTCATTCTGAAACAGTCAAGACACTGTTAAGACTACCATAATGTGGACTCAGTGCATGAAACAGCTGCTTAAACAGGCCTTAAAGGGACAACACCACCAGTTCCCTCTGCTGTGTGTGGCACAACATGTGGCCAGGCTCGACCAGAGTGGAGGTGTTTTTGGGATCTTCCTTATACAGGACAGAGAACACCAAAGACTGTGGTAGCACTGCAACAGGATGAGCCTGTGAGGCTCAACAGCACAAAGAGCAGGATGGATGAAGCTTAACATCTCCACACTTTACAGAGACCTGGTGTAAAGCCCTGGATATGCTCTAGTTTAGAGGTTCATTAGGTGATAGTTGACTGGGTAAAACAAGTGCTATGCAACACCTTACCAGGCCTGCACTCTCATCCTTTTTCACAGAGGGAGGTAACGGCTTTTTGAAGACACCTTCTGCAAAGCATCTCTCCTCTCCAGGCTCATTCTGAAAAACCCAAGACTGAGCATCAGGCCATTGGCAGCACAGAGCATCCACAAAGGTACTTCTGACCACCCACAGAAACCAAGCAGATGCGGAAACCAATGGGAGGATTCCTCTTGGAGATCTTTTCACCCTCCATTCAGACAAGATCATGCTTTCTCCTTGAAAGCAGCCACGCTCCACACCAGATGAGACTTGTTGGCTGGCTTGGTAGCAGCCTCAGGGACAATTACACTCCTTGGGTCCCATCTGCCCAGGAGCCGTTCATGCCACAGGGCATATACAGACCAACAGGCAAGGGGGAACAACAAGTTTTTTCATTCACTGCTAGATCACTTCTACCAGCTCTCCTGGCATTCCTCAGGCCCAGTATCAGAGCACTGGATTGAGTTCAAACACTCATGCTCAACTTTGCTTCAGGTGACAACTTCCAACCAGCAGCTCCCCAAACTGGGGAGACAGTGCTTGCTCATGGGGAGCAGCACTGAAGGGCACTGACCCTGGACTGGAGCTCTAGCAGAGACTGTACAGGATGTGTCTGCATTTGATTTCAGCTGACTTCTGCAGGCCATCTGCACTGCCAGCCTCATTTCCCTGTTGTTCATGACATTTGGAGTGGGTAGGTCTGCAGTTAGAGGAGACCCGAGTCTCTGTCATTATCTGACTTGCTGAGTTAGATAAACATCTCCACTATTTTTTTGCTGGCTCTGTTACAATAGGTGGGTGCTTTCAGCAGTGCAAGTGAAATATTGCGTCTCAGGTTGGATGTTTCTGAAGTCTTTACCATATGAAGCCCTGACTTAACGTCACAAGAGAAATATTTCAGGAACTTACTCCCACCTGGGCAGACAACACCCATATTCCTGGCCTGCTGCTAACCCCATGTATTGCACTGCTTTCTCTCACTATCTCTTCCCTTTTTGAATCCTCTGTAAATTATTCTCTGTTTTCTAACCTCATTTACCTCAGGTGCCTGATCACTCTGATGCCTGGAGGGATTTACCTTAGCAGAAGTACTTTTCCCTTGTTCTTTTTTGTCTCTATTGTCCCTGCTGTGTGGCTCCTTCCTTTCACTTGTTCGTTCTTGGCTCCCGTGCCGCCGCTTTCTGCTCTCCGTAGGTGATGAACAGTCTTCTCGGTCTACCGTGACTTCTCTCTGAAGGAGATATTGAGAACAGGCTTAGTCAAGCCCCTGCAATTTTATAACTAGGCTTATAGTCCTTACTGGACTGGGGAGACCAGCATGGTAAGAAGGGACTGCAGAGAGCAAAGGCTGCAGAACTTTGCTAGGGCAGAAGACAGTCTACCTCAGCTGGGTCATCACAGCACTACCTTGCTCGCCCAGAACATGGGCATCTCCAGTATCACAAAAACAGAACAAAAGCCTCAGAGAACCTTTGGTGATAGCACGTTTTTGGCATCCATGTAACTATTGCTGGCTGGGGTCAGGGAGCAGAGGTGAGAACAGAGCTCTGCTGTCCATCTTTTAATACAGAGAGTCACGTATCACATGTCTTCAGTAAAACCTAGCAAAGATTCTCTGCTCCTAAGTCTACTCAATAAAGAAGAAACCAAAACTTTCTAAGGGCTTCAGAGGCCATGGTGGAAACTACAGTAACTGGCCCAATACACTACTAAGGGCTCCTGGTCTCTTAGTAAGTGAATATTTTGGAATGTGTATCCCTTTTACACAGGTCAGATGACTGAGAAACAAACCTGCCTCTATGCTGGCCTGTGCTGTCCTGTCTTCAGGACCTAGCTGAAAAATCTCTCTGGAGAAGGGCAGTTTGTAAGGACATCCTCTGTGTAAATCTTCCTTCCCATGCACTCACCTGAGTCCTGGGGTCATAGTATGTTCCAGCTATGGGATCATAGTAATTTCCAGTTTCAGGATCATAAATGTACGTGGAAACATCTGATGGAGCTGAACAGAGAGAAAAGAGTTAACCCCTCAGTCTTCCAAAGGGCAGAACTTGCCTTTACAAACACAAAAGCACAAGCAAATATTACACTGGTAAAAGAATCAAGAGTGGGAAGGAAGAATTTTTCTCTCCTGACAACAGGGGTTTGAGCATCCTCACATCACTCGACCCACATATTTTTACAGAATCACAGAACATTAGGAATTCGAAGGGACCTCAAAAGATCATCTAGTCCAATCCCTCTGCCACAGCAGGATCACCTAGACCAAGTCGCACAGGAACATATCTAGGCGGGTTTTAAACATCTCCAGTGAAGGAGACTCCACAACCCCCCTAGGCAGCCTGTTCCAGTGCTCTGTTACCCTCACTCTGAAGAAGTTACTTCTGATATTTATAAGGAACCCCCTATGTTACAGCTTACAGAAATTGCTCCTCATCCTATCACTAGATGACATTGAGTAGAGCCTGGCTCCATCCTCCTGACATCCACCCTTCACATATTTAGAGACATCAATGAGGTCACCCCTCAGTCTCCAAGCTAAAGAGACCCAGCTCCCTCAGCCTCTCCTCATAAGGGAGGTGCTCCACTCCCTTCATCATCTTCATTGCTCTGCGCTGGATTCCCCACAGCAGCTCCGTGTCCTTCTTAAACTGAGGGGCCCAGAACTGGACACAATACTCCAGATGTGATCTCATCAGGGCAGAGCAGAGGGGGAGAAGAACTTCTCTTGATCTGCTAACCGACCCCTCTCTGATTCACCCCAGGATGCTGTTGGCCCTCTTGGCCACAAGAGCACATTGCTGGCTCACAGTCATCCTGCTGTCCACCAGGACGAACCCCCAGGTCCCTTTCCCCTACACTGCTCTCCAACAGGTCAGTGCCCAATCTGTACTGGTACCTGGGGTTGTTCTTGTCCAGATGAAAGACTCTACACTTACCTTTGTTATATTTCATTACATTTTTCTCAGCCCAGTTCTCCAGCCTGTCCAGGTCCCGCTGAATGGCAGCACAGTCTGCAGGGGTGTCAGCAACACCTCCCAGTTCAGCAAACTTGCTGACAGTGCACCCTAATCCCTCATCCAAGTAATTAATGAATAGATTGAATAGGACTGGTCCCAGTAGCGACCCCTGGGGCACCCCACTAGATACAGGCCTCCAACTAGACTCTGTCCCATTGACCACTACTCTCTGATTTCTATCCTGCAGCCAGTTTACAATTCACCTCACTACCCGATCATCCAGACCACACTGCCTCAGTTTGGCTGCAAGCATGCTGTGAGAGACTGTGTCAAATGCCTTACTTAAGTCAAGATAGACCACATCCACCGCTCTGCCATCATCTATCCACCTGATTGTGGTCTCATAAAAGGCTATCAGGTTGGTCAAGCATGACTTCCCCTTGGTGAAGCCATGCTGACTGTCCCTAATGACCCTCCTGTCCTTGATGTGCCTGGAGACAGCATTTAGGACAAATTGTTCCATCACCTTTCCTGGGATGGAGGTGAGGCTGACCGTTCTATAGTTACCTGGGTCCTCCTTCTTGCCCTTTTTGAAGATTGGAGTGACATTTGCTATCCTCCAGTCCACAGGCACCAGTCCTGATCCCCCTGACTTAGCAAAGATGACGGAGAGTGGCTTAGCAATGTCTTCTGCTGTTTCCCTTGGCACTCACGGGTGCATCCCATCAGGTCCCATGGATTTATGTCCATCCAGTTTGCTCAACTTATCCCTAACCCAGTCCTCATCAACCAAGCAAGCTCCTCTCTTGTCTGAACTTCCTCAGAGCCTCAGCAGTCTGGGTCTTGGTATCAGGACAGCCCCCAGAGGTACTTTTTGTTCTCTAAGCAGTAAGAAGTGAAGTGCATTTTCGTAATTCTTCTCTTTTAGGACTTTGGCAAAAATTCCGCATCAATACAAGCTTCTAGGGGCTGTGCTGACATCACTAGACCACAACGCTTAACCGGAAAAAGATACAAAATTCAGTAATTTCCCTAAGAACGGGGTAATGAGTACCAGGCTCTGCATCCACCCACCCCTGTGAACAAGAAAGCTCTGTGCTCTTTCAAAAAGTCTTCTGTTTGAAGTGATGACACCCCCAACATCCCTTCCACCCTGTGGGTGCATGAAAGCTCCCAGCAAGAAAGGGGAGAAAATGGTTTCTAAAAGAAATGCCAAAGGCCTTAAGGGTAGGTCCCTAATTTGAGTAATACTGCTCATTGCCGAGGTGTTGTGAGACAGAGTTCAGTGATAATATTCCGTGTGCAGAACAATCACCAGTGTTCTTCCAGCAACCAGCACTGCTCCATAAAATGGGTTTTCTTCTGTCTCATCTAGAAATTGCCAGGCTGATTTTGTTCTGTTTGTTTACCACAACAAGGAAAACGCAGCAAGTTTACTTTATCTGCCTGCAGTTTTGCACAGTAAGAATAGAGAGAGACAGACACATCAGATACGAAAATGTGACTAACAAAGTTGGCAAATGAACACAGAAGTGGGTGTAGTAAACAAACCTACTCTTAGCCTTTAAAAATATTTTTGGGCTGATTTCTACATGTCAGCACCCTTTTAAGAAAGAAAAGTCCCCACAGCAGGGGTGAGGCAGAGCTGAACTTACACTGGGCTCTGGTGCGTCTCTGTGATTCGCCGCCCCTCCTGTCTCTCATGCCTCTTCTGCCCTGGAGTAAGGAAACAACACAAACAGATCAGAGACTCTTTGACAAGTATCATATTGCTTCTCCTCCCTCTCACAGGTCCAAAGCTCTGGAGAATGGCTCATGTAGCTACACTACATACAGCATAAGCAGCTATCGCTTTCAACCTGCAGACCAGCGGACAGTGCTGGAAAGCATTCATGAACCTTTACATGAGGAGCTTGTGGCAATCCCTACTGAAGCCTCCAGCCCCTTCAGTATGGTAAGAGCCCTGTTGTCTAGTAACAAGCACTAGAGAAGAGACATTCACTCCAGAAACGGAGATCACTCATCAGTTAAGTAACTCTGTAAAAGCATGATATAGAGTAATCCCTCCCTTAGGCAGCATCTACGCTTTGGCTGGCACGTTATAAACACAATGTCATGGGCAGAGTGGCAGTGGAGGGCATGCTCAAGCATTAGGTTATCATCTTTGAACATGTGGAACTATTAGCAGCTCAAAGGGAAAAAATTTCTCAAAGCCAGGCCCATAACCTGCAGTGCTCCCTCCCTTTTTACGTAGCAGAGAGACTCTGTAGCCCTACCTGGCCATAGTAGGAATTGTCATTGTGCTCCCTGTAGTCATTTCTGTTCCCATAGTCATTCCTGTTCCCATAGTCACTCCTGTTGAACAAACAGCTGCAGGTTAACATCAGTCTGGCTTCACATTAACGTCAGTATATGCAAAATTATCAATGAGACCGGTAAAGGCAGAAAGACCATCTTTGCTGGCCACATGTCGGCTTGTGTCTATCCCAGGAGACAGAGATACTGTGCCGACTGCTGTCCCCACAAGAGTTATGACTACAAGATGGAGTGATGGAGCTCAAGGAGGAGGTGAGCAGATTGAGAAGTATCAGGGAGAGTAAGAGGGAACTAGATGAGTGTCTTCAAAGCCTGCTATCCACAAAAATGACTCAGGAGGCAGACCTGATCAATGGAGTACAGGAGTCCTTATCTCAGGATTCTTTACTGTCCCAGCAAGCTTCCCAGTCTTCCCAAACTAACTTACAGGAGCAGGGACAATGGGAAGAGGTACCTGCCCAACAACACAAACAGAGCAGGCGTGTTGCCTTAAGACCTTCACTATCTCCAGTGCCCTTGCAGAATAGCTATGAAGCCCAGCAGGAGAAAATGGCTGATAACAGTGAGAATATCTCACGTAGGCCTAAAGTGCCACAGAGGCCAGCTTGCCTCAGACCAACAATCAGAACTCAATTCAGAAAGGAAAACTGATGGGTCATTCTTGTGGGTGACTCCTTCCTGAAGGGTGCAGAGGGATCAACGTGCAGACCAGACCCACTTCACAGTGAAGTCTGCTGTCTCCCTGGAGCCCAGATAATGGATGTGGTAAGCAAACTTCCCACCCTGGCGAGGCATTCATATTACCACCCACTTTTGGTCTTCCAGGTAGACAGCGATGAAGTGGTGACGAGAACATAAAAAACAATCAAGAGAGATATAAGGGCTCTGGGGCAACTGGTTGAGGGATCAGGAGCGTAAGCTGTGTTCTCCTTCATCCCTCTAATAGCAGAGCTGGATGAGGGAACTAACACGAAGAGCCAACAGTTAGTTTATGGCTCTGGGACTGGTGTCATTGGTAGGGCTTCCTGACACAGCTGGTGAGTGAAGCAACAAGGCAAAGCGCCCTGATGGACCTGCTCTTTGTGAACAGAGAAGGGCTGGTAAGAGATGTGATGAATGGAGGCCATCTTGGGCACAAAGACCACAAATTGTTGGACTTCTCTATTCTTAGAGATGCCAGGAGAGGAGGCAGCAAAACTGCTACCCTACACTTTGGAAGGGCAAACTTTACATTGCTCTGTAACCTGATTGCCAGAATCCCTTGGGAAGGGTGTAGGAGTCCAGGAAGGCTGGACACTCTTCAGACAGGAAGTCCTAAGGGCACAGAAGCAAGCCACTCCCATGTGCTACAAGACAAGCCGCTAAGCCTGGCTGAACAGGGAGCTTTGCCCAGCACTCAGGGAGAAAAAGAGAATCTATGGCTTTTGGAGGAAGGGGCAGTGTCAATGTGCTGGAGGGTAGGGAGGCACTGCAGAGAGATCTGGACAGGCTGGATCAAGGGGCCAAGGCCAGTTGTGTGAATTCCAATCAGGCCACATGTCAGGCCTCGCACTTGGGCCACAACAACCCCCAGTAGTGCTACAGACTTAGCGGGGAGTGGCTGGGGAGCTGCTCAGCAGAGAGCGACCTGGGCCTGCTGACTGACAGCAGCTGAACATGAGCCAGCAGTGTGCTCAGGTGGCCAAGAAGGCAAATGGCATCCTGACTTGCATCAACAGTAGTGTGACCAGCAGGACCAAGGAGGTGATCCTGCCCCTGTACTAAGCCCTGATGAGGCTGCAACTCAAGTCCTGACTGCACCTCAATATAGGAAGGACATCGAAGTGCTGGAGAAGGGCAACTAGGCTGATTATGGGTCTGGAGAACAGGTCTGATGAGGAGAAGCTGAGGGAGATGGGGCTGACGGGAGACTTCTTTTCTCTCTACAACTACCTGAAAGGAGGTTGTAGTGAGGTGCGTGTTGGCCTCTTCTCAAGTGACTAGTGACAGAACAAGAGGAAATGGGGTCAAGTTGTGCCAGGGGAGGTTCACATTGGGTTTTGGGAAAACCTTCTTCCCATAAAGAGTGGTGACGCCTTGGAACAGGCTGCACAGGGACAGAGTGGAGGCACATTACTGGAGGGGTTCAAATAACAGGTAGACATGGTGTTCCAGAAGATGGTTTAGTGGTTCAGGATTGTAGGGCGGATGGTTAGACTTGATGGTCTTGAAGGTTGTTTCCAACCTTAATGATTCTATATGGCTCAATTGCTGAAACTTCTAGCATCTCCAACAGATTTTTAGGTTGTAGAAACACCTGTGCTAATACACATGGCAGCCTTTAAACACCTGGTCTGACCACATAACTCCAGTCTCACAGAACCTCACACAAAGGACAACCCTACCGTGGTATCTACCTATACCTTCTTCTCCCTGTAGCAAGGTTCACTTCCACTGTACGTCCATCAATGCAGATAGGGGGATCCAGATTCTGCAGTATCTTTAGCAACCTCAGCGCCTCCTGTAAAAAGAGGAGAGTTTCACATCCATCAGAAGGAAACTCAAGCCTGTTTCCCAAACCCAGTCTGCCTGTTTATGCAGTGACCAAAATAGGGCGAAAGAAGCAAGTAATCCTTTTGCCTAAGGATTCCTGAAAGGTATTTAAGGTGCTTCAAAAAGGACAGATGCACTGTTAGATAGATGCTTGTCCTGTGGATATTTTTAGCAGCTAGACAGGACCTGTATCCTTCCAGGGCTGCTGCCACCCCACAAAATTTTGGTGAATACCCTCTGCCCAATGTCAAAGATCAGCTATAGAGTCTATGTCACCCAACATTCAAAAATTCAGATTCTTGCCTTCTGCAGACAGAAACCACTGAGTTCCCTGCAAACATAGGATCTGTGCCAGAGGTGCTGATGTTCAGGAAGGTCCACAAAGAAACATACTGAAGGCAATAAACTCACTCAGCATCACACCTTGTGACAATATTTGCTCCTAAAGCCAGAGTGCAACAGCTCTATCAGATGTTTTCTGTGACTAGCCAGACAAGCAGAAGAGAGGGCTCAGCCCAGGACAGCTGCCTCATAAGAACAGCCTGTCTCCTATTTTGTGGTTCCTCTACTTCTACAGATGCCAACAGAGGGAGCATGTGAATGCAGGAAACTACTTACAGCATGAGAATCCAGTTCAATGAAGCCATAGGTCTGCCCCATCCGTCCAGCCTTGTTCTTCATGATGCGCACACTGGATGTGGAGAGACGCACATATGGGGCCAGGAGCCCCACAATCACTTCTGGTGGGGTGAATCGAGTAATACGCTTCAGCATAATTGCTATGAAGGACAATGAGGGAGGTTTCCAGGAAAGAAAATTAATAAGAAACAAAGATAATTCAGATCCAAGTTTGTTGTGACAGCATAGGTAAAAAGAAACCCTCTCAAAGCTGCAGCATGGTTTCTTGCAGTTGAGTCTAGAAGCCATCACTGTTTTTCTCTCTACTTCACAAGACGCTCAGAGTACCACCTTCAGCTGCAAACCTTTCCTTCCCAGAAAACAGAGCAGAAAGCAAGCCTTCCTCAACAGCTCAGCCCAGGGTAACTTCTGTCCAAAACAACCGTTGCCACGCTAAGTTAAATGCACCATCCTGAAGCCACTTTGCCCTGAATTAGTTTTCCTAAAGGCAATTCACCAGCACTTTTGGAGCTGGACAGCCCACACCATTACTTAATGCCATAATTTGCACAACACAGCAACAACCTCCAGAGATTTTAGTGAAATGTAGCCCTTTCTACAGTGAGCCTCTGGGAGTACAAGCAAGAGGAAACCAAACTCGGGCCCTGTGCCACTCACTTCTGCTTCCACCACCATCCTGAGGTGTGGCTTCCTCTGCTTCTCGCTGGGAGGGCAGTTCCTGGTGCAGGTCCACGTCCCTTCTCTTCTCCTGTGAAGGCCGCCACTCATCTCTCTTCCTTGGTTCCTGTTCCTGAGGCTGACACTCCTGTTGTGGAGCAGGAACTGAGGGCTCAAGAGGCTGTTTTGGAGATCCTGGATGTCCTGATAAGTCTTGCTCAGGTTTTTCAAGCTTTGTCTCTGCTATTACAGAAGAAATGAACTGGTTTCATATACAGTGTTTCAGTGTATGTTTGTCTCCTGCTATTTTCTGACCACTGCAGCAGCATTTCTTACAAATGTCTGGTGCTTTCTGCCCTTCACATATCCCATGTCTTAACACTCTGCTGACATAATGTGTGTAAAGAACAAGCTAACTATCTGAGCAATAAACCTCTGAGAAGTTCTTCCACTGCCTTGTTTCATGTCAGGCTCCTTTACCCGACCTCTCCTTGCACAATACAATCACTGATTTTATCATGACTTCATATAATCATAGAATGACTCAGGTTCGAAGAGACCTTAGCAATCTAGTGGTGGTTAATGGAGTTAAATCCAGCCGGTGGCCTGTCACAAGTGGTGGCCTCAGGACTCGGTGTCGGGACCATCTCTGTTTAACACCTTTATTGATCACCTTGATAAGGACACAGAATGTATCATTAGTAAGTTTGCAGATGACACCAAGTTAGGTGGGAGTGTTCATCTGTCAGAAGGTAGGGAGGGTCTTTGGAGAGACCTGAACAGATTGGAGCAATGGGCCAATGTTAACGGCAGGAGCTTCAATAAGGCCAAGTGCCAGGTCCTGCGCTTGGGCCACAACAACCCCCTGCAATACTACAGGCTTGGGGAGGTGTGGCTGGACAGATGTCTGGCAGAGAGGGACCTGGGGGTTCTAACAGACAGGAAGATGAATATGAGCTAGCAGTGTGCCCAGGTGGCCAAGAAAGCCAATGGCATCCTGGCTTGTAATAGAAATAGTGTGGCCAGCAGGAGTAGGGAGGTTATCGTCCCCATGTATTCGGCACTGGTCAGGCCATAGCTTGAGTATTGTGTCCAGTTACGGACACCTCAATACAAGAGAGGTTGTGGAGGTGCTGGAGCAGGTGCACACAAGGGCAACTAAGCTGGTGAAGGCCCTAGAGAATAAATCTTATGAGGAAAGACTGAAAGAACTGGGGCTCTTTAGTTTGAAGAAGAGGAGGCTGAGAGGACACTTCATCACTCTCCACAACTATCTGAAAGTACACTGTAGAGATGTTTGTGCTGGTCTCTTCTTACGAGCAACTAGCGATAGAACAAGAGGGAATATGTTCAAGTTACAACAGGGTAGGTTTAGACTTGATATTAGGAAAAGTTTTTTCATTGAAAGGTTGGTCAAGCACTGGAGTGGGCTGTCCAAGGAGGTGGTTGAGTTGCCATCCCTGCATGTGTTTAAAGATCATTTGGATCAGGTGTTGAGGACATGAGTAGGGTAGATGGTTGGACTCAATGAACCCAGGGGGCTTTTCCAACCAAAGTGATTCTGTGATCATCTACTGCAAACTCACTGCCATGGGCAGGGGCGTCTCTTAACTAGACTTACCACAGATGAGGCAGAGGCTATATGGGAACACTCTGCCCCCAGCTTAAAATCCCATCAAGTTTCCGTGCTTGAAGGCCTCTGAAGCATTTGGCTTTACCTCATAAGAGATCCTTACCTGAGCTTCTAATGATGTTGGAAAGGGAAGACAAAGCTGTGAGACTGCAAAGTCAGCCCTGGATCTGCTACTGCAACCTCTTACTAAAAAGAGAATGAAATGAGCTCCACTCTTGAACATTGCTCAAAGCACCTCCGTACTCTTGTTGTGTTTAAGTGATGGGCAGAACAGCAATAATTTTGCATGCAAACATGGGAAAAGCTGCACGTTGGCTCATTTGGCTGGGAGCACAACTCATAGAATCATAGAATCATTACGGATTGGAAGGGACCTCGAAAGATCATCTAGTCCAATCCCCCTGACACAGCAGGATCACCTAGACCTAGTCACACAGGAACCTGTCCAGTTGGGTCTTGAATATCTCCAGTGAGGGAGACTCCACAACCTCCCTGGGCAGCCTGTTCCAGTGCTCCGTCACCCTCACTGTGAAGAAGTTCCTTCTCAGGTTGATGTGGAACCTCCTATGTTCCAGCTTACAACCATTGTCCCTCGTCCTATCACTACTTGACACCGAGAACAGCCCAGCTCCATCCTCCCGACACCCACCCCTCAAATATTTGTAGACATTAATGAGGTCACCCCTCAGTCTCCTCTTCTCCAAGCTAAAGAGACCCAGCTCCCTCAGCCTCTCCTCATAAGGGAGGTGCTCCACCTCCTTCATCATCTTCGTTGCCCTACGCTGAACTCTCTCCAGCAGCTTCACATCCCTCTTGAGCTGAGGAGCCCAGAACTGGACACAATACTCCAGGTGTGGTCTCACCAGGGCAGAGTAGAGGG
>VXBP01003122.1:376896-509851 GCA_013400115.1 Rhinopomastus cyanomelas
TTTCCTGGGATGGAGGTGAGGCTAACCAGTCTATAGTTACCTGGGTCTTCCTTCTTTCCCTTTTTAAAGATTGGGGTAACATTTGCTATTTTCCAGTCCCTAGGCACCTCTCCTGTTTCCCAGGACCTAGCAAAGATGATGGAGAGTGGCCTAGCAATGACTTCCGCCATCTCCCTCAGCACACGCGGGTGCATCCCATCTGGGCCCATGGATTTGTGCACATCCAGTTTGCTCAACTTACCCTTAACCCAGTCCTCATCAACCCAGGCAGGCTCACCTGTTGCCTCAACCTCCTCTGTAGTCTGGGGTCTAATGTCAAGACAACCCTTAGCAGTATAGACAGAGGCAAAGAAAGCTTTAAGTATCTCTGCCTTCTCTGCATCCTCTGTCTCCAGGGTACCCACCTCATTCTGCAGGGGGCCTATGTTGCTTCTACTCACTTGTAGAGTTGCTTCTACTGCCCTTGCTACTCATGCTGGACAGGCCCTACTTGCTGGCAGTTTGCAGCGTGCAGGGTTTGGGCTACACTTCACGAGCAAAACCTCACACAAAATCTGTGTGTGAAACCAGTCTGCATGTGTGGCTGCAGCAACTGCTCACACGCACCACACAGACACGAGCGCAACCCCAGAGATGGGGAGAGTGATTTTCTTACTGAATTCTTGCTCAGCTGGTGTGTCCTCTCCCTCAGAACCACCTCTGGACTCTGGGCCTGATCTGCTCCCTGTAAGAGAGGCATACTGAAGTCCATCACTGAAGTCACTGCAAGCCCATCAGTCACTGAGCAAGCAAAAACTCATGCAAAGCTGCAGTAAAGCCTGTACGTGCCTAGAGAGTTGGTTTATTTCACCAGTAATTAAAGAACAGAGAGGTTCCTCTATTACATATCTTCACAATCAACCAGAGCAGGTTGTTAAGAGTCATGCAGCACAATCTGTCTTTGCAGCATCTTTCAGTCTCTGTTTAATTTGCTCCTCGGCAGTCTTATTAAAGCCCACAGCAGTGCTGGGCCAGCTATGTGAACATTTCCTTCAAAACACTGATGGAGGAGCCACAGTGCAAGGAAAGCACAACCACAGGGACACTGCTTCAGTAAATAAGTCCTGAAGCAGCAGCTATTTTAATGCTCTTCTGCCTTAGGTATGTGGTTAAGAAGCACAAAC
The DNA here is from genome assembly GCA_013400115.1 of Rhinopomastus cyanomelas. Lineage (NCBI taxonomy): Eukaryota > Metazoa > Chordata > Aves > Bucerotiformes > Rhinopomastidae > Rhinopomastus > Rhinopomastus cyanomelas. The sequence goes on from VXBP01003122.1 coordinate 378,060, forward strand.
CATTAGAAGCCTGCTCGAAGCTACAGAGTCAAAGCTTACGGAGTGATTCCAACACCTGCTGGTTGAAAGAAGACATTTCCTTTAGGGAGCATGTTTTGGCTCCCATGCCCTCCCACCCCAAAAAGCAGAGGTGCTGGTAAGGTGACAAGAAGCTCCTGGAGGAGCAGAACCCTTTCCACGCACTTCTTACAGTCAGCAAGGTGAGTTCAGCAATTCAAGTCCCAGATTTACCTCTCATGTGAAAGCTTCAACAGAATTACACCAAAACCATGCAGCTGCAGCTCCCACAGAAGGTGGGTTGAGGGAAAGTCATCTCACTTACAGCCAGCAGTACTACCTCAGTCCTGGAGTACACGCAGCCTCTAACCCCACAGACGAAGGACAATGCCAGAGCAATAGGAAAGAAGGGTTTTGTGCAGTAAGATACCCTTCCACCAAGCCTCAAAAGAACAGAGAACCTCACAGCAACACATTCATGTGTAGCTTCTTTAGTGTGGACAAGGAAAAAGGTCTAATAGAAGCAAAACTAATAATCCTCCTACCCGATGTTCAGCTAATCCATCAAGAAGGATGCCACAGGGAAGCCACAAGAGAAACTTACTTGTCAGTGCAGATGAAACTTTTAACCAACCGAGCATGGGGGAACCACATGTACTCACCATCTCTTGGGAGCTTGCAATAGGAGCAGGAAGATCTGTAGCCCACAGTACACACCTTACACTGCAATGGAAGATGGACAGCATGAGGAAGTCATGTTTTGGAGGCAGTGACTACAACCTGCTCCAGAAAGCCAGACTCTCCACTACTTTCACAGAGTAAGTAACAGCCACAGAACAGTTACAGTGGGAGCCTGAGAGACAACAATGGGTAACAGCAGCAGGAGCTTTGGCTGGAATGGCAGGGAAATTCTCTCATGGCTCACAACTGGGATTGCTGTGGGAACAGGATTGTCACACAACTCCTGAGCACTGATTTGTTCACAACATGGAGGTACTTTACTAGTCCTCTCTCAAGTGACACTGGACCAAAAAGCTCCATGCTAGGCACCACACTGGTAACCACCCTGTTGTTCCAAAGGATCTGAAGGTACCTTTGCATTCTCTAATCTCAACTCACTCCTAACGCAGTGACAATGTTTTGATCTGAGCCAAACTGCAGACACTGTTGTAATTTGCTGCACAGGGAGAGCCAATGAAGAGGTGTCTGCTAACCAAGACATAGAGCTGTACAGGCTGGGATGGGTATCCCACCCAGAGGGCCATGTGCTCCACCCTCACAGCTCTCCCTGAATGCAGCATTCCTAACTTTCTCTTCAAGCTCTTGCATTAATGCATCGCTTCTCTTTTATACCTTTTTTATTTCTCCCTCTAACTGAAGCCCTGCACATGATCAGGAGGACACGGAGGCTCTTTCAGGCCATGCATGTGGACATCAATGGCAGGGACCTTTGCTCCAGCCGCTTCTCATCGCTCTGAGAGCTTGAACACTCATTTGTGGTCAAGGTGGGAGTCTAACAAAAACCAGTTCCTTCTTGCCCTGCTGCAACCTCTCACTCTGCAGCCAGTGGGAATGCAGGCAGAGCCCTGCCTTGTGCTCCAACATTCCTCCTGCCTCAAGCCTACTGCAGCCATTCTGGGAGAACCCTGCAAAGGGAATGGGAACAAAACTGATCCTTGGGCAACTACGCCTCCACAGAAATGGACCAGTTCCAGCCTGTACTAACGGCTTTCCAAGCTTCCTTCCTCACTGCATTTACTACATTCAAACCTAGATGACAGTAAGATGCTTAATACATCTTACTCTTTAGGATCTTTAGCCACTGAGCAAGTATCTAACACTCCTCTATGCTGCCACTGCTGTGAGAGCCAGCAGGGGAAGCAAACACAGCTCCCTGACCACATACTTACACGTTTGCAGCGCCAAAACTCTGGGCACGGGGTGTACTCAAGGGTTACTTCTTTGCCACCAATCGTAAGAGTTCCCTGTTGAGACAAGGGGTTCAGTGACGAATGTGCCCAGCACAAGCAGATTGCTCAGAGGCAAAGGAAGGTGTTTGAATTCTGGTTCCTAAAGGTTGTACAAGTGAAACAGGATGAAAGGGAGAGAAAGTGTCCTGGTTCAGTTAGCTGGAGCTTTGCCATGCATTTGCAAGGGAAACTGCTGTGCCTTGCTCTAGTACAGGGTTACAAAGCTCTACAGTGGCAGGAACAAGGCAGAAGAGGCTTTGCTACCTCCCAGGAAGAGCAGAGACAGAGTAACCAGAATATGAGAGGGCAACTGCTTTTAACCTGCTTCTGTCCCCATGCTGGAAAGGGGCAGCTTGTATGGCCTCTTTCACACCAGCCACCACCAGGCTGGCCTCAAGACAGCTACTTGAGGAAGAACACATGGAAAAATGCCATTGACACGAGAGAACTTCCATACATCTTCATGTCACTCACGAAACCCTGGCTTTCCTTCTGAGAAGCCAGCAAGCAGCAAGGCCACTGGCTCCACAGCCACTCCTTTGGTAGGGCTGCCCTCAAGCACCTGGGGCAGCAGGCCGTAGAGGAACTCCACTGCCTACAAAGATACGCTGCTTCCAGCTCCACACATGATGCTTTGGAGATATGTCAGGAGCCCAACAAACCCACCAGCTTTGCTGAAATGCAGATGATTTAAGGATGACAAAGTCATAGGTGCAAGTTCCCAGCTCGTGCCTGGAACAACCCATAAGGGCAGTGACCAGTGAGGATTCCTGGTAGCTTTCATCTGCTATGGACAACAGACCATGCCTGGGTGCGCAGGATGCACTGAACCACAAATACATGGAGCCATGAGGCATCTCCTTTCACTGCAGGCACTGCCAGTTTGTATTTCCCAACACAATGAAACTCTGTGACAATGAGACTTAGACTCTGGTCTCCCAAGCCCCAGGAGAGCTCTTTGGGTCCATTGCTGGATGGTACTGACAGGTATCAAGAGCTGTAAATAGCCCCCAGCCATTTGGAGGAGTTGTGGTGAGTCAGAAGTTTCCCAGGTGCTCTGACCCAGCAGCCCAGTCACACAAGAGCCTTCAGAGCAAACCAGGAAACAAGTTTTTGAAGTTATTATGCAAAAGCCATGATACATCCCTGTATAAATTGCTGAGGAGAACACAAGGGAGATGCAAGGGAACACACAAAGTATGAGGGAAGTGTTCATGAGGGGGAATCATTCAGCAGCAGAACAACAACAATCCTTCAATCACAATGAAAAAAAAGGCCACAGGTTTAGTTGGTGACCACCAAAGCCACTGTCTTGTAGAGTCAGCTTCCACAATCTCCCCTCTCCCTAGCCTGATTTTTACAGACCAAGGCCAACCTTTCCTACCAAGCATTGACACTCTGAGGGGCTCCTTTCTGCTGTCCAGCCTTCCAATGTGGATTTGCCTTTCTTTTGCAGAGAACTGAGCCCTTCCTAGACCTTGCTAAGGGCTCGCAAGTGCACCTGGAAAACAGCGCTGCAACCTTAGATAAAAGGACTCTCCGCTGGGTCTGTTCACAATGTGGAGTACTGCCTACTTTACATGTCTAGGAGAAGGTTTGTACCTTTTTAAAGCACACAAGGAAACATAAGTAAACAAGACAAGGAAATGGAAACCAAGGCTGTCCCACTGCAACTGACGGTCCCTCTAAGATGGATGTACTCCATCTCTCAAGCAAGGAACCCATCACACCATGTCACATCACGTCACATCACATCACAGACACACAGTCAAGAGATGGGCAGAGCCAGGAGAGTAAGCTAGAAATGCCCACAGGTGTCTCAGAACCCACTGAGCACAGGCAGGGAGAGAAGGCAGGGTGCGCATCCTCAGACCAGAGCTGCAGCCACTCTGTTAGCCCAGAAAAGTCCTCGCAAACAGCAGCTCCTCAGTGGACAGTGGCAGGACAAGATCTGAAGCCACTTCCTCATATGGCTCCATCCGTATACCAGCCACTGAGGAGAAAAGTTGCCCAAAAGCCTTAAGATTATTTTTGGGTTTATGGAAAATGGTTTTTAAGTGCATGTGGTGCTGGTCTCTACTGCAAATTCTGTTTGGAGGCTGCAGAAAGTGTCACTTGCATAATTACTCCCTAATTTCCTTAACACGCTGCTGATTGCCTGCTCACTTTTTCAACAAGCTCTATCTTACTGATTTCTTCTTGGTAACGTAATTTCCAAGCTTGCAATCATCATCTCACACTCCAAGACGAGCCCTTCATTTAGGACACACATCACCAGGATTCAGCGACTTCAAAATTCTTCATTCCCCCATTTTGTTAGTAGATTCCATCCCAAATATTTTCAAATCCTTTATTTCCTGTAGTCTACATCACTGCTTATTCTTTTCGTCTCTATCTTCTACCTTTTCTCTGCAAAATGTTTTGGGTAACACTGATTCTCAGCTCATTCCTTTCAGTTGAGCAGGTCTTTGTGAAACCACGAGGATTTTCTGAGAATTTCAGAGGACGGTGCAGTTCAGTACATGCCATTTTGGCTAAAGCTACTAAAACACTGGCATTATCTGGAGCAAGAGCCAACGGGTTCCTATGTACATAGTACTGTCAGCAGCCTCTGATCAACCCAGTAATCCCATCATGATGCGCTCCCAGAGAGTGATGCCATGAAACCATAAAGCCTGTCTGCAGAAAGCACCTACAGCAAGCAGCAACATCCCTTCGCTGAGCAGGGTCAAGCCCCACAAGAACAGGTTTCTTCAAGTGAGGGAAAGAAAAAGGGAGAATCTTTTAGCCATGCTATCACAGGAGATGAACCTAAAGGAAGCTGGGCGCAAGGCTTTGGCAACAGAACCCTGGTTTTACTACAGCATTTTCCCAGTTCACTGTGTCCCCAAAGGTGGTTAAACCAAAAGCATTAAAATATCAGTAAGATATAAATGGTAAACTTAAGCCTAACTAAGGACAAAACGAGGCCACACTCTTTGCACTTGTTATGCCCACTCATGAGGTTGGGCTTAACTTATCTCTAGTCCATCCTCTTTGCCATTGCACTACTTTACCACAGAAAGAACTGAGTGCTTCAAACAGAGCCCAGCTAACTCCCATGGGCAGGAGGAGCTGTGTCTGGTACCGAGCAGTCTGTGAGCCCCAGTCACTTGGCTCACGCTTCTCAGAGAAGCGACGCAGCAATGGGCAATGCCAGGAGACCCCAGTTACCCACCACAGCCGCTTATCTGTCAATCAGCATTTACAGTTGGCACCCTGGTATTTTTGATACTTGCTGACAGCCTTCTAATGATGATGACTGGAGGTTGAGGAGGGAGAGAACTTGCCAAAAATGTATCTCTCTGCTCTCCAAGACCGGGATGACAGAAGAATACAAATCATCAATGTCAAAGCTTTTGCTAACTATTCTCTGGAAAAAAATAAAATCAGAGCATTCAAGAATGACCTAGAAAATCTGAGCAAGCAGAGAGCTTTCGGAGCATGGCAACTCCCTCAAACCAAACCTGCTTTAACTGAATTTAGCCAAACATTAATATCTTCAGCAAAATCTCACTTTGGAGCCTCTTAACAACAAGCTGACAGCTCTGCAAGTATTCCACCTTATGGGTCATGCTTCAGCAGCTACCTCAGGGGCTGCCAATCTGCACGGACTTGTGGATATGGCAATCAGTACCACTGTGGATGGCTGTGGAGAAAAGTGTGCTCTGGCCTCTCCTGTGGGATGGTGACCACAGGAAAGCCTCTGGGGACCTGTCTCAGTGGAACACCAATCACAGAATGGTTTAGGTTGGAAGGAACCTCAGAGAACACCTAGCTCAGCTTTACAGAAGACACCTGGAGTGGAGCAGGTGAATTTAGAGCAGAACCAAGGCTCAACTTTGGACTCCCAAATCCACAAAGTTTTCTCTTTGGCTACTACCACAGAACAACAAGCAAGGGAAGGCAAGAGATGCCTGCACCACAAGTGAACCGTATTTCCATCTTCTCCAGCAGCTGGCTTGTACACAAAACCAACCACTACTTCAGCAAATAACTTCCTTATATTGTTCACAGTTTGATTAAATGGAAAATATCCGTGCCATGAACTGAAAGGTTGTGGTGATAATCACATCAGAAGCCTGACATTGTTCCACATGTTAAAAATTAACTGAAACTCTCATTTGCAAACAGATATAAAATGGCATGTGAAGAGCATGACAAGAGAATGCTCCTGGGCAGCACAGTAAACCAGCCATATTAAACCACCAAAATTAATCTCATTTACACAATGTTAATTCAGCTCTTATGTAGATTTACTATTATTAGGATGGTCATTCAAAATCATTATACATCCATCACTTCAAACTGATTTAAATGGATTAATGTCTGGTATTTATTGCCTACTGGAGGCTCAGAAAGCACACTCTGGGGCTGCAGAAGGAGCCCATGGTGCTGGCAGCACATCCTAGGGCAGCAAGTTCTTCCCCATCCAGAGGGGATTTTCCACTCCTGGCCTCCAAATGCACTGGACAGCACAGGGAGATGAACAGATGACAGCAGAAGTCAGGTTATCTAGTTCTAACCACAAACCAGATTGCTCTCAGGTTTTTCTCCTATTTAAGTATGGATTATAAATGCAAATTCAACAACCTCAACTGCACGCCATGTGAATTACATAATCACATCCTACTTCCCTGGCATGGCTCTCATCTCTGTGCAGCGGCTGCAGGGAAGTTGGCAGCAAGAGCACAAAGCTTTCTTCATCTTCAGATAAAACAGGCAGGTGGGGGTCAACCACCAAAGGTCCCTCTAATCCACTCCCAGCTCTTTGTGGAATTCTGGAGGCAGCAGATTCTGGGGATGGAGCAGAGGGCAAACACCAAGATATCTGGGAGGATGGGAGACCAACTGGATGTATTTCAAAATAAGATCATCTCAGCCACAGAAACTGGCTTCTCATCCTGTTTTTTCTGTATGCCAAAGTTTTTTATCTCTGAGCTCCTTGGCAGCTGCTGTACAAGGGACTCAACGCAACAGAGCAACAGGCAAGTACATCTGCTTACCTTTGACAAAAAGCAGATGAGAGAAGCTGTGAACCCACCATCCATCTGTAATGAAACATTCAGAAAACAGAGCATGACATGGGGAGATGACGTGTGGTGGGACTTTGCCCAAGGCTCTCAGCCTCTTTCTCCAGCTCCCCAACTGGAGCTCAACAACTTTTTAATTTGTTTTTATTATCAGTGTTACAGAATCATAGAATGGTTTAGATTGGAAGGGACCTCTGAGTTCCAATCCCCTGCCATGTGCAGGGACATCTCTCACTAGACCAGGTTGCCCAGAACCCATTTAACCTGGCCTTGAAAGTGTCAGGCATTCTACTGCTGAGGAGCTGACAGCCAAGGTAGAAGATTCCAGGTCAACAGGAGAAAAGGCTGGTCCAACACATGGTAGATCCTTGAGGAATGGTTACATTGGCTCCAATATGCAACGCTGCTGGGTATTATCATTAGAGGTCTCTATCAAGACCAACATCAAGATGAATCTTGCAAAAGAGTTGGGTTGAGGCTCAGCTGCAAAGGAGGATGTTTGTCTCCTGGGCATTACTGATGCTTGAAGCCCAAGAGCAGCATATGGCATCACCTGGAAGCATTTAGCAGTAAGATATTCAATAGTGATCTGATACCAATCAGCACTGGGCTTCAAGGTCAGGGGAGGCCTGAGACTAAGCCCAAAGATGTCACCACCAGCTCTGAGTTAACAGAACATAACTTCAGGCACATCACTGATGGGCATGTTAAAACTGGCACTAACACTGAACTGAGGCCTTAGGAGAATAACTTAAGAGTCCTAAAGATGTAGTAGCTAAACATATCAGACTGAGATGCTACATAGGGTTTACTTTATCCCAGAGAACACACACTGCCTCTTTCTCAAACTGCTTCTATACAAAACCCATTACTCACTTTCTCCGGGACCATCCACCATAACATCCAAGTTTCCATCTCTGCTTGCTTCCAGACAGCCCTCCCCAGGCATCCCTTTCTGCTTGGTTCTCCGTGCCCAGTTGTCCTTTAACAGAAGGTGCCAGTCTGTATCCTTTAAGTATCTTATTTCCCCAGACATCCCATCTAGCCTGCTGAGACACCTCCAGTTTACTTCCTACGATTTCTGAATTCCTTGGATAGCAGCCATACTCTTTTTAAGCAAGCCTCAGTACCTTTCCACAACTCATCTACCCCCACTGACAACCTTTTTGCAAATATACACAGAAATTGCCTTTCAGACCGTGCCAGCTCTCCACATTTCATTGCCTGAATTCTGAACTCCACTTCCCAGTTAGGGCTCTCTAAGTGCTTATCTTTGAAACGCAGCATTTGCTCCACTCGTCAACACACTCAGTCCTGTGCTGACAGAACAACCAAAACCACTTGGTACAGACAAGCACCCAATTAGAGATCCAGGAAGGATAACAGCAATGTGTCACATCTTGAGAAAACACACAACCTGCCTAGGATTTCACATGCTCTAGGGTCAGCTCTAGGTGGTGGGTGACATCAATAGCTTCTGCATTTCACCCTTTAGGGGCATTTCAACACATCTGAAAGTCTTCTTAGATCCAGCGAAGTGCAGGGGACCTTTTACCTGTCACCAAAAGTCTGAACATCTCCCTGTGCAGCTAATTCTAATCTCCACCTTCCCTCATCCCTATGAAGAAGGCACCTTCACAGATCAGTGTTGTAGGATCACTGGAAAAATGTGGATATTTTAATGTGAAAGCCCTTCCTATGCAGGAAACTGTGCTCCCATTCCACAGTTAAAGAGAAGTGTGGATGGTGAGCTAAGAATGAGAGTCATCTGAGCTTCTTTAATGGTTGGACTTGATTATCTTAAAGGTCTTTTCCAACCTAAATGATTCTATGATTCTGTATCAACCACTTGTTCCCATGCCTCAGAAAAGTACGAATCAGGTTGAATCCTCTATTTGAAAAGTGTACTTAAAAACTAACAAAACTTAAGATATTTAATTATTTAGCATATTCACAGATGGCTCCAGGGAAGGGTCCACACAGCTCCGTCTCATCTATATTCCTTTTCTGATTCATCATGGTGCACTGCCTGGAATCTGTGTTTGAACAACAGCTGCTTCAAAGACTCCCTTTCCTCCCAAAACAGACTTCCCTTCTCACACTAAAACACTGCTCTACAGCCTGGACAGATTTCTCAATACTTTGTTACAGGGCCTCCTTCTTCCTCAAAGGTCATCTCATTCCAAAAAACTGTGAAACAATATAAAAATGAAGTATGTTAGCACAACTCACTAAGGCAGCCCAGGACCTTCCTGTACTGCTTCTCCCCAAGGACACCTTACAATTAGCAATGGCCATAAGGAAGCCAGGAGAACAATGAGGAAAGAAAGGCCCAGCTCTTTGCTCAGATTGGCAGCAGAATATCAAAACACTGAAGAGCAAAGCCCAGTGCAAAATCAAAGGTTAGGCTGGAAAGCTCTGCTTTAAAGGGGTGAATTTATTCCTAGACAATTCAGTGTATTCAACCACACCCAAACCAAAGTGTATCCATTTGCTGGAGCATGTAAACGTGGGATTACACACCAGCTTCAGTGTGGAACTGCTGCACTTACCTGTGCCTTCTCACTGATGACTTTCAGCAAGTCACTGCGACTTTGACGAGGCCTGTCCAAAGCTAAACCCAGATTCTTAACAGTCACCTCTGGACACAATGACAAGACAGCTAACACATCTTCAAGCTAGCACCTGTACCAGCTTCCACATATATGTGAGAAGCACCTGCACACTGCTTCTCAGGAGAGGTCTTCTTAGAAGCTGGTAAGGGATATGGCTGCTTTAACCTCCTTCTTTGTCAGTATTTGCCTAAGAATCCTGGCAGCATGAGAAGAGATTAATCCAAGCTTTCTGAGCAGAAATAAGTTTCTCCTGCCTGCCTGGCTTGGGTATAGCATAACACTAGTGGATGCCACCATTCCCTGTAAGACCCAGCAGCTCCTCCTTTAGTGAAGCACTGAGGTTTGAGGTTCATCAGCATAACATCCAGATCCCTCATTCTTAGTCAGTTCCCAGAACTGATTATGAAAGGAGCTTAGCGCCCTGCCAGGGTGCAAGTGGCAGAAGAAATTACTTACCTGTATGAATATGCAGGCTCTGGGGCTTAGGTTGCCGACCTCATCTCTTCAGCAGTCTCCTCCAGAGAGGTAAGTGTGCAGGAAAGCAGTTCCTAAGCTAACTCCAACAGCAAGGAAGGAATCATGGAATGGCTCAGGTCTGAAGGGACCTTAGAGATCATCTACTCCAACCTCCCTGCCATGGGCAGGGACACAAAAGCTCTCAACTAGACTTGGTTGCTCAAGGCCTCATCCAACCTGGCCTTGAACACCTCCAGGTAGGGGGCAGTCTCAACCTCTCCAGGCAATCTATTGCAGACTCTGGAAAAGAAGGCAATTCCAGAGCACCAGAGAGCTTCAAATCAGATGGATTAGTCATCCCTTTGTCTCTAAGAGAGGTCTATTAAACATGTTGGGGTTCACATCAGAAGGAAGAAAAGCAGGCAAGCTAAGTTGGTGCAATGGGCAGGCATCACAGGAGCACAAACACTGATCTCATGTGTCTTGTCAAGGGTTAAAAACAAAACCACCTCAGCTCTCTTCTCCACTGATACAACAAGCTCTGAGGAATCAATCAGGCTTTCAAAAACTTGGGACTATAAACGGTAACATACCTTAGTCATCGCAGCATTAATGTACAGCTTCGCACTATGCGACAGCTTCTTAGTGAGATTTCTCAACCTGATTTTTATGTGCTCGAAAATACATCTTGGGATTCTGAGGACTTAAAATTACTTTCTCTGTTAACTCTGCTCCTGAGATCCCTGATGGAAAAGTACCTCAAATATTTGCTTGGGCACTTTTACTGCCATCCTGGCTCAAATCTGGAACATGAAGCCCATCTGAATATTGCTAATTTCCTGCTAAGACATGACCTATACATCACAAAAACTAAGATTTCCCCTGATTTCTATGAAACCAGGAGAGAACTGCTTTCAGCCTCTTGTTCTAAAGCCAGTTTCAGAGATTTACGGGTTTATAGTTTTGACTCTCCATATGAATGTAATTCATGACATGACACACATGACTCTAGAACCCTGTCCTTTGGAGAATCTACTTCTTGTTCATCCTGAGGAAGATATAACTAATCAAACTCATAGGTGGCCTGAAGCAATGGAGATGCGGGAGGACACTTGGACACAACATGTGGCAGTTGTCAACATACACATGTGATGCAACAGCACCACAAAACAAATCTACAGGACATCCAACACTTCACTGCAACAAGTCAACCACATATTGTACAGCTTCTGCTGCTACAGAAGCCTGGAAGAACTTTCCACTTCCCCTTTCTGTCTCCTTGTACAAAATGGCTTAGTGATTCCCCCCACTGCTCCTTTCTGGGAGCAATCACAGGCAGAGATTCACTAGGCAGGTCACACAGTGGTACTGAGGACCTCCCAGGTCACCAGATAGGAAGCAAGGTGAAATTATCCTCCTCTAAAACAAAGGATGGTCTGAGGATGTGCATACCATTCCTTGAAAGTGCAGAGGACTCTGGTGTGCAAGCACTCTCGGTGCTTCCACATAACATGTTTCCTTGTCCTGCACAGATGCAGAATGACAGCAGTTGCTCCTAATCTCAGAACTTGTTGCATACAGTGTTTTCTGTGATCTCTGTAGGTATTAAAGCTTTAATAACAGTGTTGAAAGTGCCCCATTATTTGCAGGGAAATAGGGCAGAAAATAACTGTGTGTCCTTCTGGGTTAAATACCTATTTCCTTGTTGCCTGTGATTGATGGATAATGACACAATAATCAACTTGGGCATGCCAGCCCACATATTCCCCTGTCATATTCTTTCATTCCTAGTCATGAACATTAACAGCCCAGTTACAGTCAAATGGAATTGGCAATTCATAAGAACCAGCTGCTGACTGCCATAGCTTTGATCTTGCATCTTCAGACTTCAAATATCTGAATTTCATCTTTTATTTGTGTGTGTCTCATAACCACAGCAGAAAAGGACAACATTCAAGGTACTTGTTTTGAATGTTCACCAAGTCAAGACAGCCAGGCTTCCATGAATTACACTGAAAAGCTCAAACACAAACTCAACTGGGAAGAAAATGGACTGAATCCACACAACTGAAGGGAACTGCAGCCCTCTCTCACGATCATAAACACAGTTATGAAAAAATAAATATATAAAACAGATCGTTCCTGCAGAAAGGCAGGCAGACTTTTATTCTTCTAAGAGAAGAAAACTGTCCTTCTGCCTCAGCCCTTCACCCTCCTGTTTCAGTAATCCAGCATCAGCAGTGCTCCAAGGAATGAGAGGCACCCGCCACTGAGACAAAGCACAAACAAACAGTTCTGATGCTGGAGCTAACAAAAACCAGTGAAAACGGCAACAACATTCTGGTGTGCTCCCACTTACCCACACAGTTCAGCTAGAGTCTTAGTGCTATAATCTGCCTCACGTGCTTGTGAAAGGCATCTTGTTTTCCCCCAACATTGCTTTGGGGGCACACAATGGCAGGTCTTGTGTAAAACACTATGCCAAACCCATAAGAGAAAATGGCCCTGCTTTGGAAACTGAAGTTATGGTGTGCTCAGCATCTTTATTCATGTAAACTGATCCCCTACAGACATACCCCCTCTCGCTGTCTCTGTGTCTTCTTAACTTCAGTCGTTCAGCACCGTCCACTTCTAAGAGCACGGAGGGAATGTCTGATAGTGCCTCTGCTCTGTTAGTCACCAGCTTACTTAAGGACGACTTCAAAAGCGTCAAAGCAAATTAGTGCCATGAGTCCTACAAACTCTCATACAGGAGCTCAGTCAAGATTGTACATCTTAATCCAAAATCACTGTCTGACCACATACACAATCCACCACTTATGGCAACACACTTATAGCTGATTGATTGTCCCCACTTTGAAGCCGCAATGACAAACACCCTTCAAACAGCTACACAAGAATAGCGTTTCTACAGATCCTCCCCGACAATCACAATGAAAATCATATGAACTGTAAGAACAGCCAGCAGTAAAACACTACTCTTTGTTTTAAGGTGAAACCGTGCCAGTATGTGTCACCCAGGACTAAGAGTTCCTCATTGTCACACAACTGTTCCTTTAACACAAGAAGGAGGAGAAGACCCAAGAGCTACACAGCCAAAGCTACACAGTTACATCCCTCATCCAAGGATTACTTCAAATCCCTTCTAGCTTAAGGCCAAATCTCACCTCCAAAGAAATTCAGAGCATTCAGCGTGCCAGAAGCCCTGGGACTCGGGAAAATGCTTCGCATGTTGCCAGTGATGGAAACAAAGCTATTTCTTGGGTGATGCTCTGCCAGAAATGCTCTATGATACAACTTTAGCCTTATGGAAGGAGGACGTACTGGACTTCTTATTCACAAGCGAAAGGTGTAGGCACATTTTTACAACAGTCATTCTGGGTGTGGCCAAAGGTCCAGATGTCTAACAGTGGCTCCTCATCCTGAGCCACCAATGGAGAGAGAATCCACTCCAGCACCTCTGGGTGCTGCGCAGTAGTGTGCCGTACCAAATAAGAACCAGGCCCTGCAAGTACTGGTGTCGCATCATCAATCATCCAAAGAGGACTGGACTTACCTTGTACTGAATTATGTAATCAAAATTCAAGAAATCACTATTATTCCTCTACATTTGCCAGCTCAAGCTCCTGGCATTGTAACCAGAACATCTAGCCAAACAGCAAAACACTTGATTAACAAAGCATTTGAGATCTACAGGGCACGAATGGGTATTTCAGAGATGTATCATCACACAGATTTGTTAATGTCAACTGGCAAAAAACTCCAACAAATACATAACCAGAACATAAACACCCAGGGGCCAGAGGGAGAGCAGTTGTGGAACAACATATTTATATAGCAGCACAAATTCTGCAATAAACAACAATATCTGAGTCCTGAGATGACCCTACTGGGCCACACATCCCCAGCAGCAACCAGAGATACTAAGGGAGTCCTGCTTACACATCTTCTGCGTGCTCCAAGCAGCTCACCCAGAAGCTTGTCCTCTGGGACAATCCCATCAGAGAGTAGCAAATGCATACAGATCTGAGCACACAGGTAATGTGAGGCTGGAGGACAGAGGAGGAAGAAAAACAGGAGGAAGGAAAATGAAGGAAGGGAAAAAGAAGGAAGGAAAACAGAAGGAAAGAAAAAAGGAGGACAGGATATAGGAATAGAGCAGAAAAGTAGAGGGACATGAAAAGCTGGCATCATACAAGAAGAAGATGCAGCTCCACATCTCTTCCAGTTAAAAGTGCTTTACAAGACACTGGTTAATACGATTTGCCTCCTGAGACAAGGCAGGACAGAGCTGCCAGGAAGGTTGCAGCTTGTTGTCTGGGCAGGGCTAAGGAAATAATGTTGACAGGCAACTACCATTGACTGAAGGAAGGCTGCGCAAAGTCTTTGGCAGAAGATCTTTTACAACCTGCTGTGCCAAAGGAAGAGAGTAAGAGGATTCACAAGGCTTGAACAGTTGAGATGACAGAAGGTCCACTGAACTATTTTCAATACCAGAACTTTTAGCAGTTAACATTTTACACCAGAAAATACCCTTCTCTGCACCAGGAAGGTCTCTGTAATGTGCACAGATGAAGTCAGTCCTTCTGAAGAGAAAAGCAGACACTGCACTTATCACAACATCACTGCAGGATATACACACCTCCACCCACCCAGCCTGCTCACAGGTCAATGCAGCAGATCCAACTGCTTATCCACAGGCAAGAGCCTGCCCAGCATGGGAAGCCTCCCACTGCAGACTTCCATACTGGTTGCAGAGGCTCTTGACTCAACTAAACAACAGTAGGTACAATGCACACATTGAGATGCAAGTGGGAATGAACAAATAATTGGTTCAACATGTGAAGCCTCTGATGTAAGACCAGGGTGAGCTTGTGATGAGGCCACACACTGAATCAGACACACAAAAAAAACCCCAAATCAGCTCTGCTGCCTGGAAATCTACTCATCTGATTAGAAGGCAGCCTACGGAGGGAACTTTCCAGGGGTCTCTTGAATCATCAAAGTAATTCCATAATGTGTACATTTCCCCAACCACTGGGATGTGTAAGAGAAGAAACACTCTCTAGGTGTATAAAACTTTTACATCTCTATAGACACTTGGGGTGGAAGACTCCAAAAGATAATTCTAGAAACCCACACAGCCAAAAACAGGACAGGTTTGAGAAGAAAAAAGTAAATAAATGTGGATGATACAATCTGATTGTAACTCGCACAGCTAATGTACAGCAAGAAAAGCAGAAGAGAACATCAGCTGGTAGGACATTGAAAGCAAAGCCATCTCCAGCCCTCTTAGCCTTACTCATAAATTTTAGTGTGTCAGTACATGCGCTCAATTGTCACCATCACCCTCAAGTGCAGGTCAAAGCTAAGGAGAGGGAGCGATGCTGTCAAGTGAGTAAATAACGGGCACCAGACAGCCTGTGAAAATGCAGTTGGGGCAGGAGTCATCTACCACTATAGGGGGCATTTTACAGATTCTAGAAAAAAATGCCAGACTCCACAACTTGGCATCTCCTACCAAATGGAACACGATTCTTTCTGATGCTTGAGCACACATTTTCTGTTACCGGTTGCATCACAGGTTCCAAGAAATACTCCAAGGCTACAGGTCAGTAGCGCAGCTGCGCTCCCAGGATAACCACAAGCTCCTCCTGCATTTAACTGAGAAGTCACAGAGTTGTGACTGGTTACTGCAAATATTTTCAGGACAGAAAGTCCTAGGCTTTGCCTGCTTGTCACAGAATCTTGTGGATTTTAATATCAATGGCTATGGTGGAAAGCCTGTGAAGTCTGCTCTCTACCAGAAGCTGCATTCACATGAAATCCAAAAAAGCAGTGCAGTGAATGGAAGGAGATGGGCTTAGCGCACGAGAAGCACAGAGCTGGTGCTCCCAGCTGTATGGTGGTGGGATGGGCTCAAGTAAAGTGAGCTCCCCCAAAACCCTGTAAGAATACCTCTTACCCTCTCCAGCAAGAAACAAGCAGGGAATGGAGGTATCACTGTACTCAGTGAGCTGAACCAAGACCACAGGGTGCTGTGGGGAAAATTACTCCCTGAAAGGTGCTGTCCTCAGTGCAGAAAGGCCCAAGAGCAAGTCTTGGAGCTTCAGTACACACCTCCACACACATAATTTATGAAATGGATATCTTTAAAAGTTCATGCTATAGCTATCCTGTTTTTGCCCTCTTCCTTAAGAAACGGGAGGAAAGGATTGCAAAAATGTCAGCGACTAGCAACATAAGCTAGGAAATGGTCACACTGCCAGAGCTGCTAAGTTTGAGGATTTGAAGACAATACTACACAGTCAGACAAGATTAATTATTTGCTCATAAGCTTAAAAAAAAACAACAAACCCTTCTGCTGCTGTTCCCATAAACATAACACCCAGCTTTACCCCAGTAAAACCAGTATGATATCCCGGCAGCAGAGGCAGGCTCTCCCCATTTCTCCTCCTTCACTTGCCCTTATGACACCTGACAGCACACAAAAGGTACTTCATCATCCGCTGGGTTTCCTCACACCCAGTGACAATCTCATTCTTCTACAGGTGAAGGAGGAACACAGAGACCTCATCACATATGGAGAACACAAGCTGTGGGCCATATCCCCAAAGCTGCATCCAAGAAGCAAATCTGGTGCCCTCGGACAACTACCAGACCAAGGGCTGCACCAAGCCTGAATGCAAACAAACCACAGTAAGACAAATGCCACGGCACGCTGCAACCTTTCAGAAATGAGAATAAAGGAGAGAAAGGCGATTTAGACATTTTCAATTCAAAATACTTGTCTCTCCCCAGCCATCACAACCAGAAAAAATGATGTCCTGTCAGCAAAGTCAAATGACAGCCAACTTGTAACAAGAGTCCAACAGGAGCTTCACCAGCCAGAGTTGCACCCAGGTTCTGCAAAGCAACTCCCCAGCTCGTATGACAGACTGAGGCAAAGAACCTCCCAAGGACGGCAGGAGAGTGGGAGGATGACACCCAGCTCAGCCCAACCTCCACACTAAGCAGTAACAGCTACCATCGTGTTTCACATACATTAGATGGGACCCATGAGCTATAATAAATCTTCGACGCAACAATAGACAAAGGAAAGTAATTAATAAGATGTGGCGTTTCTGTTACTTTAGCTGTGGCAATTAACACAATTGAAATGACACTCTCCTGCAAAATTAGGGCGACATAGAAGATGGATGTTTTTTTATCACAATGTGCTTAACAGAAACCCCCCTGAAATCTTGGCAGTCACACACACATGCTGGACATAGTGAAGAGAGGGAGCTAGACTTGGTAAAACTGTAGGTTGCAAGTCTGGGAATGATCCTAAATGGGTCTTGGTCTGTTCTGAGTAAAACATAAGGATTTCACAACACAGGAATCACACAATGTAGGGGGTAGCAAATTGTTCTTCAGGCAGGGGCAGTTCAAAGGCACTAAACAGCATCAAAAAATGCTGTCCCTGTAAAAGCTATTTATTCCCAGCCTAGAGATACCAGAGAAAAAGGGAAGTTGACTAGTGAGGAACTTGGATGTCACTGTGGGCTGACACTGTTTTGCTATTTATGCTCTCACCAGCAGCAGAATTTGACAAGGTTAGCTGATAACCTTCTCAAAATAACTGAAGTATCAAAGAATCTGTGTCTTAGCTCATGCAGGTTTTGGGTCTTGCAGCTTGTAAAAATGCAGATTAATTCTCTATCTAAGGAGATGATCTTACAGTTCTACCCTGGAAGATACTAAAAAAGTTTATCTATTGTTTAATTGCATAACTCCCTTTCTGAATATCTCCATTTGGCTTTTAATGAGAATTTAAAAGTAATCTCTCTTCTCTTGCAGCAGGTCAGATACAAACCCTATTACCAATGTGGGGCAATTCAGAGGTTACAACTCTCCTGACCAAACTCATATAGTGTCAGTCAACCCAAAAAAGCTTATTTCTTGCTTCACTGGTTAAAAATTTCTGATGCTCTACTGAAACACAGTGAAGATTGGCACATGCAGGCTTGGAATGATTCCCTTCAATCACTTCAATCTCCCAGGTTACCTCTGCACATCCCTATAGCCACACACAGCAGGAAGCTGGAAGACTTCATGCCCTGTTTATTTTTAACAAGTCCCAGGCAGAATGCCAACATGGGACCACTACTCCCATCGCTACTGGGCAGCTGGTGGTGCCCAGAATCTCATCACGTATGTGTGTGTGGTTTACTATGTACCTCTAGGCACTTTGTGGAGTTTCAGGACTGGTGCTTACAGGCTCTTTGCTGTAGCAATGGGCCAAATCTGATCGTCAGACATGAGTACACCAAGTACATAAGGATGCTCCAAATAGGAGAATGAGCAGTGCAGCCATAAACAACAGGAAAATAAGTCCCAATTTCCCTGGTATTTGGGAATTGCTTTCGTGCTACTCATGTTATTTCATGTGAGTAGAATTGTGAAGAGAACATGACGAGGCATTTGGTTAAAGGGAGCATCATACATAGTTACAGATTCCCCAGTGACAACAGAAGAAATTGGGAACTGTAGCAAGACTGAAGGGGAAATTAAGTTGTAACTGATGGTAAAAGTAATTAATTCTGGAGCCTTCTGTCTCTCTCCTCACCGTCACCACCCCAGTGGGAATGCACTAGGCTCCTTCCCAGAAACAGAATTATTTCTGTAAAACATTTCTCCAAGTTGCAATACCTCTGTAACTGAAAATAGAGGCAAATGTGAGAGCTTAGCGGGACCTTTGAAACCCCAGCTGTGAAGGCTCATTAACTATAAGCACATTTCTGCAGATGCACAGCTCTGAATCTGACTCATAAGTCTCCTCCCGTGACAGCAAGACTTGGGATTCAGGTAAAAAGGCTTTAGATAATTGATATGGATTCCTGTTTGGGTAAATTAGAAAGAAGAAGGCAGCAGAGAGGAGACTTAAGGGATTTAGTGAAGGAAGGTGGATCAATCATTCAGTGGTTTTTCTCAAGTGACCCGTCACCTGCAAGTTCAAGGCACAGGTACAGGGGTGGAAGATGGGAATCTATGTTTTATCTAACAAATTTTAAGCATCTTGCTCCTAGGCCGGATGTTAGGAAGAACTTCTTCACTAAAAGGGTTGTAAAGCATTGGAACACACTACTTAGGGTAGTGGTGGAGTCACCACCCCTGGAGGGATTTAAATGACATGTGGACCTGGTGCTTAGGGAACATGGTGTAAGGATGACCTGGCAGAGCTAGACTGAAGGTTGGACATGAGCACCTTAAAGTTCTCTTCCAGTTTCAGAGGTTCTGTGATTCTGTGTGGTGGACAACAGCTCTGTCCTCAAATACCAGGTGAGAGTATCCGCCTGGCTAGGGGATTTAAGTAGTTTTACAGTTGTAAGGGCTGGAAAAGTTCAGATTTACCAGGTGCAACCGCACACCACGTAGTCCTCATATTTGCAGCTCTAGCTTGCCAAAGGACAGGACAGAAATGGGGGAGACGCACAATTAAGAATTTCTCCCACACACACACACGGCACGTGAGAAATTCGAACGTGCAAGTCGTAGCTGACTCAGAGTTGCACAGCAGAGGCCTCACCTCCAGTCAGATATGCCTGTGTGTGTGCATGCACCACCGGGGGAAGCGTTTAATGCTTAGCAGAGCTCCTTCTGACTGGGTTTTGGTGTGAGCACAAAAGCCTCAGGGCCAAAACTTGCATTAGGAGTCTGTCAGTCACCAGCCTCTGACTCTAGCCAGTCTGCTAATATGTGCTGGGGAGGAGTGCAGACCATTTGATGTCCAGCAGCTCCTTCACACTGGCATTTCTAAACCTTTTGCAAGTTTCTGGAAACAACATTTAAAACGCAGTGTTGCGTATTATACAAGAACAGATCTGCCTTTGAATGGTTCAAAAAAACAAACAAACCACCTCATTGGCTTTCCACCACCCCACCAAAAAATATTTTTAAAATCTTCTAGCAGCATTGACCGAAGTGTAAAGCAACCTGGTTGGCTTCCATGCATCCGATGGCCTCTTCCAAGAGTGAAAACTCCACGCAGACATAGCCATAGTCGTAACCTGGGGACAGCATTTAAATACAGACGGGAGTCATGTTAGTGCCTTGTTATAAAGAAAGCCACATTCCATATTCAATTTCCCTTTCCCTCCAGTGACAAACCCTCTAACCACCACCCCACTACTGAAGAAGGGAAAGGAAAGAAGTCAAGGACTAGCTGGATGATGATTAACTGTGTGGTTTATCATGAATGTCAATACTACAGTGTTCCCACTTCCCCTTACACAATCCAGTGACAGGCACACCCTTCCTTAGGGCAAGAAATAATTGCTCTGTATGGTTTTTTTAAAGGCATGGTGATTTTCCATTACTAGTTTCACATTTTGTGCTACCTGGGAGGCAGAACTTGCCAAAGCAAGTGTTGATAAATCATTTTGAAGTACATTGCTGCAAATGCATTTTACATCAATAGCCAGCATTTCAACTGGGAAATATTTCAGTAAGAACTAACATGATGTCTTTGCCTTTGCTATTTTTTCTTCAACACCTCTTTACTTCTGATGTAGAAGTGTTTGATGTAGAATTTATGTGTGCAATAACTTCTACAGTTTTTGCTGTAGAAGTCATTGCACACGTAACAAGAAAGTGCAGGAGCTTAACTTTAAACACAAGAAACTGGAAAGCCTTTACTCTTCTGGCTTTTTGGAAAGCTGTCTCTCAGCCAGTGGCAGCCAGGATTCACCAATTCAACTCTGGTTAACTATGCTGATATGTTATGTCCTCCATTAAAGTTAAGGGTAGACACTACAGAAGCTCAGTGTATCTTAAGAGCCACTCTTGATCTTGAAACTACTTCCAAGAACCGAAGCACTGAGGAACAATCTAAAGTCACAATCTCACCCTTCACATGCCAAGGCCACCTCACTCTAAAACTGCTTTACAGATGATCATGGGCTGAGATGCTCCTACGTGGACCAACAGAAGAGAAATGGCCCAGTTTCCTCCTCCTGCTGCTCTTTGGGCTGCCTATGAGCAAGAGGAAAGCCAATCTGTGTGTGGGTTGTACCACTTTAGGTACCTGGAGAACAGCTTCTCTTCTAAAGAAGCACACCTTAACGGGGGATCTTCAGACCTGAACACGTATCTGGTTCCTTCAGCTCCTCACCTTCCATGCGAAGGTAACTCCACATACACTTCTTCCAGGCACAGTATTCCAGACCACTGGAAAATAGCCCTGGTTTCCCCCAAGCCTACACCAAGGAACATTTCCTGCACTCTCATTTTTACTTCCCTGTTCCATCATTGCACTCAACCACATCAGAGACAACACCATACGAAACTGTTCCATCATGAAACCCTACTGACTTAGTTGTTGTTTATTTTGGAGCTCTTTGCACACTGTTCTCACACCATGATCCTGACTTTGCACATCTGCCTTTATCATGAGACTCCAATTTGAATCAAGCTCCTCCTCTACCTCACATAGGAATTTATTCCCTTTCCCTGCATTATGTTAGTCGATATAATTACACTGGAGGGAAATGCATCAATTTGGGTGCTTTTCAGCTCAGGGAAAGACAAAGGCCAGCAAGCAGCTCACTCACTGGCTGTGGTGGAACCGCAGCTAAATCACTCGATGTTCTTACATGAAGAGGGCACCTGGAACCAGAGTTAGGTATTCCCATTGTGCTCTGCCGCTCCAGCCACACTAAATCACACTCTGAAAACAAAGCAGTTCTCCCCACAGAAGAGAGCTGCTCTCCAGGAGCAGTGCTGCCCCTTGGTGGGAGACTGTTTCGCATTCTGGGCAGCCACTCTCCCACTGCACAGCACAGCCTGCAGACTCGCATGATACATTAGAAAGTTTTAGTCACATCCAGAACTGCAGAGTCACTTATTTCCCCCCTGTTTACAAAAGCGTTGCGTTAATGATATCTGTCAGCCTGCAAGGCTCCTCATTTCCCTTCCTGGAGAGGAACTTCGAAAGCTGCTGCAATCAGCAAGGCAGGATCCGAGTGCTCTTACTGCCGTGCATGGGAAGGAATGAAACTCCTGCCAGACAGAAAGCCACACACACAGGTTTACACTGTTTGCTCTGTGATGAGGCGCCCTTTATACCCTGCTCCTGGTGAAGCAAGCAAAAGGTTGAATCCCGTGTGACACAGCTGAGGGTGCAATAATGAACATTATATATAAATACAAAAGCTGTAACTCTTGGAGAATCATTCCAAGCATTAGAGAGTCACAGAGAAAGCCAGCACATTCCTCTCAGTGCACTTTCTTACCCCTGCCCTCCTCTGGCAAATGGAACCCCACTAATAACCAGAGCTGCAGTAACACTAGAAACAACAGCCCCATATCCTGCCAAAAAATCAGCCTCAAGCCAGATGTTCCAGCTCTAGTGATCAGGTTGCAGAGGGATGAAGATGCAGCCCTTTGCAGAGATCTGACAAGCTCAGTATGTGAAAACCACGGATGGCAGCACAACATCCCTGCTCTGCTCCCTGCCTCCAGCATCCTTCCATTTTAGATTGTGATGGAAAAGGCCAATGAAATGGAGGTGCATGGAACAACAGTACTGCTGCCTTCAAAATGCAACGTTAGCTGATTTGTGCCACGATCTGCAATAATCCTGTTATCCAGAGCACAGTGCTTGAAACAAACCCAAGCAACTGCAGTAGGAGCTACAGAGGTTCCTGTCACCAAATATTGTGTCTCTTCTCTGCCTCCTCTGTAGGGCTGGTTCAGTCCTTTGTGCAGCATCCACTAAGCCTGCCTGTTTTTACTTCCAAAGCCTTCCCAGTTTGCCCATCAGAATGCAGCAATTCAATTAGTAGAAGTGGGGCAGGGGATTTTGACAAGAGGCATAGAACCAGGCACTCCGTGGCAGGGACTGGGTCAATAGCTGCTCCTCTGTGAGAGTACTTGGGCACCCACTGGTGTTCTTCAGGTCATAATAAAACCAAAGTGATCAAACCAGCAGAGCAAAATACCTGCTGAAGACTACAGTGCGGGGGGGGTGTGGCAGGTTCAACTCAAGGTTATCTCATGAAGATATAAATCCTGGTATCTTGCTAATCTGATCCTTTACTAACTAGTACAACATTACAGCTTCAGGATCCACATAAAAGTATAATGGAGTAGGAACTGTTTTCTGCTCAAAAAGCAGAGAAGTCACTACTTCCAGACAACCATCCCGCAACCTCTGAGCTCAATGCAGTACAGCTACTGTACAAATGAATCTGCAACAAGAACAGTCCTCCAACACTTGCACACATGATCCTTTACGGATGTTCCCAAAGCACTCGGTTGTCTATGTGCTGGAAACAGGCATAATAGCTCAGAAGTATGGATATATTTAATGCTCCAGGAAGCTGCTCTGTAAACATTTGCTTAAGGAACATTTTGCCTCTAAAACAGATGTTTTGGCACAGAGAAATCTGACGACAAACAGCAGGTCCCTGTTAGCATTCCATGATCTGGCTAAAAACCGTAAAAGCCTGACTTGAAATTACTGTTCTTTGGCTCCAGATAAAAAGATCAAAGACTTAGGGTTTAAAATAAGACTTGTTTCTACAGGCACATGGTTTCTACCAAACTGCAACGCGTTACTTCAGGATAGTTCATTATGTCAAAGATCTAAATAAAGGAAAACCATCATGTTCTCATAGGGGCTGTAAGCAGTGTGAAGACATAAAAAAACAACCCAACACCCCTTTCTGCAATTTTAGAACACCAAATGAAAAGATCACGTAAGTACAGCAGCCCTGTCTATGCCAACCAGATAACTTTTTGAAAGAAAGCATGATGACATCCAACTGGAGAGGTAATCCAGCTCCTGGAACAAGGACACACCAAGTCACATTCATGCCCACCCCTACAAGCTTAAGGCATTAGGTAACTTTATAGAATCATTTAGGTTGAAGAGGCCTTTAGGGTCAGTGAGTCTCTATTAAAGCATCACTATTGTAACAGGTTGCCAAAACCCACTGTGGTAAACCAGACAGCTGGGTCACCTCTGAATGTGGTGGAGGGCCCTGCATCTGCCAGATTGGGCGAAACTGCCTGAGAAGAATAATGGTGGAGTCTCCGTAGGCTGAGCGCTTCTCAATCATTCCAATGTTTCACTTGTGTTTTTTTCCTGTAGGGTGCTGCAACGGAACTACCACAGAGGAAAAGTATTCACAGTTTGGCACACTTTTAGGTTGATGGTACACCATAGTAGAGCCTACAGAAGGCCAGGCTGCTGAAGTAAGGACATTCTTGGTGTATGCTCTCTCCTCAGCATGGCAGAGGAAAATCCTCTACAGAGTTTCATCCATGTTAGAGAATAAATTTCTGTTGCTTCAGTTGCAACTACAGCATGAAGTATGGACTGAATAAGGACTTCCTCATTCCTTGAATCTGCAGTCTCTCTCACTGACCTTTGCACAGCACAGGTAGTGGAGATGGGAGTCTGCACGCTGGTCTCAGAGAATGTGCTATTCCTTGATCAACAGGAAGAGCTATGTTGCCTGCAGGAGGTCCTGGCAATATTCCCACAACCCATGCACAACTTTTCCTGTTCCCTCTCAGGAAAGATGTAGATGTAGGTCATCCACTAAGGAGTAAATATCTCATCACAAGAAAATACTGGAGATACTGGAAAACACAGAGCTTTGTTTGTATCTCTACATTGTTCTGGTGTGCTATTATTTGTAGACGTAATATACTCTGTGCTTCCAAGAAGCCAGGAGCTCCTGTACATGCACAGTCGTGGCTTATGTCACACAGCAAGTCCTTCCATTGCAGTGAGGATGGGCAGCAGTGCAGAGCCTTCTGCAGTGAGCAGAGAAAATAAAGCTGTCCATACAGCCTGAAAACGAAGAGGCACCCCCACAGCATGGCAGGGAACGGCGACAATCTATCTGTGCTAACACAAGCTCCGAAGCCAAAGCCGAGAGCTCTCTTGGTACCAGCTGGTGGATTCTGAGCATCCATAAATTTGTCAGATCTCTTTTCTGTGCAGATAAATCGGTCTTCAGAGCTACTAAAGCTGAAGAGCCATACCAGAGAAGCTCACTGCTGAATACTAAACAGGACGATGTGCAACACACCATATCCCCAAGTCCTTTCAAAGGCTGAGAATTTGCAAAGCACACTTGGCTGCTGGGAAAAGGCCTGTCACTTCACACTGACCCTCTGAATAATACAGTACTCTCTTACACATTCACGACAGTGCTGCACACCATAGGACACGAAACTCTGTTTCCTGAAAGGCAGAGCAGTCCATCCTCCTCTCTCCATCTAGGTGGACTTGCCTGAGATGCTCTCAAAGGCAGACATAGGCAGCCCCATAAACTACAGGAACTACAACAGTCAGAGCCCCAGGTGGCTCTAAGCCCTTCCTGGCTCAAAAGGGTAGTTTGGACACTGGCAGACAGTAGAGGAAGGAAAAAGCCACAACACTGAGGTTGTATGCACTGTAGCTTTATTAAAGTAGTACATTATGCTTCTGCAGAAACCTGGAACATGAGGAAGGCTTGGGGCCATCATAAAACTTCATGAGAGAACAGGGAGCTGCACCTGGGAAGGTGCTGAAAACACGAGCTTGGTTTTAAAGTGCTGCTAATGTGAACCTGGTCTCCAGGGCATATGATCTGTCACTCAGCACAAATGACTCAGAGAAGCAAGCAATGCCATACCTTGAAAAAAAGCCTTGAAGTTTTGTGCTGGAGATGCAATCAGGGTGAGCACAATGGTCGAACTGTAACCAGTGACATGGAGAAGGATTCTGCATGTCAGAGGCTCTGAGCATGTTTTACAGATGAATGGGCTTATGGTCTTTTCTGTGGAACGGGCCTTGTAACCATGAACAAAGGTTGATCACTGCCACAAACAGCTACATAAAGTAGGCTTGTACTTCTGACTTCCTAAGCCACCACATCACAGATGAGGAAAGATGGGCCAGAACACCTTCTGCTTCCCAGAGACAACGCACCACCACTCTAAAATCAAGCAAGACCAGCCAAAGCCCATAGCAGGTGTGAAAACTGGCAATGACCAGTATTGATGACCATGGACTAATTCCAACTAAGCACTTTTTTTAGTCCTCACCAGGCTATTCTGGCTGCAAACAAGACTCAATTGCTACACACAGACCAGTGCTGAAGATAACTCCCCACCTCCTGAAAGACGAACCCCTGAAGACTTAACAACTCTGCTGACGAGCAGAAGATCTGGTCATGCCTCAAGAGGAAACTCTGAGTGTAAGAGCATCTTGTGAGATCATAGATGACCACTTTAATTCTCATCAAGTGGGTGAGATCTGCTGTTCTGGTCCATGGCTGACACAACAAAGTAGGGCACACCATCTTCACTGTGCAAAGCACAAAGCATAGGAACAGATTTGTTCTTTGGTGCATCAGCACCAGCTGCAGTGGTGAGCCAAGCTGTCTTGTGTAGAATGAGCACAAAAGGCAAGATGCACCTCTGTGCCACAGTGTTTATTGAGGCATCTTGCATCAACCCCTGACATCATGTTCTTTGCACCAAGCCAGACGATGCAAGTCCTTGTGGGACCTGCTCCTAATTAAACCTCCACAGGGCTGGGTTGCTTCATGAGGAAGCCACTAGCTGGCCACAAATCCACCCTTCAGAGGGGTATCCCCAAGGGCACTGCACCACTCCTGAAAGGAAACAGAAGGTCCCAGTTTAGTTCCGTTCTGCTGCACAACTCCAGCAATCTCTCCTCCCCATGCAGAGCTGGTTCTGCTGCACAATTCCAGCAACCTTCCCTCCCCATGAGGAGCAGCACCTCAGTTCTCCAGCCCTACCTGAGCCTGGAAACTGTAGCACAATGGTGCTTTACTTATCCCTAGTAAGGAAAGTTACACCACTCAACAGGTAATCTGTGCCCATTTTTCCATCAGGAAGTGTAAATTCCTGAACCTTAGGTTAGGAATTGTGAGCAAAATGCAACACTAAAAAGTACAATTTCAAATTTCAGAGACTTCCTGAAATATTCCTGAAACCAGTGACTCACTGCGCTGATATACAAGAAAGACTGCACTTGCAGGGAATAAAAAAGCAGCACCTTGTAAAGGTTTATCTAAGGGGCTTATTAATATTTAACAGGGCACCAATGCGGCAGCACTTAGTGAAAATGAGCAATATAATCCAGTTTCTTCTAGGACTTGTCCAAGGCAGTTTAAATTTCACAAAGGTAGGGATAAGGGAGGCAGCTGCAAGCAGCACACAAGGGCCGAGTATGGAGAAACAAAACCAAAAATCTCTACTGCAAAGGTGGCTCTGCAGGCAATGTGGTATTTCAGTGCCAGCTAGTACTTGCTAAACCAAGCATGTTTCAAAATGGAGCAGGCAGCTGCCATTTTCAGGTTACACACTGCATCTCCTGGATGTATCTCCAGCATGGGAGAATGCCTGTACCCCTGTGGATATCCCCTCCTGCCCCAGGCATCACTTGCTTCCAGGGAGCTCCGCCCTGATTCACTCATCTCATATCCATGGATGCTCTGCCCATCAGGGGTGCAGCACTGTATTCCCACATCCCCACCCAAGGTTCAGGAGTATTCAGAAAGATCAGAAGAGGGTTAACAACCTCAAATCTCCCCATTTCTGAATTGCTACACTAATTCAGAGGGTATGGAAAGGTGCTGGGATAGACTTCACTGGTCCTTTAGATTTCAATCCAGCTCACCTGGTCTTTCAAGGTCTGGTTCACAGGGCTCCTCTCTGCCCTTGCTGCTCTTCACCACAGTCAGTGTGTCCACTCTCCATCAGACTCTCCAAGTTCAGCAGAAACTCCTCTCAGCTCCCTAGATGTACTTGTAGAGGGAGCTGTAAAAGCCTCAGGGCCTGAGAGTAGTATCTCAGGCTCACTTTTTCTGAGCAGCTTTTTCCAGCTGCTGATGTTAACACTAACATGAGTCCTGGTGGGAAACCTGACATCTCACTGCAGGCTGCATCCAGAACAGTCTGAACAGGAGGCTGAGGGCACACTTCATGTTTTCACTTACTACTTGGACACCATTGCAGCATCTTTTAAAGGTGAAGGACTCATCATAAGCAGCCTTTGAAGATAAAGGCAGCTCCATGTGCTCCTTCCTCCAAGGAGTAGAGGTATGCTCAGCCAAAGGCTTCTGCACACACCAGACACTCAAGATGTGTTTGACATCATTCAGTAAAGTAAAAATCAAGCTTGATGAGGTTCAAGTGAAAGGTAAGCTGAAAGTAGGATAAGGTGTGTTCATGTTCCATGTCTCCAGTGTCAAAAGACACCACTTTCATGGCAGCCAGCTCCAGTGTACAGACAGTAGTAGGAGAATGACAGACGTTTGGTTGTGTAGAACCACATGAAAGCCTTGTCCCCAGTGCCTTCAGATGGGACAGAGGCAGCCCACAAGCCACTACCAGCAATCCCCTCTCAGAGAGCTGCTGAGAAGTCACCACTACCAATATCTACAGAAGCAGCAGTACGTCTGTGTGATGCACTGGGAGATACTGTGGACTAAAGCAGCTGATAGTCTTTGAGAAGATTCCACTACCACCTCAGGGTTTAGTCTCTGTAATGATTAATTAAACGGACACAACTCAAACACACTTGAAAAGGCAAACTGAAAGACAAGCCAACAACCTCACTGGGTTATTTCTGCCAAGGCTGATGCATTGCTTTGGAAGGACTCTTTCCCTCACAAACAGATTTGATACTTCCATTGTGAACATACAGGCATCAACACAAAAATTGAAGTAATGGACAGGGCAAGTTACTGCTGGGTAGGATAATACTATCAAATCTGACTTCAATGTTTTATCGTTGTCTGTAAATATCTGCCTTTTAGATATAAATAGAATTACTACTACACCACTTCTTAAGGCCTCTCACTACCTTGTAGAACATGGAGCCACCACTGCAATCTGTGGGCTTCAGAGACAAAATAATCTAAAGAATAAACAGCTTGAACACATACCAAAATGACACGAGATATATTAAGAACAGCATTCCGTGCTCAGCACAACCTTCTGTAAAAATATGCTTCCCCTAGCACATATGCAGTATGTAAAAAGAACAGGTTTTAGAAAGAAGTCAAGCTACTTTTTCCAAGAAAAATCAACCATATATTCCCCACCTCCCTGCTGCCCCAGACAGACTTGTGAAAAACCAGAGTGGAATCATCACATTGAAGCTGCTGAGATAAGCTTTATGATAAATGTTACCTTTTGTGAAACCAACCCAACGCTCCCTTATTTTGAGTTAATTGTGTGTTATTTGTTCTGGCAGTTATTGTTCTCCAGCAGCTGCAGGCATTCTTCTCTCACACACACTCACCAAGCACCACCAATGTTATTTTTAACATTTCTGGATGGCTCTCAGAAATACACAACACACAGAGACACACTTAGCAGGGGTTCTGCCTAGCCAGCCATCATCCCTTTGGACTGACACCGCACGGGTATCCGAGACACATTCACAATCCCACAAGTCTTTCTTTAATTCTTACAAATATTTACAAATCCACCCCAGTCCTAGAAGCATTAGGGGCCCACGACCGGCCTCTAGTTTCAAACAGGCTTTGCTTTTCCAAAGCTAGTATGAACGCAACTTCATACACTCCTATACAGGATGATCTAATGTGAAAAGCTAGATTAAACTTACTACAGGTTCTAGTTATCCAAATTCAAGGAGTTGTTTTCACAAATCAGGAAGCTCTTCTCATCCTAAACACATCCATTTTACACAAGAAGGAACAGAAACTGTTTAAATTAGCAGCTGCATTTGCAGCCCCAGGATATAATGCGAAAAAAAAAGTCTTCGGAACATTGTATCCTAGAATAATGCTCCACTGCTGTAATTACTGATGTTGATGGGACAGGGTTAGACAATTGCTTTAAACAGCTCACAAAATACAATCTAATTCTAACTTCATTCTCCCCAAGATTGCCAGAAAAACTTTAAATAAATCCCCAACTTTGCAGCTGAGGAGACAGACTGAAATGAAATGCATCTTTCAGAGAAACAGCAGAAAACTGCAACCCGCACATTACACGCAACTACCAGCAGATACTAGGGCTTCTGCAAGTAACTTTACACGCTGTATTTCATCCTGAAATCATCCTGAGCAGCCTTTGAAATGGGGTACAGGAAGGAGGAGTCAGCAGTTCTGTAATGAGGGCAGTAAGTCCTAACAACATACATGAGAAGAGACTTATTGAAGGGACTCCCAGATGAATTATTACTGAAAAAATCTGCATTTCAGAAAAAGCCAACTGACAAACCACATCAGAATACGCAAAAAGCAAGCATGTTGCAATTACTGGGTCACAGTGTGATGACGACAGCCATCCTGCACAGTGCTTAGAGAATAGGAAGCAGGAAGGACTGACTGTGCCCCTTAAACCCTGCTTGTTGGACCAGACCAGATTATGTGACACCAGGGTGTTCTTTAGTTCAAAGGTTCACAGGAAGGTTGTGAAATCTCCTTTTACAGCTTCCAGAAATAAAAATATACTTGAGAAATATCCAACTGCCCCAGTTTCTCTCCCCTGTTACTAAACACATAGGAAGCCTTTATACAATGTATTGAAACCAAGAATTCCAGCTGCTTTGTGTACAGCTCATATTAGTAGTAAGAAAAAGCACTAAAGAAGGCAGAAGCCTCTGCTTTTCTAAGTTACATATAAACAAGTAAATAGAAAATACCAATTTCCAGATACTTCCTAAGGGTATTATCCAAACCAATCCCCAGGACTCACCCTGCATTTCCTACCATTGCCCATCTCAGTTCCAGAACAACTTTTTCACAAAGCAGCCTTGTAAAATATTTCTTTCTTCGCAATCCTAAACATACTGATCAAAAGCACAGCAGAACTTTACTCTTTGAGCAAGGAGGAGCACCCAGACCCAGTACTGGGATATTTGCTTACAAAACTTACTTTTTCCTTTTTTTTAACCTGTCTTCGTATCTAAGAAGGGTAACAGTTTAGTGTTACTGAAGAAGACACATTAGGATGCATCAGGCTTCCTGAGGACACTATTTGTGCAAGAGATGTTCCACGGTAAGACAATCTCAGAAACAAGATGTAGAATCCAACAGGCTTTAATAATTTTTTTTTAAAATCTGTTGAGGAATTAACTTGCTGCCCCATGTCAGTGTTTGCCTTACTCTTGATGACTATTACCACAGCCTTGCTGCTTCTCCTGCTGCTCCTGCATCTCTCCAGAGGCACCAGGACACATACTTCACCTCTGAAGTAGCAGCAAGCGCAGCCATCAGTTTTGAAGACAAGAGGACAAACTACAAAACTCAGTGGGCACTTTTATTTGAAAATATCTGTAATTAGGGCAGCAAAGACTTTAACCACACTGCCCAAGGAACAGTGTGAAAAAATACCCTTTTGTAAAGTTGAAACTAGAAGCACTGGAAGGGCATTCTCACCTGAACTGTAATCTTTCAGTCGCAAGTCCTTCACAGGTGTCCCATCAGGCCCTCGGAAAGCGTTGAGGATCTACAGGAAAACCAATACCCACTTCAGACTCCAAAACAAACCTCAGAAAGCTAAGCACTTGCTAACATAGACTTCTATCTCTCCGGGATGTCCGTTCTTTCTCATCTACCTCCTATTATGTTCCAGCAGTACCCCAGAACTGTTGAGTTTTGGCAAGTATTTTTGTGTTTTGTTGAAATGAGTCCCATTAACTCAAGGGACATGGGGTGACAGTCTCACATCATCTCCTCTAACAAAGTTTCTGCCAAGAGTTATGCAGTATCAGAAGCTCTGATCCCAGCTAAGCCTACCAGAAACTGTTGTATGGAGGGGGTCCTTATGCCTAGAACTGACACCAAAAAAAAGCCATCTCAGCTCAAAGTGGAGGATTTTGGAGAGGGAGCTTCTTTCACCTTGCAAACTAGATGATTTTTCATGGGGGTTTTGTACTAAATTCAGCAGGTACTGGAAACATCTTTGCTGTCTTTATAAGATTTCACTTAAGCAATTTCAAGCGATTAAGAACAAACAAGTTCTCTTAGACTCTAAACATCTTCCAAGACCAAAATATAGTAGAAAGAAAAGTACTAAATAATATTTGCACTGATGAAAGTAAGGCAAGTTTAAACAAGTCTAGTTAAGATTTTGGCCACCAAGACCTCACCAAGACACAGAAAAATCAGATAAAAAGTAACATTGCACTAGCTTCTAAACCTGTATTTTCCCTACAGAAAATGACAGGCCATCTATATTAACCAGGTTTACAAAAGATACTTTTTCAAACCCCTGAAAGAAGTTTCTGGATTAAATCACCCCACTTACATCATCCTTGGTGGCAGTTTCAGGCACTCCTCCCAGCCGAATGAGCTTGCTGGGCTTCACATATTTGGGACAGGTCCGGTAATCTTGGTCCTTGAGGTCAGACAATCAAGATGGTTTTTACAAATGAGAGACACTAACTCATAAGATACACGAGCAGCAACAAAATAATTCAAAGGGTTCAGCACAAAGGCAAAGGCCCACAAGCAGACTGCCTCGACTCTTTAACCACAGCACTGTTTCAGATTGCCCTGGAGGACCAGCACTGCCACCTTCATAAGCTCATTGAACTGTACAGTGAGAAATAAACCAGGCAAATCACCTCTTTTTTGTTTTCCAGCAGTGGAAGATTCAGTTTTAATCATAGTGATTAACTCAGTGGTTACTACTGCCTCCAGATTTCAACATTAACTCTGAAGGAGAACATGCATGAGAACAGCTGCACTGTTCTACTCAGGGCAACCTAACCAAGTAGCTTCTCTCTGGTAAAGCTCATAAGCAATGTCTAAAGTTGAATTATTCTATTCTTCTACTCTATGATTCCACAAGACAGTAACAAAATAAGTTGTTCTCTGTACTACTGCCCCCCAGCACCCTCTCTCTGTCCTCTGTTCAACTTGGGGGCTTTCAGAACCGAACTTGGTTCTACGTATTTAGCCATTCCCAATTGCTAAATTGGATTTCTCTTGAGAAGTTCTGTCTGACATAGAAATGATGCCCATTACAACAATGTGGAGCACGAGAATAATCTCAGAGAAGGATAGTGAGTTAGGACAGAACAAAAGGGGTGGGATATGAATGAAAGCCTCCTTCTCTGCTCCTTCTGTTCTTTGGCCAATGCACATTTCATAGAAACACTGACTGACAAAGTTACCTACCTGAAGGCTCTTATAGGGCCTAGAATCTTTGCTGGGTTTCCCTTCTGAAAAGGACTTGCCATGTTCATAATCAAACATCTGATGCCCTGGCAGCCGGTGATCCACATCGCGATACTCAATGTTTCGGTAGTCAGTATCTTGCCTTCCAAGGAAATCCAGGCCACCTTCACCCTTTAACCCCAGATCAGAATCAGATCTTTGCTGTTCCCCCCCAGAAAGCTGCTGCTGTTGCTGCTGCTGCTTGTTAGCAAAGGTTTGAGGTTGTTCCTCTTGGTCCTGAAGAGTAGGAAGAGGTCCACGGCTGTTTTGAAAATTGTGTGAAGAGTCGTCTTCAAGAGCCAATCCGACGGATTCCTTTTCTCTGGCTGGTGCTTCCGAATGTTGAAACTCTCCTTTTTGGCTACCAAAGGGAGCTCTGTCTAGACCAAGTGCAGACTCCTCTCTCTTGTTGTTATTTAAACCAGAGCCCTCTCTTTCTGCTAAAGGTACAGTAGATTGGTTGTGCCTAAAATCTACAAGGCTTTGATCCACGGGAGGTATTTCTCTATCTGAAAAATCCATAGGAGAAGCAACATCTCTGCTCCTAAAATCCTGATCAGACCGGGACCTGTGCCTATTCCTGAAGTCTGATGATGGTGCATTTCTGTTCCTGAAGTCTAAATCAGAGGTGCCCACACTCCTGAAGTCCAAATCAGGTACATCTCTATTTCTGAAGTCTGAATAGGAATGGTCTCTGCCCCTGTAGTCTAACTCAGTCATGTCTCTCACACTGAAGTCTGAATGAGAATCATCTCGACCTCTGAAGTCGAGATCAAAAGAGCCCCTTCCCCTGAAGTCTGATGGAGGTTCATCCCTTTCCCTGTAATCCACGTTATGTGCTTCTCTGCCCCTATAGTTCATACGGAACGTCTCCCTGTTCCTGTACTCTGCTGAAGGACCGTCCCCGCCTCTGAAGTCCATAGGTGGCCCTTCTCTCTCCCGAAAGTCTCCTGAGTACATATCCCTGCCCCTGTAGTCAGAAGAGGGTGGTTCTCTGCCTCTGAAATCCATCTGAGACTCATCTCTGCCCTGGAAGTTGGATGGTGGGAAATCCCTGCCCCTGAAATCATGGTGCCCCTCCCCACCTCTGAAGTCACTACGTGGTCCATCTCTAGCTCCAAAGCTGAAAGAAGGTTCCTCTCTGTTGGCAAACTGAGGATTGAGGAGGCCTGTGAATGCCTGGATATCAAAAGGAAGTGATTCTCTGCCAGAGAAGTTGCCAGAGTGTCTTTCTTGAGCAAGACTATCAAGGGAAGGAGGATATTCCCTGTTCCACCCGGGAGCAAACCTTTCTTCTTGGCTCCCACTGTAGAAATAAAGACAGTATTATTCATAACGTGCTTAGAGTCTCAAATCTACACAGCAGCACATTCTTCTCTAAATTTTTATAGAGTTGTGTAACAGTGTAAGATCCGCAGAAGATACTGATGTTTGGTAGTTTAAGATGAGGCAGCAAACGACAGGTCTGAGAAAGTAAACTTGGGTGCTCCCATTTCAGCACAATTTCCAGAAGCACTCAACAGGGAATACCTGCAATATTAATGGGTTATTGATGGTAGCAATCCACACAGTCCTGCACGGCACACAGCTGAGCAGCTGTTCAAGGGTTCCAGCATCTGGTGTGGTTGTTCATTAGTATCACTAGCATCCACTGGTGGGTGAGGAACCCCTTGAGCTTAAGCTCTCCAGGTAGCGTTACAAACAGCTATGGGAGAACTTTGACCATCACCCTAAGGTACACAAAAGCCAAGACACGGTCTATTAACACACTGCAGAGACGTATCTCTGTGCTGGAGTCTAAACTGGCAGAATGTTGAGAGCTGCTGGCTCAGACTCTGAGGATGCCAGCAATCAATGCTCATGCCTCCAGAGTCTACCAACGTTCAAGCTCTTCTGAGATTTGCTTAAAACACCTCCTCTTAAGGCACTGTCCTGAAACCAAATGAGATTTTATTTTTGAGAGGGAGCTATCTGGACTGACATCTATGGGAGGCTCCAACACCTTTTTTAAAAAGATAGAATAAAATATCAACTTTTAAAATTAACAACAAATGCTACCCAAATCACAGAATCATAGAATGGTTCAGGTTGAAAGGGATCTCAGACACAGAATCACAGAATCTAGTCCAATCCCCTACCATGCGCAGTGGCACCTCTCACCAGACCAGATTGCCCAGAGCCCCATTCAACCTGGCCTTGAACTTCCAGGGATGGAGGAGCCACAACCTTCCTGGGAAACCTATGCAGTGCCTCAGCACCTTCACAGTGAGGAATTCTTCAAGTGTCACTACAGGATCACTCGCGAGTGGAATGCAACGGGATGTGTGTTCAGTTCATCAAACAATGAACTAAAAATCTACTTTAAAATCAGTAGAGCAGCGCTACTGATCCCTTCACAAAACAGTCACGCTCCTACCAGTACCATTAAGGCATATTCTGGAGGACACCGATTTCTGTAACTGAAGTGTCATCAGCTTTCTCGACACATTATAGAGGGACAATTCTTCAAGTAAGGACATGTGAGCAAACAATGAAAAACTTATGCACCACAAAGGAATTGCCTAGTGCTTGATGCCTCCATTTTAATTGTCTTTAATACCCAGAGCCCACTTGCAAACACAGGATCTGGTAACAAGCAAAGGAATAAAACTAGAGAAAAAATCCCACTCTGTGCAGGTCCAGTCACATACAAATCTTTGAAACAGCTCCAGTGACATTTAAAAATGTCCTATGAAGGAGCATGGCCAAGAGTGTGGGGCTATATGGTCTACTTAACCTCATGGAGAGAGCTAAGCTCTCCAAGTATTTATAAAAAGCTGGGTGCAAGGGAAGTGTCAGTACTTCTGAACTTAAGGCAAGTATCATGGCTGTAGAGACCAACATCATACTGTCAGGCGCTGCTGTTCTAGCACAGTACACCACAATCTATATCATTACCTTAGCTTAAAAGAGTTGAACAAAACATCGCTAAAAAAAGTGGCTTAGAGAGGGAATAGAAATTCTAAAAGCAGTGTTATGACAAAAAGAAATGTAGGAACTTCACAAAAATGCCAAAAGTTACACTGCTGTTTCACATCCTGCCCCTTGGTAATCACACCAAGCCCCATAGACAGCTCAGAACCTTCACCACAACATTCTGCTTACAGGTGGACGTGCAAAAATACAGACAAGCAGAACACTCATAATGGCTTATTGCATGTGGCTGAAACAAACTGTGTATTTCAAAGCTTACCGAAAAGACCCCATTCTGTTCCCTTGTCGATGGTCTCCCCACATTTTGCTCTTCTCTGATAGGTTTCCAGAAAAGGATATTTCACTCTGAGAACACCAAGAGAGCACAACCTGTTGAATAAATGACATGACATTAAGTTGCAAGGTGAAGAATACCCGTCACAGTACCAGAGAAATGCTGCTGCTGAGGAGGAACATGGGGAACACTTGATTAGGATCTACAAGCATGCAAGATCACACTGAAGCATGGATGGATTGAATTGTTGTGTTTCTCCACATTTTGCAGGCACCAAATGACTTCTGAAATCAAACTGTAAATATGGGTGGGCAAACAATTTGGTATCTGCTTTGATTAACATACAGCTTTCCACATATTGTGCTGTCTGACACTATTGGGAGTGCAGCTAGAGATGTGATAACACCACCATCTATCAACAACAAGGATCGTTGCTGAACAACAGTTTGCAATTAATGTTTAATCCAAACTATTTTTGCCAAAAGCTCTTTGCTGTTCAAGGAAATCATCACTACTGTTGGTCTACTACACTTACTCTGCCCTCAAAAGCATGTAGATAACAGAGGAAGCTTTGCCAATAACTCATTCCAGGTTCTGTTCTCCAATGCTGTCCTCATCAAGCTGAGTGCTGCAAATAACACTTGCCTCAACAGAGATCTAAAATCTCATCCACTTCCTCCCACCAGCAGAGATGAGGATTTCCTGGTAATTGCCAAAGCCAAGGCTTGAAATGGGAAGCACTTCTGTCCTTCCAATAAATAAAAAGAAACAAGAAAAAAGGTTGCAGCAACGCATAGAGCACAATGAGGCATGAACCTGGTGGTCTCAAACCCATTCTAGATGACCTAAGTGCAGCAGTTCCATCAGACCGAAGTTAGGAAACCTGGAGCTTATAGGACACTACACAGCAGCTCAAAAGTAGGATTTGTCTAAATGCAGAGGTTAGGTGGGAGAGAGCAAAGTACAGCAGCCACCAGGCCTGGCTAGAGTACTCATTCGAGGTCCCTTCCAATCCCTAATGATTCTATCATTCTGTGTTGAAGAAAAGCATACAAGGTCCTGTTTGTCCTCACTTCCAAAGGTCAGTAGTGCCACACAGGCAGAAGCAGCTCAACACAGTGGGGTATGACCGACATTATACAAGGGAGTGGTTCCAGACACTACTGCCAGCAGCCACCTGTATCAAGGAGCTAAAAGTTGGCGCCCTGTCAAGAGGAAGCACCCACTCCTAACAGAGTCCATCTGTCACACTTTTATTAACAAGCGAGATGGCTTAAAATCAGGATGTGACACCAGCCCAGGCAACCAATGCTCATGTGGGCATCAGAGACACCCAACAATCTATCTCTAAAGACAACAGGCTCATTCAGCACTGGTCTTCTCATGGTTTATATGGCTCTTGATGCAAAAAACACCACCTGCCCAACGAATTCCTCCACAAGCTCTACCTTTTTTCCTGGAGGTGAATCTAAGAGAACTGATGTTGTACCCTCCACTGAACAGATAGACAAATAGAGATGGTAATGGCTGTCATCACTATGTCACCAGCCATAGCGTTTCTTGCTATTCTCTTCTGGATTTCCTTCTTCCCTCGCTCCAGTTCTCATGAAACCAACCAGCTTACTAATGTTCAAACAAAAACATAATCTCTTGGCAGTTGGGAACTGCTCAGACACAATATTTAAATTATCAGACTAGGAAAAAAGCACCACTGGACTGATATCCTGGCAGTGATCCACTGAGCAAGGCAGCAACATCCATGAGTATGAGGTCATGAGTCAATAGCAGAGGCAGCAGCGCTGTTTTGTTGGATGACCCTCCAAAGAGTTATAGTTAATCCAGGTCATTCAGCAATATGGTTTTACTACACTGCCCCACAAACAAGGTCACACCAAACTGCAGGACAAGGATGAAATAATGAAACCTCTTAGGCAGGCTTCTAAGATCCCCTGAAGGTATATCATGCTGCAACTGCTCCAAAAGCTGCACTCTGGCGAGACAGCCATCATGATTTACACTTTGGATAACAAACAGCTCAGCTCCACCTCCCTGCTCACAGGCAGATGGGAGCTGGGTCAGTGTGAGCAAGGCTGTTTGCCCAAGATACACCAAGAGACCAGGCCAGCTGCAATGCAGGGCAAAAATCCACCCTCGAGGGCATCAATTATCTCTGCCACAGTTCAGTCACCACCACACTTGGCAACAAAGGGCATTTCAGAGTGACACTGTTACAAAACCAAAGGATACACAAGGTGGTCTGTTTAGTCACCAATCTGAATTTAGAGTACTTTTAAAGACAACAATTAGCTGTTACAATTACAGTGAATATTTAGGAGGCTAGATAAGCTCCTAGAAAGAACTGATTTTATTTCCCCCCTCCTCTTCCAGATGCCTCTGTTTCCTGGTGGCAAAGCCTTGGCTCCACAGAAGACACCAAAGGCAAGCCTCTAATGACCAGGAGATCTTTTGTGCCTCCAGGAGGGACTGATGGAGATCTGGATGCTCTCTGGCTGTTACACCCGAGGATTTCCTCACTCTCCTGCCTCGTGCCCAGATACATCAGGAATTATTCCCCATTCCACTTTCCAAATTGCACATGCCAGGCCTGACAACAGATTGTTTTAGATCTCCATGTTCAACATACATTTTACCATGGTAAAGTAAAGGCATTGTACATCATAGTGGTGTAGCTGAGCCAGACTAAGAAGCTGGACTGAAGGAATCATTAAACACTTCTGGAAAGTGGTAGAGTGCCAGCAAACAGTCCTCAAACATCTCCTCACTAGCTCAGACCCAACTTCACATCTCATTTTCCAAACCCAGGGGGAGGGAGGAGAAATCACTGATGGATTAGGCAAGGTGAAGTTTCAAAGAGAGGCTCCTTTCAGCAAAATACTCTACAGTCACAACTTGTCTCCAAACAGATTTTGCCAGGCTTGGTATTTATAGATCATGAGAAAACCAAGCACATAACACAAACTCTGCTCAAGGAATGGAGGAAGCAATTTGCTGTGGAAAACCTCTCCATCCAGTAAAGTTTTTGTAAGGCTGAAAGGGGAAAAAAGTCTCTGCGAAACTCAAGTACTACAGGAGGTACAAGAAAACATATTTCCCCAGGATATGGAAACTGGTAGTATCCAGGAAAGCCTGTCCTTTCCAAGCTACAGCTGCAGATGTCTAACCCAGAATACCAAACTAGTGTCACTCAAGTTTGAAAGCAAAGGGAAAGAACAACTTTGGCACTTCTGGGTGTCAGGCTGAAGGTTTTCACTTCAAAAAGAGGAAGTGGGTGCTTTTCAGCTCTATGACGCTTTTAAAAATTGTATCACAATTCACAAACAGATGACCTTTTAAACTCTCCCCATTATTATTGTGACCTTGCCCGTCCCAAAGGATTTTACAAGCGCATTCCCAACTAGAGATTGTTGGGAGAAACTTTCAGACCACCAATCCCCTGCTGGACTAAGAAAGAAGATTCTATCTTCTGTGGTGTTCCCAACGTTAATACCACACACTAGGCAACACCAAACCATTGTAGTGCCCATCATTTGAAAAAAACAGATGTGAGAGTAGTTCAAGACCACTAAGTTACCCAACTTTCACCAACCTCCAATGGGAGCAGGGAAACACCCTGCCTTCACCTTTATTTACAGTCCAAAATCACATTTAGTCAACCATTGGGGATTGCTATCAACTAATGCACTCCCAGCAACAGTCCAAATAATTTTTCTTTGCATCTCAGCAGAACCCAGATCACTTTTTATCCATCCCTTTTAAAAACCTCAAATACCTTGAGACACTTTTCACAGAAACACGCATAGCATGGTATGAAAGATGCCCTAATTTTGATCAGGGCCTCAGAATAATACCAAGATACCTAGAAACACCACAAGCACCTGCAACACCACTAGTAGACCCCTACACTGGGCACAGGCATGCAGGATATCCCATGGTACTCATGTACTGAGAGTGAGCTGCCCAGACCCATGGCCCTCATCCCACTGGGGTGTGGGGGCTCTAATAAGGGATCTGAGCCAGAAGCTAGGCACACTGAGATACAGGGTCAGGATCTGCTTCATAGAATCTTAGAGTGGCTTCGGTTGGATGTGACCTCAGAGATCATTTAGTCCCAACCCCCTGCCATGGGCAGTGACACTTCTCACCAGACCAGCAAACCAGGATGCCCACAGTCCCATCCAACCCAGCCTTGAACACTGCCAAGGATGGAGCAGCCACAACCCCCCTGAGCAACCTGTTCCAGTGCCTCAGCACCCTCACAGGGTAAGACCTAATCTAAATCTCCCATCTTTTAGCTTGAAACCATCCCCCTTGTCCTATCACTTGTAAAATGTCCCTCTCCAGCTTCCCTCATAGCTTCAGCATCAGGCTGGACTCACAACTGATCCCAAGAGTCACCTCAACCCACTCCATCCTGACGGACTCTCAGGGGAACACCCCCTGCTCCTCCACTCCAGGAGGTTCCTAGAAAAGCCCCACACCTTCGGCAGCCCCACAAGAAGACACCTCTGCACGTCAGGAGGCCTCAGGAGACCCCGACCCCTGCCCTCGCCACTGACAGACACACCTCATCCCACCCCGCCTCCTTTACCCCAGCTACACTCCAGAAATACCCTCCCACCACTGCGCCCCTGTCCTGGCCCCTCCCCAGGTCCGAGGCCACGGCTCACCTCTGCTGCCGCCGCTCCAGGCCCAGCGCCGCTACGGCGAGAACCCGGAAGTTCCGCTCCTCGCGCACAGCCTGCCGGGAGCCAGCAGGCCGCCGCACTAACGCTCCCGGCATGCCCCGAGGGGCGCCAGGACTCCGCGTTCCAGCGTGCCCCCCGCGAGAGATGCCGGGAGCTGTAGTCCTAGGCCGGGGGAGGCTGCGAGGCGGCCAGCGGGCTCTGCCTCTATCTCCCGTGAGGCCGCGGGGCGGGGCCGGCGGGGCGGGTGCGGCGATGCCGGGGCCGCCGCGGCGCTCAGGGCCCGGGCCGGGACAGGAGGTGCCTGCCCGCCACTGCGGCCGAGCCCCTCGCCCTGCCTAGGCCGTACCAGGGCTACCGGGCGGCCCTTGCCGTAGCCGCTTGCCCGCCTGGACCTCCGACTCCCACGGGAGCGGCGAAGGTCGGTTCCTGCGCGTTGTCCCCCGGGGGGTCCCGTCCCAGAGCGGGGGAATGAGCGGGATGGGCCCCGCGCTAAGCCCCGGGGGGACCGTCCCCAGCATGGGAGGGAAAGGACCGGGCGGGAGCGGGTCCCCGGCCCGCAGCACTGTAGAGACGTGGCGGAGGTTTGGGGTACGGGTCCGGCCCCCCAGGTGCGGCTCCGGGAGGTTCCTGTCGGCTGGGTCCAAAGCCCTGGCTCCACTTTCCCGTGGGTTTATGTGACCACTGCCAGTGCACTGGGGGCTGACCCACCGAGCCTCTCACAGCCGGTTCAGTCATCTGAGGGCTATGACCTCAGTATCACTGCCCAGTTTGCTCTCGGCTACCTAATACAGGCCGAGGAGAGCCACAAAGCCCTCTTTCTGCAAATATGAGGCTGCTGGGATCGTAGGTGAGCAGGACCAACCTCGTCCAGTGCTGTCTCCCTTCTTCTCCAGGGCTGTCCCTCTTCTCCATTGCTGCCCACTGAGTAGCTTTTCCAGCGCTGAGGGAAATTGGGGCCAAGCCTGGATGAAAGGTACTGGGTCCACAGGGCTGGAAGGAGCCAGGACTGCAGGTGGGAGGAAATCCTGTTGGATTAGAGCAGCTTTCCTGACGTGTCACCGGGGCTCAGTGCTGCCTGCTGAGCCAGCACAATCGGGCTGAGGATGCCGGCATTGCCACGCTTTAGAGCAGGGAGTTTCGGGACCTGTTTTGTGAGTGAGAAAACAGAGCAATGATGCTGTGGGTCACATGCAGGTCCTGCCCCGAGGAATGGCTGCAGATGTCCACAAGAAGAAAAGCTGGGAAGTGCCCAATGGGTCCCTGGCACCAGGAGATGGGCAACAAATGGAGAGGTCTGAGAGCCCCACACCAGGGCTGGCGCAGGGAACAGAGCCAGGTATGGGGCAGAGTTTGCTATGGGGAAAAGCTATGGGGGGTGGAGGGGAAGCAGCCTCTTGTTATGCAAGCTGACCCCTCCACAGCCCCACAGGTAGGGAGAGATGGACCCCCTGCTGACTCCCCAACAGCAGGACCCAAACTCCTGGGTGCCACAGGATGGGGAGAGGAGAGCGGGTCCCTCCCTGCAACCCCCTGTCCCTTTTTTGCCCTCCTCCCGCCACCTCAGTGTGGGGGACAAGTGGACAGACACCGCATAGCCCGTTGTTCCCAGGAGCTGGCCAAGAGGGAGCCATGTTTGTGCACACTCGCTCCTACGAGGACCTGACAACTCCTGAGGACGGGGCAGCCGCAGCTCAGAGCCC
Source organism: Rhinopomastus cyanomelas (assembly GCA_013400115.1). Classification (NCBI taxonomy): domain Eukaryota; kingdom Metazoa; phylum Chordata; class Aves; order Bucerotiformes; family Rhinopomastidae; genus Rhinopomastus; species Rhinopomastus cyanomelas. Next base: position 421,033 of record VXBP01003122.1, read on the forward strand.
AGAAGAGAGGCAGGGGGAGCCAGCTGAGCTGACCAGCATGGAGCAGATCAGCAAGGACTTCAGTGAGCTGAGCACACAGCTCACGGGCATGGCTCTTGACCTGGAGGAGGAGATGAGGCAGAGCAAGGAGGGGAATCTGGAGCCATCCCCACAGACAAACCGCCGCGACTCAGTGCTATCAGGCAAGGAAGAGGAGGATGTGACCATGGATGCCTGGCGCATGCACCGTAAACACGTCTTTGTGCTGAGCGAGGCAGGCAAGCCTGTGTACTCCCGCTATGGCTCTGAGGAGGCCCTCTCCAGCACCATGGGCGTCATGATGGCCCTTGTGTCCTTCCTGGAGGCTGAGAAAAATGCCATCCGGTCCATCCACGCAGGTACCACTTGGGGGTAGGGGGGAGAGGGAGAGAGGGAGTGTCATGGCCTTCCTGGCCATGTCCCTGCCACCATGAGCCCTATTAACTGTCTCCAGGGGAGGGTTGGTGGAGGTGGGGAGAGGCTGCACCCCCAAGGATCTGGGTTTACGGATCTGTCCTTGGCCCCCTGGGGACTCCCTCCCAAGCAGATGGCTACAAGGTGGTCTTCGTGCGGAGGAGCCCACTGGTGCTGGTGGCAGTGGCGCGGACCCAGCAGTCAGAGCAGGAGATCGCCCACGAGCTGCTCTACATCTACTACCAGATCCTGAGTCTGCTCACCTGGACCCAGCTCAACCACATCTTCCAGCAGAAGCAGAACTATGACCTGCGCAGGCTCCTGGCTGGCTCAGAGCGCATCACTGACAACCTGCTGGACCTCATGGCGCATGACCCTAGTTTCCTCATGGGTGCTGTGCGCTGCCTGCCCCTGGCCGCCAGCGTGCGGGATGCTGTCAGCACTAGCCTCCAGCAGGCCAAGGCCAAGAGCCTGGTCTTTTCCATCCTTCTGTCAGGAAACCAGCTGGTGTCTCTTGTGAGGAAGAAGGATCAGTTCCTCCACCCTATTGATCTCCATCTGCTTTTCAACCTCATCAGCTCTTCTTCCTCCTTCCGAGAGGGTGAAGCCTGGACTCCTATTTGCCTCCCTAAGTTCAACTCCAGTGGTTTCTTCCATGCCCACATCTCCTACCTGGAGCAGGAGATGGACCTGTGCCTCCTGCTGGTCTCCACTGACCGTGAGGACTTCTTCACTGTCTCTGACTGCAAGCGGCGCTTCCAGGAGCGCCTGCGACGGAGGGGCGTGCACCACACTCTACAGGAGGCCCTACGCACTCCTTTCTACAGCGTTGCCCAAGTGGGCATCCCTGACCTCCGGCACTTCATCTACAAGTCCAAGAGCTCTGGGCTTTTCACCAGGTGAGGCCCCTGGGCAAGCGTCAGGCCAATGCAGGGGCAGGGAGCATGGGGTGAACCTGCATGGATCCCCTTCTCTTCAGGGCTAACGGAGCTCTGTGTTCCTACAGCCCTGAGATCGAGGCACCATATGTGCGGGAGGAAGACAAGGAGAGGCTATTGGGGCTCTACCAGTACCTCCACAGCCGGGCTCATAATTCTTCACGCCCCCTGAAGAACATCTACTTCACGGGCCCCCGGGAGAACCTCCTGGCTTGGGTAAGGGCTGCTGGCAGGGTTCAACTGAGCCTATCTTCTCCTATCTTCTCTGCATGGCAGAGTAGAGGGGTGGTGACACAACACATCACCAGCTCCCTATTCCCCAAGGTGGCCCGCAAGCCACACACAGTTCTTTTCAGGGTCAGCCTGCCCCTGAGCACCCCAGCAGCAGTGGCTGATGAGCTCCAGCACCACACACTACCATGATCTCCCCAGCACCATGGAGAAAACCCACTTTGGGGGCAAAGCCTGGGGTTTGGTCTTCCTGCTTCTGAGAAGACCCAGTTAGTGCCACTTTGTATCCCTACACTGGAACCTCTGTGCCCATTCCCAGTAGCCCATGGTGGGAAGATGCAGGGCCAGGCACAGACATGTTCCCAGTGTGTGCCCTGTTTCTTCACCCAGGTGACCAGCGCCTTCGAGCTCTACATTTGCTACAGTCCCCTGGGGACCAAGGCTGGCGCCATCAGTGCTGTCAACAAGCTCATGAAGTGGATCCGCAAAGAGGAAGATCGACTCTTCATCCTCACACCCCAGACATACTGATGGGCATCACCCAGGGCATGGTGCCAGCCAGGGGGAGCTCCCACTGTGCCGGATATGGGGAGCCTGTCCCCCCAGGGAAGCCTTGGCTGTGTCAGGGGAGAGGGCATGGTGGGACCTAGGAGCACACATGGGACTGTCTAACCCTGGGTGTTGCAGATGGAGTGCACAGCTGCTAGGGAAGAGGTGAGCAGGACTTTGGTCTGCAGGCACCCTTTGTTGGGGTGCTGCCCTTCCTCTATGGCCCTCAGCTCCATCCCTTGTTTTGAGGGTCCTGGAGCAAGGCTGCCAGTTTCCCGGGTTGCTGGAGGAGACCTGAGCCCCTGGGTCCTGCTGCCTGTACTTAGCATCCTCATTTCTCTGTAATCCCGTGGCTGTGCCAAGGTGGGGGATTCCCAGAGGAAGATGTGGCAGCACTCAGGGGTCTCCTATGCTGCTGTGCCCTGCCTTAGCAGCTTTGTGCCCTTGGCATCTCTCCTACTGTGGCTGTGAGAATGGTGTCCCTGGTGATGTGGTGAGTTGGCCTGGGACAGCACAATCATGCCCGCCTCCCTACTCAAGGCAACACAGGCTGCCGGTCTGGGTGCTTGTGGGTTCATGGGATCATGGTGCTGTGCTGGCTCCTGCAGACCCTAAAGGGGCAGTTCATGCACAGCTCTCAGGAGACCCCGCTGGCTCAGGGTCCTGGTACTCCCCCAGCCCAAGGAGGTTCTTACCCTGGACACAAGGGCACCTCTTCCCCAAACGCAGCCCTTCAAGCCAGCTGTGCTGAAATTGCTGCACGGTGGCCACTGTGAGACTGAATGGGGTGTTCAGGATGGGGCAGAGCCACCAAGGTGTGGGTACCCCAGACACTCAAGGAGCTGGGAAGTACTGGGCAGGACTAATGCAGGGACTCTGCTCCTGTGTTTGTGCTCCTGCCAGAGTGTAATCGCTTGTCTTTGCTCATAAACATTATCTGGACCCTTAGTCAAGTCTTTGTCACGTTTGTGGGTGTCAACGTTGTGGGGGTGAAGCTGAAGGGGCAGTTTGGGCCAAGTTTGGATCTGGCGCAGTTTGGCCCCAGGGATCCACTGGGAACTGGGAAAGCTGCCAGGGAGTGGTGTGGGGCATCTAGAGCTGTGTTGGCCCAACGGTGGAAGCTGTGAAATCCCCAGGAACAAGCTGGCTGGGGACAGCCAGTGTCGAAATGGAGTGGAAGACACCAGAGGAAGGAGCTGTTGGGTAAGGAGTGAGGCCGGCGGAACTGCCTGGCCTTGCGCAAAGTGGGGCAGGAGCTGGGAGCCCTATAGCCAGGTGGCAAGGGCAGGGGTGCCTGTTTTGAGAACCAAAGTCCCCCTGGCAGAACTCTGCTCAGCTCGAGGAAATGTCCAAGGGCAACAGGGCATTCAGGGGACAAATCCACATGGGGCATCAGGAAACAAAGCTTCATTTTGGGGAACAGCAGTGAGACTTTGCAGCTCCCACTGCTGCTGCAGCCTTGTATGGCTGGTGGAAAAGGGACACGAATCAAAGAATGGGTACAGCAACAGTAACCACTGCGGGTCCCCTGGAGCCGCCCTGTGCTCAGCCCACCACACCCCAAGAATGCCTGGCAGTGAGTTGAAGGTGGTGCCCGCACAGGTGGCTTTGAGGAGGCAGAGATTTTATGTACTAGGGTGTCACCAGCCACTGTGCTGCTGGAGCCAACGGGTGCCAATATGCCCCCCAGGATGCTGGCTGCCACCCCACGGTCACGGAGACCCTCTGATAGGCACCCAGTCAGTATGGGGCAGTGGCAGGCGCCGGAGGCATCGTGCCAGCCTGAGCAGGGCTTTCATCGCGGCTCTGCGGGGCACTGTGCCTACCCAAGCTTGTCCCTGCCGGGCTGCCTAGAGACCCTCCGGGCTCCCCGCGACTCCTCGTTCCCCGGGTGTAAACCCTCAGCGAGTCCCGCGGGGGCAGAGTCCGCCCATCCCGGACCGCCCCGCCCCGTCCCGGACCGCCCCGACCCGCCCGCTCCTGTCCTGTTTGCCCTGTCCCAGCACGCCCCGGCAGCGCCCAGGTGAGTGCTCGGCACGGCTCGGCAGCGGGGAAGGACGGGTGGGCGCAGCCGAACTCCAAGGGGGACTGTGGCTGGGGACCGCTCCCTGTGATCTGGGGCGGGGGGTTGGTGGGGTGTCACAGACGTACGACGGGGTCCTTGTGCCTGGGAGCTGGAAAAGGACTTGGCCCAGTCCCGCGGGGATCCCCTGTCCCCATTTCTGTCCTGGGGGCACTGGCGAGGGTCTCCGGCCCCGGAACAGTTGGTGTTTTCGTGCCAGGACGGGCTGGCAGGGTCCCTATTGTAGTCCCCAGGAAGGGGATCTTGCAGGACAGACGGCTCTGGGGAACAGAGGAGGGTCTGGGAGGTGGCAGCTGAGAGGATCTGTCCACTCACTACAGGCAGTTTGGTGTCACCTCCTTCCACTAGTGGCATTTGGGAAGAGGTTTGGTGGGAAGAGAGAAGGAGCCTCTCCTGGCAGCATCCATCTGGCTCTGTGGGGACCCCGGCGCCCCCTTCCTAGCACAAACCACAAAACCTTTTCTCCTGTGTTTCAGCAGATGCAATGGTGACCTGCCTGCCACATGTCCTGACCCTGCTCAGCACTGAACACCACTGATAACCCCACATCTCTGGCACTGCACAGCATGGGGCAATCATGCCACATGTGGCTCTTGCTGGCATTTACCATGGCCCCACTGAGTGCCAGTGCCTGGCAGTGTCCCCGCATCCCTTACAGTGCCACTAGGAACTTCTCAGTCCCCTACGTGCTGCCTAGCCTCGATGCTGGTAGCCCTGTGCAGAACATTGCTATCTTTGCTGACTCCACCGGCCCAATCGCTGTCTTCGTGGCCGTCCGCAACCGCATCCTGCTGGCCAGCCCTGAGCTGCACCTCATCTCCACCCTTGTCACTGGCCCAGTGGGCAGCACCACATGCGAGATCTGCCGTCTGTGCCCAGTCACCATGGATGGCCCTGAGGACATGGACAATATCCTGCTGCTGCTGGACCCGCTGGAGCCATGGCTGTACAGCTGTGGCACAGCCTGGCATGGACTGTGCCACCTGCACCAGCTGGAGGTGCGGGATGGCAAGGTGGCCATTGCAGCCACACACTGCCTCTACTCAGCCACAGGCAACAGCCCTGCATTCTGCCCTGATTGTGTGGCCAGCCCCTTGGGCAGTAGTGCCACTGTGGTGGCTACCTCTTACGCCTCCTTCTTCTACCTTGGCTCCACCATCAACAGCAGCATGGCAGAGCGGCACAGCCCACAGTCAGTGTCCATCCGCAGGCTGAAGGGTACCTTGGACGGCTTTTCAGATGATTTTCCATGGCTGACGGTGTTGCCAACATACCAGGACAACTACACCATCCACTACATACACTCCTTCACTGACAAGGACTATGTCTACCTCCTGACAGTGCAGCCGGAGCAGCCGGGCTCAGCATCGTTCCACACACGCCTGGTCCGGCTCAACACCCACAAGCGTGACCTCCGCCAATACCGTGAGCTTGTCCTCGACTGCCGCTTCGAGTCCAAGCGCCGGCGGCGTCGCAGCGGCAGCAGCGAGGAAGATACTGAGCGGGATGTCACCTATAATGTGCTGCAGGCAGCCTACGCCACCCGCCCTGGCATTCGCCTGGCTCGCAACCTTGGCATCAATGACACCGACACGGTGCTGTTTGGTGCCTTCGCTGAGAGTCATCCAGAGAGCCGGGTGCCACGGGAGGACTCAGCCGTCTGTGCTTTCCCACTGCGGCTCCTCAACCAGGCCATAGAAGAGGGCATGGAGAAGTGCTGTGGCACAGGCCACCAGCCGCTGCTGCGTGGGCTCAGCTTCTTCCAGCCAGTGGAGTACTGTCCGCACAACGTAAGTCCTCTGCCCCACACTGCGTCCATCCCGGGGGCCCTGGGGTCAGCTGGAACATGATGGGAAGCAACAGCAAAGCCACTGGTGGTGGACCAGTGGGTGCTTTGGGCAGGGGGAGAGCAGCATCACTCGGTGTGAGTCAGCTCCACCAGCCACTCCAGCCAGCAGGGGCAGGGTGCTGGTGGTCACCCAGTCACACTCCCTACCCCATGTGTCACTTACTCCCTCAAGCCAGCTATTGCAGACACATGTCCCAGCGCATTGCTTGCCACGTAACAAGACAAAAGCACCACCCCCTCTGGCCACTGTCCTTGGCACCAGGTTATTGGTGACCACCTTCTCCAGCTCATTTGTGTAGGGACCAGATAGGGAAGCTGTGGGGCTTTGGTGCTCAGGGTCTGTGGGATGCCCAGCTGCTCCTGCCTTACCCTGGTCAACACCTTCTCTGGGCAAATAAACCACACGCGGAAGTGCAATTAGTCACCAGGATTTTTCGGCAGCCACAGCCACAGGGCAGGAACGCTGTGTCCCAGGGACAAGCCCTGGCACGGCTGGGGCAGAGATGGGTGGGTACCCAGTCAGAGTCCCCTCTGCAGGTAGAGTCCCAGCAAGCAGCTGTGGCATGAGTTTGGGCATTCTAAGCCACAGCAGGGCAAGGTGCAGCCAAATCCCCTCCTCGTCCCACGCATATTGCTGACAACTCACTGCTGCTGACTCACACCGCAGGCACAGCCCAGCTAGGAAAGGACCCCCACCCCAAGTAATGGTGGGGGGACTGGTGCACACACACTGGCTCCCAGTGTCCTCCATCAAACCCAGTGCAATGCTGACCTCCAAGGGTTGGGGAGGCCTGGCTTTGAGTACCCGCCCCAAACTACCAGCCCCAATAACCACATCCAGATGGGGTGGGAGGGGAGGGCAGGATCTGACGCTGTGCGGGGGCTGCAGGAGGAGCTACGGAAGTGTCTTTCGCAGAAATTTTCCCAGCCTGTAAGGGGAGACCGGGCAGTCAGCTGCTTCCCAGGATACCTCATCACCAGCTCCAGTGAGGGAGCCTCATGAGAGGATGAGGGGGTTGGGGTGCTAGCAGTGGCTTCAATATGATCAGCTTATGCTTGGCCACAGGTGAACCTCTCTGCGCCAGTAGTCAACACCAGCTGCTGGGACCAGCCCACCCTTGTCCCCGCCACCTCCCATAAAGTGGACCTGTTCAACAGGCAGCTGTCTGGCGTCCTCCTCACCTCCATCTTTGTCACTGCCCTGGGGGACGTCACTGTGGCCCACCTGGGCACAGCAGAGGGACGCGTCTTGCAGGTGGGAGAGGCTGCTGGGAGGGGCAGGTGCTCCTGTGGGGTGTGGAGTGTGCTCAGATCCCTGCTCTACCCCACTGCAGATGGTTCTCCAGCGCTCCAGCTCCTATCTCCTCACCTTGGCCAACTTCTCCCTGGGGGAGCCAGGGCCAGTGCGAGGTGCTATGGGGCTGCAGAACCACTCACTCTTCTTCACTGCCAGCACCAAGGTGAGTGGGGTCTGGTAGCCACAGAGCAGGTGCTGAGCTCCATGCACCCCATTCATCACCCCTCTCCATCCCCAGGTTTGGCGCCTCAACGTCACTGGCCCCGGCTGCCGCCACTTCTCTACCTGCCAGCACTGCCTACGGGTTGAGCGCTTCATGGGCTGTGGGTGGTGTGGGGACAGCTGCACCCGGCAGCATGAGTGCGCCAGTGCCTGGGTCCAGGACAGCTGCCCACCTGTCCTCACTCATGTAGGTCTGCACTGCTGGCCCTCTGCTGCCCCCAGCAGCTCCTGGGCACTCAGTTGGAGTGGGACATGGCAAATAGGGCAACATGGTGGGACTGTTGCTCTGCCTGGGCACCCCAGGAGGGGGTCCTTTGAACCCACAGCCCTCATTGGGCTTTCTGGGTGACACAGGTGCCTTTCCCACAGTTCCACCCCCAAAGTGCCCCTCTGCAGGGCCGGACGCGGGTGACACTCTGTGGCATGACCTTCCGCTCCCACTCGGACCCTGACCCCCGCCACAGCCTCGCCGATGCCTCCCAGGTGATGGTGGGACACCGAGACTGTGCAGTGCTGCCACAGGAGGGCCGGAGCCACAGGTCCGGGGATAGTGTGGGTAGTGACTTCAAGGGGTCTAGACCTGGCCCTACCAGCCTGGAACTGATCCCCCATCACTGCCCCACAGACCCCTACCCACATCCCGCTGCAAGGACTTTGTGGATGTACTGGTGTGCGAGCTGGAGCCTGGGGGTCTGAAGGCAGTGGTGGGCCCAGCTGACGTGGTGCTGACTGTGGAGGAACCTGCTGGACCCTCCGGCTTCCATATCAATGGCTCGGCCACTCTCTCCGGTTTCCTCTTTCTGGTACAGCCCCATGCCTGTGGTCACCCCTGGCAGGGTTTGGGGTGGGGGTCTGGCTCACTCATCTACCATATCAACCCTGTCTCTGCATAGGAGCCCCGCATCAGCACCCTGCACCCCCCATTTGGCCCCCAGCGGGGTGGCACCCACCTCTTGCTGCACGGCACCCACCTCTGGGCAGGGAGCAGCTGGCGGGTGACGGTCAATGGTTCCGAATGTCCCCTGACTGAGGAGCCCAGGTATACACTGCCTGCCTCTGCAGGTCACAGTGGGGTCCCTGGCATGGGAATGGGTATAGGGACCCCCCACAGCCTGACTGTCCCTTCCAGCCATGTCTCCTGTGTCCCCAGGCAGCATGATGGGGTGGTTCACTGCACGACTCCCCGTGCTCGTGGTCTGGGCACAGCCTGGGTGTCCCTGTGGATTGATGGTCAGGAGTTCCCAGCACCCCTGCCCTTCCAGTACCGCCCTGACCCCTCCGTTTCCACCATCACCCCCAGTTGCAGCTATGAGTGAGTGTGTGGATGCCCTTTCCCAGACTGGGGGGACCCTCAGGCTGGGCTGGATGAGGTGCTGGAGGCACTCCACAACCTCATGCCCCCCAGAGCCCTGATCTCCACCCACTGCAGGGGCTCAGTGCTCACCATCACTGGCACCCACCTGGATTCAGTATATCGTGCCATGATCCACTTCGAGGCTGGCGGCGTGAAGACGGAAACCACGGTAAGCACTGGGGCATCACCTCTGCCCTGCCCTGTTGCCCCAGTCCCCATGCCACACCAGCACCCAGCACCCCCTGCCTGACACCAAGCACCTTGATGCCTGCAGGAGTGTGAGCAGGCACAAGCTCCAGAGCAGGTGCTGTGCCATAGCCCGGCCTTCCCCTTCGAGAACAAGGTGGGCACAGCACTGGGTAACCTGAGTGTCCTGCTGGATGGCCCCGATGGCCACTGGCTCTTCCGCCTCCACTACTACCCACGGCCCACAGTGTTCCCCCTGGAGCAAGAAGGCAGACGGCTCCGCCTCAAGCCCGGTGATGATGAGATCGAGGTTCACGTATGTTGGGCAGCGGGATGAACCAAGGCTGGGGAGTCCCACTGCTGGGACCACCAGGCTCAGAGTGCTGTGTGTATGGGCAGCAACTGGGACTGGACGCAGTGGCCAGCTGCATGAACATCACCATGATGGTGGAGGGTCATGACTGCCATCCCAATGTGCTGAAGAACGAAGTGACTTGCCGCCTGCCCCGTGGGCTGAACCTGCCTGCTGCTGGGGTCCCCGTGAAGGTAGGCACCCGACTGGGGTGGGCAACCACCCCCTGCATGTTGTCACATTTCCCACCCTGAGCCTCTGCTCCCCTAGATCTGTGTGAACAATGCCTGTGAGGCACTGGGCTGGGTGCTGCCTGCTGCTACTTCATTGGACCTGGCTGCCAGCCTGGCCCTGGGCATCAGCATAACCTTCCTGGTCTGCTGCATCCTGGCTGCTGCACTGCTGCGCTGGCACTGGAGGAAGAAGAGGGGTCAGTGACACCCACACCAGGCACCTCACTACCCCTTGTCCCATCATCACAGCACCCACCCTGCTGTTGCCCACAGGGACCGAGAACCTGGAACTGCTGGTGCAACCCAGTCACAGCAACCCACCAGCCACCACCCAGCGCCCAGGCATCGACTACAGGGAAGTGCTAGGTAAGTGACTGTCACACGTGGGTGCTGGGTGCTGGGTGCCCACCCAGACCTCACCCTACCTCTGCCTGTTCTGGCAGTGCTGTCTGCAGCAGACAGTCCTGGCCTGATGGGACCTAGACCACAACTTACTGCTGTCAGTGCTGGTGCTGGTGTGGTGGGCGGTGGTTCCCCTGCACCCCTGCTCAGGGCCACATCCTGCTGCCTGGAAGACCTGCAGCCAGAACTGCTGGAGGAGGTGAAGGACATTCTCATCCCTGAGGAGCGTCTTATCACTCACCGTCACCAAGTCATCGGCAAAGGTGATGCCACCTCACTCTGGCTGGGTTATGGTGTTGCCTGCTCACCATGTGCTCTGCCAGCTTCATGCCCCCTGTTCCCACAGGGCATTTTGGCAGCGTCTACCATGGCACCTACATGGACCCACTGCTGGGGGACATCCATTGTGCCGTTAAGTCTCTGCACCGTGCGTAGCCCCCACTCCTGCACCGCGGTCCCATGGCACAAACCCATGGTACAGCACCCCACGGCTTGCTTCTCAACAGGCATCACAGATGTGGAGGAGGTGGAGGAGTTCCTCCGTGAAGGCATCCTCATGAAGAGCTTCCACCACCCCCAGGTGCTCTCACTGCTGGGGGTGTGCCTGCCCCGCCATGGGCTGCCACTCGTTGTCCTGCCCTACATGCGCCACGGGGACCTGCGCCACTTCATCCGCACCCAGGAGAGGGTACAGAGCACTCTAGAATGGGGCAGGGGTGGCAGCATTGGGCTAAAATCACCTTGTTCACAGCTCTCACCTTACAGAGCCCTACAGTGAAGGACCTCATCAGCTTCGGGCTGCAGGTGGCCCTGGGTATGGAGTACCTGGCCCAGAAGAAGTTTGTGCATCGGGACCTGGCGGCCAGAAACTGCATGTGAGTGTGTTGATGCACAAGTTGGACCCTGAGGCGAGCATGGGGGTGCTGCCTAGTCATCCCCTCTCCAAACTGGCGTCTGGCAGGTTGGACGAGACGCTAACAGTGAAGGTAGCTGACTTCGGGCTGGCACGGGACGTATTTGGCAAGGAGTACTACAGCGTGCGGCAGCACAGACACGCCAAGCTGCCCGTCAAGTGGATGGCACTGGAGAGCCTCCAGACCCAGAAATTCACCACCAAGTCAGATGTGGTAGGTGTGACCCCCACCCATGCCCCATAACCCCCCTGCACACCCTGCCACAGTGTTTCTGTGCTTCACAGTGGTCCTTCGGGGTGCTTATGTGGGAGCTGCTGACGCGGGGGTCATCACCGTACCCCGAGGTGGACCCCTATGACATGGCCCGTTACCTGATGCAGGGGAGACGCCTACCCCAGCCCCAGCACTGCCCCGACACCCTGTGAGTGGGCTGGGGGTGTGGGGTGAGGGGTCTTGTGGAGCTGCTGGCACTGATGGGAGTGTTGGGGCAGGTACAGGGTGATGCTGAGCTGCTGGGCACCGGCACCTGAGGACAGACCATCCTTCACGGGGCTGGTGGCCGAGCTGGAGCGAGTCCTGGCCACACTGGAGGGTGAGCACTATGTCAACCTGGCCATCACCTATGTCAACCTGGAGCAAGGTCCCCCCTTCCCCCCTGCCCCCTCATGGCAGCTGCCTGATGGGGAAAAGGAGAGTGAGGAAGAGGAGGAAGAAGAAGAGGACACAGCTATGTGTTGATGGGGTGCCCTGCACAGTGGGTGCTCCAGGTACTATGGGACACCCTCCCTATGGGATGGGTGCTGGGAGGCAACCGTCTGCTATGGGTGCTCTCCCGTGGCTCGCACATGGACCCTACTGGGTGCTCCCCTGGCCTGGTCACACACCATGGGGTGCCATGGGCTCAGTCCTGACTCAGCTGTGTGTGGGGGGACTCAGTCCCACACTGAGGGGTTTCAGGGACCCAGGCTCCACGCTGGTGGTCTTTAGGGTCCCAGGCTCAGCCCCACAGTGGATTGTGATACAGTGTCCTGTGGGGTTTCCAGCCCCCCTGGCTATTGAAATTGCTCATTAAAAGCTAACTATGTTTTTTTCCAGGTCTGGCCCATGTTTTCCTGTGTGAGGGGCTTCCTGCCCCAGGTCCCCACCCTTGTGGGGGTACCCACTTTGCAGGAGGGGGTGTGTGGGTCAGGGTGCACCCACTGTTCCCATATCAGCCACGGGAGGGCACCTGCACATCAGTGCTGGCTCCAGTGCCCACCACACCAGGGCCACACTGTGCACCCTGGGTCCCACCACCTGCTGTGCTTGGAGAGAGGGGGCAGATATCTGGGAGGTGACGCCAGAACCAAATCCTCTAATTTTCCTAAACATCCACTTCCCACTCTCTTCATCTGAGGCTAAATATAGTTCCGGTAACTTCACTGGCAGCTCTGCCAGCTGGAGTGGGCTTCAGGCACGCATCTGGCTTTGTGGCTGTGGTGGGCCATGGGGTGTGAGATGATGTGGGAAACACCATGCTCTTGGGTGGGGGGGTAGGGATGTCCTTGGGACCCTGGTGCCCAGGGTGTGGGTCATGATGCCCCTGGGGCCAGGGGTGCCTGGATGTCGGATCACAATGCTGCTGGTGTTAGGAGCTTGGGGTATGGGATTATGGTGATCCTAGCACTGAATCACAGAATAATCATGGTTGGAAAGGACCTCCTAGATCACTGAGTCCAACCATACCCTACAATAACAACAAAAAAACCCCAAAAAAGCAAAAAAAACCCCCAACCAACCAAAACCAAACAACAAACCCATACTCCCCAAAAAACCAAACGACTAAATCCTTGAATACCTAAACCTGATTGTTCAACTAACACGAACTAACACCCTACATGCCTGCCACTATAGCAGGGCGTGAAGCACCATGTCTACACGATTCTTAAATACCTCCAGGGATGGTGACTCAACCATCTCCCTGGGAAGGCTGTTCCAGTACCTAACCACACTTTCTGTAAAGAATTTCTTCCTAATATCCAACGCAAAACTCCCCTGCCTCGACTTCTGAACATTTCCCCTGGTCTTGTCATTAGTTACTAAGGACCAGAGGCCAATACTGTCCTCTGTATTGAGTTCTGTCCAGGGGCAGATGAAGAGAGAGTTGAGAGTTTGTAGGTTCAGATTAAGGGGCAGGCTGGCATGGGTGACACTGTTGTGGGTGTCTATTATAGGCCATCAGATCAGGATGAGGATGTTGATGAGGTCTTCTACAGGCAGCTGGCAGCAGCCTCACAGCTACAGGCCCTCGTTCTCATGGGGGGTTTTAACTACCCTGATATTTGCTGGAAGACCTACTCAGCCGGCCACCACAGTCCAGGAGGTTCTTCCAGTGCATTGGTGACTATTTCCTGATGCAAATGGTTGAAGAGCCCACTAGGAGAGGAGCACTGCTGGATCTTGTACTCACCAACAGGGCAGGTCTGGCTGCAGTGAAGGTTGAGGGCAGCCTTAGTTGCAGTGACCATGAGATGGTGGAGTTCAGGATCTCATGTGGCAGGAACAGAATACCTAGCAGAATCACAGCCCTGGACTTCAGGAGGGCCAACTTTGGCCTTTTCAAGCAATTGCTAGTGGAAATCCCATGGGTCAGGGTACTGACAGGTAAAGGAGCTCAGGATAGCTGGTTAACATTCAAAGACTACTTTCTTGCAGCACAAGAAAAGAGCATTCCAACAAGACATAAGTCAAGGAAGGGAGTCGGAAGACCTGTGTGGTTAAACAGGGAGCTGCTGGGCAAACTGAAGAAGAAGAAAGCCTATAGGTCATAGAAGGAGGGGATGGCTACTTGGGGTGATTATAAGGCTCTGATGAGACAATGTAGAGATGCAACTAGAAAAGCCAAAGCCCCTTGGAATTAAACCTTGCAAAAGAGGTCAAGGCAACAAAAAGGGCTTCTTCAAATACATTGCAGGTCAAACTAAAACTAGAGGCAAGGTATGAATGAGGTGGGTGCCCTGAAGACAGAGGATACAGAGAAACCAGAGATTCTGAACACCTTCTTTGCCTCTGTCTATAATTCTGCAAGCTGTCTTGATATCAAGCCCCAGACTGCTGAGATTCCAGAGGAAGTGGAGGCAAGAGAGGAGATTGTCTTCATTGATGAGGACTGGGTTAAGGATAAGTTGATCAAACTGGATGTACACAAATCAATGGACCCTGATGGGTTGCACCCGCGCTTAATAAGGGAGACGGAGGAAGTCATTGCTAAGCCTCTCTCCATCATCTTTTCTAAGTCATGGGGAACAGGAGAGGTGCCTAGGGACTGGAGGATAGTAAATGTCACTTCAGTCTTCAAAAAGGGAAAGGAGGAGGATCCAGGTAACTATAGACCAGTCAGCCTCACCTCCATCCCAGGAAAAGTGATGGAACAATTTGTCCTTGATGCTGTCTCCAGGCACATCAAGGACAGAAGGGTCATTAGGGACAGTCAGCATGACTTCACCAAGGGAAAGTTGTGCTTGACCAACCTGATAGCCTTTTATGAGAGTATAACCAGGTGGGTAGATGATGGCAGAGTGGTGGATGTGACCTACCTTGACTTGAGTAAGGCTTTTGACACAGTCTCCCACAGCATCCTTGCAGCCAGACTGAGGCAGTGTGGTCTGGATGATCAGGTAGTGAGGTGGATGGTGAACTGGCTGCAGGATAGAAATCAGAGAGTAGTGGTCAATGGGACAGAGTCTAGTTGGAGGCCTGTACCTAGTGGGGTGCCCCAGGGGTCGGTGCTGGGACCAGTCCTGTTCAATCTATTCATTGATGACTTGGATGAGGGATTGGCATGCACTGTCAGCAAGTTTGCTGATGACACAAAGCTGGGTGGTGTCGCCGACACCCCAGCAGGCTGTGCTGCCATTCAGCAAGACCTGGACAGGCTGGAGAGCTGGGCTGAGAAAAATTTAATTAAGTATAACAAGGGTAAGTGTAGAGTCTTTCATCTGGGCAAGAACAACCCCAGGTACCAGTATAGGCTGGGGACTGACTTGATGGAGAGCAGTGTAGGAGAAAGGGACTTGGGGGTCCTGGTGGACAGCAGGATGACCATGAGCCAGCAGTGTGCTCTTGTGGCCAAAAGGGCCAACAGCATCCTAGGATGGTTCAGAAGGGGGCTGGTTAGCAGATCAAGACAGGTTCTTCTCCCCGTCTGCTCTGCCCTGGTGAGACCACATCTGGAGTATTGTGTCTAGTTCCGGGCTCCTCAGTTCAAGAGGGATGTGAAGCTGCTGTAGGGAGTCCAGCGTAGGGCAAGGTGGATGGTGAAGGAGGTGGAGCACCTCCCTTATGATTCTATGAATGTTTTCACGGTGAGGGTGACAGAGCACTGGAACATGCTGCCCAGGAAGGTTGTGGAGTCTCCTTCACTGGAGATGTTTAAGACCTGCCTGGATGTGTTCCTGTGTGACTTGGTCTAGGTGTAACTTGGTCTGCTGTGTTGGGGGGATTGGACTAGATGATCTTTCAAGGTCCCTTCCAATCCCTAATGATACTATGATTCTATGATTCCTTTCAGGTAGTCCTTGAGGACAGTGAGGTCCCCCCTCAGGCTCCTCTTCTCCAAACTAAACATGCCCAGCTCCCTCAGCCTTTCCTCATACAACTTGTTCTCCAAATCCCTCACGAGCTTAGTAGCTCTCCTCTGGACATGTTCCAGTATGTCAATGCCTTTCCTTTAAAGAAGGACCCATGGGACCCCAGGAACAGGTGGTGATGGTGGTGGACATGGTGGCACCCATTTCCTGACTGCATTCAGCCACCAGCACTGGTATCCTGTTGGCGTACCCTGGATGATGGGCTTGGGGCTGTATGGTGACCTACCATTGCCATCCTCCCTTTATTACACCCCAAGTGATGCTCACAGAGGTGATGAGGCAGCTTGTGCCCTGAGGCTGCCCAGGACCAGGTCAGTGCCACTGAATGCCCCCTGCTCAGTATCTATGACGGCAGGAGGAGCTCGTCCTGACAAAGAGGGCCACTCGCCCCATTCTGGATTTCTGAACATGAATAGGAGAAAGGGGTTGCTGGGCAGTGTGTGGGGATGGGGCAGGGGGTGTTTGGGGTGTGTCCCGGAGATGCTGCAACATGCCCTGACCCTGCAGCCATGACCAGCCTGGCACCCCAGTCGGTAGCAGCTGTGTGGCATCAGCTTTAAATAAAACCTCCTTGGCAGCTCGTTAGGCAGCAGCAGAGCCTGGGGCTGCGTCGGCTCCCATCAGCCAAACTGTCCATCTCCACCGGTGCCTTGCACCTGCCTGGCTCCGACACCGCTCACGGGAGGGTATTTTTAGTGCAGCTGGATCCCAGCATCCCAGAGCCAGAGGAGATGCCAGGATGGTGCCCATTTACCCTGTGGTGGGGCCACACTGCTCTCATGACCCGCCCTGGTGGCCATGGCACTGGTGTGGCAGAAGGAAGGGTCCAGCACCAGTGGGTTATAGGGCTGGGTCAGGCATGGGATGCTAGTGCAATGGAGGGCTGCCAGCTGGAGCACTGCCAGCAGCTAGTGTGGGGGGATGGGTGGATAGAGGATGGATGAAGAGAGGGAGGGAGGAAGGGATGGATTGATGGATGGATGGAGGATGGCAAGAGGGATGGATGGATAGGTCGAGGATGGAGGGAGGAGAGAGGGATGGTGGATTGGTGGGTGGATGTATGGATGGATGAATGATGCCCAGAGCTATAGTTGTGTAGCAGGTGGGTGTCAGACCCACTGTCCTTTGACACAAGGGTCACTCCACTGAGTGGGGCTGCCAGTGCCCAGGATGCAGCCAATAGCTCGTTAGTTGACGAGGTTATGGTGACATGTGTGAGAAGGGCTCCTGCCTTCAGCTGTCCCCCTCCTTCTGCAAAAGGTTGAGATGACAGATTTCATTCTAATGCACATTTCTCCTGCCCTAATTACACTGCAGGAGGTGAGTGGTGAGTGCTCAGCCTTAATGATATGAGCTGGCGGTGCCCACTACTGCTACTGCCAGCCAAGATAGGAACTGGGGAGACCAAAAGGGATGGGTGGGGGGACCATGCAATGTAGCATCTCACCAGGCAGCCCAGCTGGGGTATATCTCAGACATGTTGCCTAGGTGGGCACCCAAGAATGGGCACTGGGTAAGTGGGACCCCAAAAGTGCAGCATGACCAGGTATGGTTGGTTGAGCACCTGGTTGAATTGTGGGCACATACAGCCAGGCTGTGGCACACTGTGCCACACCATGCCAAACTGTGCCACCCTATACCCACCTGGCTGTGATGGAGCAGCCAACATCCCATCTCAGTAGCACCATGCACACACAGCACTTCAAATGTTTTATTTGGGGAAAGTGCTGTCGTTAGCAGGGATTAATTATTAACACTGCAGCCATCTATAAAACTTGAGTGGCCCCACAGGGCTGTGAGCGCTCAGGCAGAGCTGGGTACCCTCCTGCTGCTGCTGGTGCCCACTTCCCACTGCTGCTGCCACCACAGCACCTCACAGCAGGGACCAGCCATTGATGCCACCCAGGTGGACATCCTATACCTCTTCTACAACCTCCATAGGGGCAACTGGGCTGGGGGCTGCAAAACCTCAGCACTGGGGTGAGGTAGGGGTCTCAGTGCCTGCCAGCCAGATGAGAGGGATCAGGAGGCAGCTGGCAGTGCTGTTTCCAGCAGGTGCATGTGTGCTGGGAGTGAGTGTGAAGACCAAGTGACTGTTCTCAGACACTGGCAAGTTGTGTTAATGACACCTGCGAGAGGCAAAGTGGGGACTGCTTGAACCCCAACTCCCCCTGCTCACACCCCCTGCAGCCAGCCCAGTCCCTCTGTCCCACACACCTCTGACACCTAGACCTTAGGGGCATCTGCGCTGCGCAGTGCATCCCAGTAGTCTCTGCTAGCACCTGGGGAGGTCTGATGCTCATCCCCTGCAGATTTGGTGGCCTGTGAGGAGCTTTGGTAGCCCTTGCAGATCTCTGCTAGCCCCCATGGAGCTCTACTGGTCCCTGGGGAACTTTGGTGATCCATAGGGTGCTTTAGTAGATCCTTGGGAATCTCTGTTGGTCTCTGAAGAGCTTTAGTGGCCAGCAAGGATATCTGATGGCCTTTGGGGAGCTTTGGTGGATCCTGGTGATCTCTGCTGGTCTATGAGGAGCTTTGGTGACCCTTGAGAAGCTTTTGATGGCCTGTGAGGATCTCCTACTGGCTCCTGAGGATCTTTGCTGAATCCCTGGGGAGTTCTGCTGGCCCCAAGGGAGATTTTCTTTGCCCCAAATCCTTTCAGCCTATAAACACTTTTTCTTCTGCCCCTGAGACAGCACCCGAGCAGGACCTGCACCGGCCACATCCTTGTACTATTTCTAGTCTTCTCCCTGGGTTGCGGTTCTTTCCCAGTGATGAGTTTCACTTGATTTGAACACGGAACTTGTCACCCCAGCAGCCTTCTCACACCTTCATCACTGGTCCCTCAGGGGGTCTCAGGGAACCCCAAGTGGTCGGTGATGCCCAGCCAGGTGGGGGCTGGCCCCATCCTCACCCACATCATGGTCATCAGCTGGGATGATCTGGAGGAGCACCATGTCCTCTACTGGGATGTGGACACCTATCTCAAGAAGGAGGGGGTGGGGCTGGACACAGACACCCCATTCCATCCCACATCAGCCAGGAGAAGTGGCCGAGCTGCTCTTGGAGGGTTTTGGGGTGCTGGGTGGTTCTCTAGCAGCCTCCCTTGATACCTTCCACGGTGGGTGGGTGCTGTGCGACCCCTACAGGGAGTGTTACCCATCTGCCATGCACCTCTGCTGCTGCTGCCCCCAATAAAGGGCTCAGAGTGATGATTAGTGGCTGAGCCCCCATTTTTTTCCTATGCTACCCCTGCAACAGCCCCCCAAAAGAAAGGCTGGGGTTTATTTGGCCTCGTTGCCGGGCCAACATGCGCAATTATCACTGATTGCCTGGCGGTTGCCATGGCGATGGTGAACACGCAAGGATGCAATGCCGTGTGGCATTTGAGTCACAGACACACTGCACACACCCCTCTGCACCCCATTGCACCTCAGCACCATGTTGGGCCCACACCCTATACCTCACCTGCAGCACAGAGGTCCAGCCATGTGTCCCCCTACCCAAAGGAGAGGGGTGTGGCTGAGTGTCCCCCACCCATGACAAAGAGGTACACCTGGGTGCCACTCACCCTATATTCCCTCACCCAAAGCAGAGGATGCAGGTGGATGGCCCCAGACCTAGCAGCCCCACCTCAGGCAGCCCAGGCTTGTCACCACAGGGGTTCTATAGGAAATGTGACCCCAGGTGAGCTGTGTAACTGTGTACATGGCTCTGGGCTCACTGGGAGCAGTAGGAGAGATGGTGGATATATGGGGAGGTGGCTACAAAGAGTGGGAAGTGCACAGGGCAGCAAGGCAGGGCAAGCAGGAACAGAACATATGGGGCTCAGCAGAGCCCATCACCCCAAAACGGGGCACAGAGTATCCTGAGAGATCAGGTAGAGCTAGGGGCAGATAAGGACCCCAGGAACTTGATGCTGGTGCCAGGAGATGATGGGTGCAAGTTAGCTGAGGGTCACCAGAGGAGCAGTGACCCATCCCTCAGGCTCCAGGCAATGCCAGGCAGCCCTGAACTGCTGCCAGCACCCGCAGGGTAATGGTGAGCTGTGCTCCAGGATGCTGTGAGGTGCCACGCCGCTGCCAGCAATGGTGATTAAACTCTTGATTAGAAGCTCAAACTACAGTGCCTTGCTAATTTCCCAGCTCTCACCACTGTTAATTAACCAGTAATGGTGGCACCCAGCCCGGCGCTTGTGGGGCTCGGTGCTATGTAGGAGGTACCCTGACTATCCTCACCTTAGGGTGCTGGCTGGGCTCCCTGTCCCTGGAGGGAAGATGCTGGCTTTGGGGTTGGGACTCTCATGTTCTCCAGCCTGGGGTTGTAGGTCTGTGAGTGCCAGGAGAGAATGGCCACGTCCCCACAGTGGCCAAGGATGGTGCATCCCAGGTGGTTTTGGTGGGTGCAGAGGCGGAAGGAGAGGGGGGTTGCAGCCCAGAAGCAGCACCATATGGGCCACAAATGCCAGCATGTGGCATGCAGCCAGTTATGAAGCTCCATACACGTGGATGGATTTCATGAGGGGCTGTGAGGTTGGGGGATCTGTTTTGCCCCTGAGGCTCTGCTGTCCACCCTGAGCTGGGCATGTGCTAAGGGCAGGGTTAAGGGTATTGGAGTGGCCCATTTCTCTCCCCTTGGCATGGGCCAGGGGGACATGCGTGGGGTCCCCTACAGCTGAGGAAGGAGGCTGAGGGGTATGACCTGGTTCCCACAGGACCATGGTGTGAAGGCAGGACCATGTGGCTGCTCATGTCTTCTCTGGAGAGGTTCCTGTGTGACTTGGTTTAGGTGATCCTGCTGTTGCAGGCGGATTGGACTAGATGATCTTTCGAGGTCCCTTCCTATCAGTAATGATTCTATGATTCTATTCTATGATTCTATGATGTCTCTCAGTGCCTTTGGGCTATAGACACCTGGGGCACTGAGCCCACACTCAGCTGTTGTCTCATCCATTCTGTACCAGTCTATCCCACCCAGCCTACTTCATACATTCCACCCTATTCACTCAACTCACTCATCCCAACCACCCTATCTCATCCTATCCCATCCTATCCATCTAAGCCCATCCATCCCATTCCATCCCAGTCCTTCTCATCCTCAACACGTGTTCTCACATCTTCCTCATATCCCCCTTCCTGTCCCATCCAGAGCTGGCAGCCATGGCACAGTCCAGGGGACCCCAGGTTACCCTGGTGCCCTGTATCTCATCTTGGTCTCCACCACATCACCGAAGTCCACTGTGACACCAAAACTTCCCCAGCTCTCAGGGCTAGGCAAGATGTGGCCTGCAGGGTCCCTTCGGGTGGCCACCTCCTGGGCTAGGGAACACGGGTGGGGACAGGCTCAGGGGACATTCAGGCAGTGGGGCAAGGGCACCGGGTCCCATGGGGTCCCATGGGGTCTCCTGTCCCAAGCTCAGCTTCGGTGACATTGCCCAGAGCTCGTCCCAGGGTGTTGGGAGGGCAGTCGCTCACAGTCGCCCCGTCCACGCGTGTCCCGTCACCACGGGCGGGGCACGAAGTTTGCCGGTGATGTCAGGGGCGGAGCGGGCCGCTCCGGTGGTGAGGAGGGCCCCCGCGGTCCCGCCCCCCCCCCCCCCCCCCCCCCGAATTTGCCGCGCCGGGCGCGCGGGGCCGCACCGCGCCGGACCGACGGCTCCGCTCGATTCCGCTCGTCCCGGCTCCGCTCGGCGCGGCTCCGCACCGGACCCACCGGCGCGGAAGGGAGGCGGGAGGGGCTTGTGGGCCCCCCCGACCGGCGGCAGCGGCCCCACTTTGCGGTCGGAGAGACGTGCAGGTGAGCGGGGAACCGGCCGCGCCGTGGGGAAGGGGCTGGGACCGAGGGGTGGGGGATCGAGTCGATGTTTGGCACTTGTTGGCCCGGGATTGCCCCTGCTCTTCTTCCCCAGCTTCTGCACCCCTCTCCCGCCCCGTTCCCGTTGGCCCATGCCCGTCCGTGCCCCTGTCCGTTTTCTCTCCGACGGCTGCCCGCTGCCGCCCCGTCTCCCCTGGCAGCCGTCACCCTCAGAGCCTGAACCCCGACGGCCACCGGCGAGTCCGGAACACGGCTCGCACCCTCCCCCAGGGCCGCCCCCGCGGCCACCTCCGAGTCTGGATTGGGACCCGAGCCCCGCCGAGCAGCTCCGCTCCGAGTCCCTCCGGCCCGCAGCCCGAACCTCTCCTGCTGCCGCATCGCTCCGCACCGGCCCTACCGAGCCTCCTCGCTGCAGTGCCTGGCCCGGGCCGCTCCCCCGACAGCCCTCCCCCGGGGCTCCCCTAGTCCTGCTTCTGCTCCAGTCCGGTGGGTGCAGAGAGCAAAGCAGGGCTGTGCACCACCTCTGCCCGCTCTCAGTCCCTTGCTACCCCCACCCCGTTGCTAGCTCAAGTTGCCCTCCTGCTGCCCATACTAGCCACAGCTCAGTCCATCCCGGCCTCAGCTGCATTTGTGCCTCTCCTTCGTCCATCCTTCCTCCGGGATGGAGCATAGAGGTGGGTGGGCAGGACGGTAGCAGGAACCTCTGTCCCCACAGCCATGTCCAGGGCAGCTGCAGGTGAAAGTGGGACTGTTGACAGAGTGTTGGCCAATGTCCCCTCATGCCAAGGGGCAGAGCAGGTGACTGGGGGGCTGAGGGGGCCCCATTGGTGAGGGCTGCACGGCTGCGTCATCCCTCAGTGCCATCCGCACCCAGCCACCCACCTCTCCGCTATTGTCTTACACCCGCTGTTGATTCTGCTCCCAAATTAGATGCTTTGGGGTGTGGGGGGGGAGAACACTGGCTGCATGTGGGTGCCAGCACAGCATTGAACCTCCCTGCCTGCACCCCCCGGGAGCAGGCACTCAGCTCTTCACCAAGCCCTTGCACAGGTGCCCCTGCCACAGTACAGGCAGGCTCAACTGTGGGGCACAGGTGCGCTCACCTGTGGGGCACAGGCGCTGGCCCCAATATGGGTCTGGGTGCTAGCATTCCTAATGGAGTACCCTGGGTAAGCTAAACCCCCCTGGGCACCCCCAGGGCAAGAGGGTGCGAGTACTCATCCCCAGAAGGACAGGCTCCTGCTAAACCAACGGGAACTAATTTTATGAGCACAGATTAGCTGAGCACTCACAGAGGCAGCAGTAACACCCTGATATATCATCCCACCCAAGTCCCCTTCCCAGCTAATCCTGGCATTGTGCTGCTGGTGCTGGCAGCCTGCCCACCCACCCACAGGCCAGCCCTACCTCTGCCGGCCCGCGACACTGAACCTGCCACTATGCCAGTGGCAGCCAGGACAGCCCATGGTCCCCTTGGCTGGTGGCACGGGGATACAGAGATGCCAGGCAGGGTACATTTGCTAGGGCTGAGCCAAGCATGGGCTGGAGACCTCACCCAGTCTGTGACACAGGGAACAGTGTCCCGTGGGTTGTGTACTTCTCTTTTGGGAGAGGGTGAAACCCTGAGTGGGACGGGGATGGGTGCTTTTGCCTGCCATGGAGTTTCCCCGCAGGAGGGTGGCTGGGTGTTGTGTGAGCTGGGAGCACCCATCCTGCAGGTATCACTCAGGTGGGCACCAAGGCTGGTCAGCCTGGAGGGATAGAGGCAGGAAGGAACATCCACCCCGTCCCTCATCTCGCTGTGCCCATGTCCCACAAAGATTTGGGGTCAGTCACACTTAGGTGCATGGCCTGGGTGCTGCAGGCTTGATAACCATCCTCCCATGGCCCCTGATATGGGGCTGTGGCCAGGCACCCACAGATGGGTCAGGTGCTGCCGGGTGCTGCCCATCCCTGCCCCCTCTGAAGGAGGAAAGTACCGCTTTCTGCATCTCCAGCTCCCATTGCCATAGCAACAGGCTCAGAGCTTGGGTACCCGTGTTGCCGGCTCCCGCATCCTGCACTGCCATTCTGCCCGCACTGCTGGGCCCCAGGCGTGATGAGGCCGCCCTAGTGCAGTGTGTGGGTTCAGGAACTTTATCACTGGGTGATGGGTGCTCTGGTGTCATGGCAGCTTCCCAGCACAGCAGCCCACTTGGGGGCCTTGGAGAGCCCTATTGCCTCCTGAACCATTGCCAAATGAATGGATTGAAACTTCCTCCCCATGATGGGCTGGGAAAGGGAAAAAAAAACCACTTTATGAGACCACTTTTTTTCTGGGAAGCTGTGCAGAAGGGTCTAGTTTTGAAGGGTTCCTGGCAGGAAAGCGATGGGCAAAGTGTCACTTGTTCCTAGAGACCAGGGATCCAGTGTGTGCTGGAGCCAGTGTGCTCCCCATGGGCAAATCACAGTGCCCAGTTGCACAGGGCTGGTAGGGACTGGAGAGCTGAGACTGGTATAAATGTCTGTATCTATGACAAGGTGTGACAGTGCTCTGCTGGGGGAAGCCTTGGCTACAGGAGCGTTACTGTGGAGTGTCACTGTGGGGCAGGACCCAGCTGATGAATGAAGGGACTGCTCAGCACCACTTGCCTCCCCAGAGGATGCTCTGGATCTCAGTGCTAGCCCTGGCTACTTAACAAATTATAAATGACACACAGCCACTGGCCAGAGGGGACCAGGCACAGTGGCCAGACGCTGCAGAGATGGTCACACATCAGCGGGGCTGGGCAGGGTGGCTTGTGGGGAGCACAAACAGCCTCTGTGCTGTGTCAGATTATATGTGAATTTGTATGGCCGCTGTGGGCTAGCACAGATCTGGGGGGCTGGCGGTGCTGAGGCACTGACCAGCTCTCCTTGTGCTGGCAGCACCGGTCCCTGCGATGCCGTTTGGCTGCGTGACGCTGGGAGACAAGAAAGACTATAACCAGCCGTCTGAGGTGACTGACAGATATGACCTGGGCCAGGTCATCAAAACGTGAGTTGGTCCCTTCTCTGGTCCTGGTAGTGCCACGGGGACCCCAGCAACCCACATGTCCTGGGCTGGGGAGCAGCACCACACTGCCTGCAGGGATTGTTAGGGTGCAGGGGCTTTTGGGGTGCCCATCACTAGGTGGGACAGGCAGGGCAGGTTTTGGGGTTTCTGTCCCTTAATGGGAAGGGAGGAATTCATCGCCAGTTCCAAGGAAGGCTGCAAGCTTTCCCAGGCAGCTCCCTGTATCACTGCCTCCTCCACCCAAGATCTGCGGGTATTGCAGCAACTCCGCACCATCCTGAATCCCCTGGGGAAGTGTGAAGGCTCTGCTCTAGCAAAGGAAAGGGCAGATGTCATGGAGGAGGGGGTTTGGGAGCATTTCTGCACCCACTCCCAACTTTTATTGCCATTCTGGGGGAGTTGGTTTGAATCACCCCACAAACTGAAGCCCTCAGACCCACTGAGAGTGGTCTGACACCAAAACATGCACCAGGTGTTTTCCAAAACACCAGCACCACTTGGCTGTGCGTCACACCTGGTGGGGTGATACTGGCAGGGTGACACCAGTAGGGTTCCAGTGGGAACCTATTTGGCTGCCCTCAGAGCTTTCCTCAATCCTGTGGGCAGCCCCAGCAGTACCCACAAGGGTCTTGGTGTAGGGGGTGGGCTGGAAAGCCAGAGGTTTTGCCAGAGCTGTGCCGGGGGCTTTCTTGCAGCTCTGGACAGGCTGATGGTCTGGAGTATCCATTAATAATGGAACAGAAATATTGCAGCATCCCTGGGCAGCTGGAGTGTCTCCCCCCTCCTTTTCCTGGCCGTGGTGCTCACACTGATGTGCTGCTCTTCCAGGCAGCTTTGCAGCAGGTCCTACCTGGGGAGGGGGCTTTTGAATCAACAGACTTCCCCCTTCCCTATTAGTTTGCTTATTTATTAATCCTTTATCACTACCTTTTTTTATTTTCCCCAGTCTGCTCTGGGGAGATTGTAGTTGCAGCTGCCTTCACCCACCATCCAGCAGCTCCCCTTGTTGCTAGCATTGGGGGTTGGTGCTGAGAGCATCCGAATGCCTCAAGCATGGTGATCCCTGAGGGGCATGACAGCTGTGGGTGCCCTTGCAGGGAGGAGTTCTGTGAAATCTTCCGGGCCAAGGAGAAGACGACAGGGAAGCTCTACACCTGCAAGAAGTTTCTGAAGCGGGACGGGCGGAAAGTGCGTAAGGCGGCCAAAAACGAGATTATTATCCTCAAAATGTGAGTGGGGGGGTGGGCGGGGTGGGGGAGCTTCCTGCACAGCTGGGGACCCCCACCCACATCCCTGTCTTTCCACAGGGTAAAGCATCCCAACATCTTGCAGCTAGTGGATGTCTACATCACCCGCAAGGAGTATTTCATCTTCTTGGAGCTGTAAGTTTGGGGGATTTTGTTGGGGGGGCTATCTGGCTGAGGGTGCCCCTGCTTGGGGGGGGTCTTGGCAGAGGTGATGTCGGCAGGGCCACTGGTCGGGAGGTCTTCGACTGGATCCTGGACCAGGGTTACTACTCAGAGAAGGACACCAGCAACGTAATCCGGCAGGTGCTGGAGGCCGTCGCCTACCTGCACTCACTCAAGATCGTCCACAGGAACCTCAAGGTGGGTAGCAGAGGGCCAGGAGCACTCATGGGTGCTGACATGTCCCCCTGCCCTGGTGCTCACAGCCCTTGTGCTGGCAGCTGGAGAACCTCGTGTACTATAACCGCCTGAAGAACTCCAAGATCGTCATCAGTGACTTCCACCTGGCCAAGCTGGAGAATGGGCTCATCAAGGAGCCCTGTGGCACCCCTGAGTACCTGGGTGGGTGAGAGCCAGATGGGAGGGTATGTGGAGGGGGGTGGCATTGCCAGCAGATCCCTGATGCTTCCTGCCACCCCAAGGACCAGTTCTGGGGGCTCCTATTGGGTCCCTCCTGATAGTCACAGGTGCTCCTGGCAGGACCCTCCCCATCACCCCAAGGCAGATCCTGGGTGCTCCCGGTGGGTCTCTCTCACTCCTCATCACATCAAGATTGATCCTGGGTGCTCCTCTGGTGTCCTCTCTCATACCAGGGGAGAGGGACAGGGTGGCTAGGGACCCTGGGGCAGAGCTTCTCTCCTCTCCCCCTACAGCTCCAGAGGTGGTAGGGCGGCAGCGGTATGGGCGGCCGGTGGACTGCTGGGCCATCGGTGTCATCATGTACATCCTGTGAGTGTGGGGTGAGGGGACAGGTGGGCACAGGGATCCAGTGGCCAAGGGCCAGTCTTAGTGCCCCATCCTGTCCCTCAGCCTCTCGGGAAACCCCCCCTTCTATGAGGAGACAGATGAGGATGACTACGAGAACCATGACAAGAATCTCTTTCGCAAAATCCTGGCTGGGGACTATGAGTTTGACCCCCCATACTGGGATGACATCTCGCAGGCAGGTGAGCCCCTTGCTGCGGGGTAGGATAGGGTGTTCCCCATTGTGGTACTCACCCCTGGCACTGACATTTCCCCCTGCTGTTACCCCAGCCAAGGAGTTGGTGACACGACTGATGGAGGTGGAGCAGGACCAGCGGATCACGGCAGAGGAAGCCATCTCCCATGAATGGTGAGGGGTGGCAGGGATGGCTGTGGAGTTGGGATGGCTGGCAGGGGCTGCTCACCCTTTCCCACCTCCCCAGGATCTCTGGCAATGCTGCCTCCGACAAGAACATCAAGGATGGCGTCTGTGCTCAGATTGAGAAGAACTTTGCCCGCGCCAAATGGAAGGTGGGTTGAGGGTTCCCATGCCTCAGTTTCCCCTGTCAAACCCATTCCCCCATCACAAGGTAGGGCTGCCAGCCCTTGTAACCTCCTCAGCCTCCAGCAGCATCCCTAGTGGGGTTCCTGATGCCCTGGTGAGGGACCTGGGTAGTAGGGAGTGCTGCGCCCCATGGCCCCTAACCTGTCATCCCCTCCACAGAAAGCTGTGCGAGTGACCACGCTCATGAAACGCCTGCGGGCGCCAGAGCAGACAGAGTCAGCACCAGCTGCCACCACGGCCACCGCCTCTGCTGCCACTACTGCCAGTGCCACCACTGCCACAACTGCCAGTGCCACCACTGATCCTGCCAGTGCCACCGCTGCCCCTGCCAGTGCCGTTGCTGCCCCTGCAGCCACGGAAACTGCGGCCCCCGCAGCCCCCACCACGCCGCCTGCAGCTGAGCAGCGCCCGGCCCCTGCCACACCACCTGCCACTACATGTAACGGGGACGGCGCCGCCGCTGCCGCCACTGCCGAGGCCCCCAGCGAGCAAACCGGCTGAGCGGCGGTGTCCCACTTGTCCCCCACCCTGTACATAGTCCCCGGCATGGTAACCTCGCGCCCCTGCCTGCACCCCCTTTTCTACGTGCCCCGACGGAGAACCGGCCGCGGGGCAGAGCCCTGCATGGAGCCCGTCGTCTGCCCTGCCCGTGCCCCGGCCCCTCCCGGCCCGTCAGTGGGTCTGCCGGTTGGTCTGTCCCACCCCCACCATCTGCTCTCTCAGTCTGTCCCCCGCAGCTGTCCCCACACCCCGAGGGATGCGCAGAGATACGGGGCAGCCCCCCACACCACACACCTCATGGCATTGGTGGGGTGTCATAAAGGCCCCCCGAACACACGTGCGTGAGAGGGATGCGGGACGGAGGGAGGGCCCCAAGAAGCAGAGCACCTGGCACCCCCTCTCTAACCCAGAGCCCCTAAGTGGGGGTAAGGTTGGGTGTGTCATGTCGCAGGGGGCAAAGAGACCACGAGGCCCCCCACACCTCGTGTGTGGAGGATCCCAAATCCACACCCCACCCCGTATCCACTTTTCCCCGGTTTCCGTTATCCTTCCCCCGCAGCTGCATGCCTGCAGGGCCGGCTCTGCCTGCGGCTGCCGCCGGTGTTCCCCGTGCCCGCAAATCTTCCTCACCGCGCTGTATCTCTGGCAAATAAAGACCCCGCTGAGGACAAACTGAGACAGCACCAGCGCCGCCTGCCCCGTGTCTCTGTGGGACGCATGGGTGGGGGACGTACGGCTGGTCCCTGGCCGAGACAACCTGAGGGGCGAGGGCAGTGCAGGCACTGGGGATACTAGATGCACTGGGGGCAGCAGCGGCCTCTTCCAGCCAACGCCCCGGGATAGAGCGCCCAAGCCCTCCTACCATCCGCGCACACGACACTGCCGGGGTACGTGGTCGAGCCCCGCCCCTCAGGCCCCGCCCCCATCAAATCCCGCCTCTAGAACTGTGGTCACGAGCGGGGGTGCGGAGGGGTTCGCCCCGTGCGGTCACTTCCGGGACGGGCCGGAAGCGGCGGGCGCGCGGCCGGATTTGAACCCTGTGGCGGCGCGCGGCTGGCCTTGGGACCGGGCCCTTCTCCGGGCCAGGCCTCGCCATGCCCATCCGGGCCCACTGCACCATCTGCTCAGATTTCTTCGACAATGAGCGGGACGTGGCGGCCGTTCCCTGCGGACACACGTTCCACTACGCCTGGTGAGCAGACCCGGGGCTGCCCCAGAGCCGTGAGACCGGGCAGGGGCCGCACGCTTGGGTTGCGGTGGCTCCCAGCCGGAGGGAGCCAGTGGCCGGGCCCGCAGTGGGCCCACCCTCCAGCCCACGGCGACTGAGGCCTTCTACTGTCACCGGAGCTGGGGTGTGCAGGGGCCTGGGCCGTGCTGTTGCCTGTGGCCTCTTTTCTGTAGGAAGGGCAATTCTGATGGGTTACCCCTACACAGGGTGTTTGTCTGAAAGGGGTGCTGTGAGACTGAGGAAAGCCTCCCTGGCAGTGTCGTACTTTGCAAATGTTTATGTTGGAAGGAAATTGTTAGCTTCTGAGAAAATAAATCCCGTGTGCAGGGAGGGAACAGGAATGTCTGGCTGACTAACCCGGAGAGGGACTGTTGCTGGCAGGTGTGATGGTCACCTCAACCAGCAGCACAGCTTGAGCTACCTCTCCTTTTGCTCCCTGTGGAGAAAGCAGCGCTTCTAAGGGTAACACACTGGCACCAGATTGTTACCCTGCTCCAGAAATAAATCGTGGAGTGTGACGTGGTGTCTTGGTTGCAAAAAGCATAAATAGATCTCCTGGGGAGCCCAGCAGGTTTGCATTCACTGTCTTGGAGCAGAGACTGGCCTGTTCTTCCTTGCTCTGCAAATGCATTTGGTGTGAGTGACACCCCCTGGTGTTGACCAAACTAGGGGGGCTCTTGGCTGGTGTATCCTGATACAGCAGCTCTTGTGCTATTCTGCGTGTGGATTTGTTCACTCCTGTGAAGCTTCATTTGTTCAAAGGGTGTCTTCCAGCGACGTCTGAGCTCTGTGAAAGCTCTGCCCTGATAAAGAGATGCTCACATGCTGAATTCAGCTGGGGATAGTCTTGGAGACGGATGCAGCGTGCGCGTTCTGGAACACTACGCTCCTGTTAGCCACACCTCTGTGCTAAATGTTTGTGTTTCAGTTTCTAGTTTGTAAAAAAGGAGTCATGTCACATCCCCTGGTGATTTGGGGGTTGGGCCCTGGGATTTTAAGTATTTACAGTACGTTTTCTTTTCCTTTCTCAGTCTCACCCAGTGGTTTGACACAGCTCCAAGCCGGACTTGCCCGCAGTGCAGGATCCAGGTAAAATCACCTCTGCACATACATCTATATTTCTATGGCAAGATTCTCTGCTAAACAGCACTGAGAAGCTGTGAACTGGCTCTGTGGTGATGCAAGGAAAAGGTTAATGGTATGAGATGGGGAGTATTTCCTCTCCTTAAAGGCTTAGAGAATGAGCTCCCCTCAGCCACCTTTGTGATCAGAGGAGGTAGTCTCTGAGGGTGCACTGCTGCTGTCTGTACTGCAGCTTCTCTAGGAAAGGTCTCTGGGTTTTCACAGCTTTTATTTAGGCTGAGTAAGTGTTGACATAATGATTGGAAGGGATCTATCAAGACATCTTGAGAAAGTGTTGCATTTCTTGAGAAGCCTGTTGCTCACCGTCAGGTGAACAGCCCCTTCTGCTGCACATGATTGTTGTAGTCAAGTCTGCTCTGCAGTGCTTAGCCCTTTGAGAAGTGCAAAGCTGGGGAGGGAGGGAGGGAAAGGCGAGCATGTCTGTGTCTGCTTCAGAGGTGGGTAGCCAAGGCTTGGGGATCCAATGGCTTAACTGGGTCTTGAACTTAAAAGAAGTCCCTTTTGTCACCAGCCTTGTTACCGACAGCAGATCCTGGTATGTAGTGGCTGCAGGAGATGTTGCCTCATGCTTGTAGCCAGCTGCAGCTTGAGCTCATTCTGTGTTCATGCTTCTTTCTCCCTCTCAAGGTCTTGGCCCTTGTTCCTTTCTCTGACTTGTTGATTCCCTCTGTTCTTCACTGCCTCTTACATCTCTGGGTTACCATGGAGTTATCGCAAAATAACATCTTATGTAGCAGTAACTATGCAATTAGCTGGTGTCATGACTGTATATAATACTTAAAACACAAAGCTGTAACTGCATGGGGGAGGTGTGGAGAGCTATCAAATTCAATTACAGCACCTTCTGCCTGCAGAAAGCAGCACGTACTTCTGTCTTAGGATCTGGCATCGTGTTAGCTCAGCATCAGCTGCTCAGGCCTTTGCTGCCAGAGAACAGACTGCACTTGATTCAGAAATGCCTGAATCTTTTTGCTGCAGCTCAGAAGCTTGGCTGGAGTCATGCTCTCAAAACTTTGTGAGGGTGTCTGCCACTGGGACCGTGGCAGTCACTAACGACATTGACCACCTTATCTGACTTGCCTTTTGTGGCCTTGTGACAAGGTGGTACCTTCTCCCCCTTTGTCTGTCTTCCATATTTCTTGTGTTTCCATATCTATGCCCTTCAACCTCTTCTGTTTCCTGTGTTCAGGTCAGCAAAAGACACATAATCAGTAAGCTGTTTTTTGATGTTGTCCTGGAGGAGCAGGCGGTACCGGATCCAGAGGCCTTGCAGGTAATTTGTTTGAGTGGCTCTTTGTTGTGTGATGTTTCAGCATCTTGGAAGTGGGACCAGGGCTGCCAGTCCTCTGCCAACAGCTGCTTCCTGGGCTGGTGCTTGTTGTGCTTCACTCATGTTTCAGACCTGAGGCATGTCTTTGTCTTCTGCTCATCTTTTCTCCCTCTTGGTCTCAGCTCTGTTGTAAGGAAGCTTCTGTGTGGTGGGTTTGATTCCCCATCAACAAATCACTTGTGGTGACTTAAGCTTATTGTACTTCACTGCTTTTCCTTCTGAGTCTTGTCTTACCTGTAAACCTCAAATAAACATCAAAGTGTCACTACTTCTGTGTGTCTCAAAGCTTTGGGGATGAAGCTACAGACCTTTTCCAAATGGCAGAAGGAAGATCCCAAATTCCATTAAATGGCTGCTATCTGTGGCTTAGATGTGTGCAAGCCCTGCTATCCACCCTGGGAAGGAGGACCTGTATAAGGCAGTGCCCCCTCCTCCCTCCTGTGCAGGTGGGTTTTTCTGCACAGATTGTAAGAAAGTGGGGCAGTGGGGTGAGAAAGTCCTGGTTCTCCAAGATAAATTAAGAAAGGGGCTGTCTGAAGCTGTGTCAGCAGTAGTGGGCTGCGCTGAGGTTGGGTCCTCAGGAGAACCTGGCTGGAGCTGGGATGCTGTCTAATGTTCTCAGAGTGCCACCTTTAGGAGCAGAGAGCCAGAAGTGAGGAGGAGTGAACGCAGGAGCCCCTCCATGTTCTTCTTTGCTGGGTGTGGATGAAGTCTGGCTCCTTATGGTTTGGACTTAGCTGCTCCAAAAAGCAGTAATCAGTTGACCTTGGTATAATGAGACGCTTGTACCCTCTTGTGTTTAGAATCGGCATGTGCAGCAATTACCATAATTAGCAGTTGCTATGACAATACTGTATGTATATCATATGTTTTTAAAATCAAGGTAGCCAGACTAATGTCAGTAGCAGTGTCATTCTCAAAGATGGTTAATAAAGAAAGCCAAGGCCAAAGTTTGTGGGCTGGGAAGAGGAAAAAGCAGCTCAGGGCTCTTGAAGCTGTGCCTGAGCAGCAAAGCAATGACTCGGAGCAAATAAGTGTTGTCTTTACAAAATATTCAGATCTGTTCTTGCAAGTGTAAATAAATTAGTGACTTGGAAACGGGTCAACTGCAGAAAATGGCCCTAGAAAAGCCGCCTGTTCCCTCTCACCTCCTCTCCAGGATCTAGGATAGGTTCCCCTAGTCTTCTTCTCCAGGCAGGATGGGCCGAAGATCTACTGAAGGGCAGGACTGTGGAGCTGCTCCTGCACATCAAGCCTGATGGTAACTTGTTATGCGCCTACAGAGTTTGGTGTGTGGCCATCAGAGCAACATCCATCCCTGAGCGTGCAGCTTCCCCAATGAGATCTGTGGAAAGAACCAAATCTTTTCTGTGTAGGTTGGTTTGTTGTGTGGTTTCTTCGTTTGCTGTGGGCATTTACTGCTCCAAGCACTGATTTGGGTTTCTGCTGGGCTGGTTTATCACCAGTCCCTTGTTGTGTGGAAGGGAGGGCATGGTGTAGCTCAAGAACCCAGGTGACCGTCATGGATGAGATTGCCTGTCTAGACTGGAGTTCTGTCTGCAGTGGGGTCCCTTCTAACTCTGAGTGACTCTATGGCTTGGTGTAGGTGATCCTGCTGTGGCAGGGGGATTGGACTAGATGATATTTTGAGGTCCCTTCCAATCCCTAATGATTCTATGATTCTATCTAACTGTGGCCTGGGCAGCAGTTCAGCAAAGCAAACACACAGTGGGCCACCCCAGACTCTTTAGAGGTTAAGAAAAAGAATTTGTGACACCCAATTGGTGACTTCACCTTAAAAAGCCCTTGTTTGTCCCCATCCACTGTCTGCCCCTCCAAGAGGCTGGCTGTGGAGTGGTGTTTAGCTCTGTCGTCAACTGGAGCTGTATCTGTGCCACCTGCAGATGTCCTGAAATGAGCATTTGACTTCCTGCCATTAACAGGTTGGACTGGGACAAGGGGTTATGCTTCACTGTGGCTGTTCTTCTGAGAACCAGCCTTATACACCCAGTTAGAAGCAGGCAGAGGAGCTCCCTCATATGAAACCTCTTGCTGTTTTTGCAGAATTATCCAAATGCTCTTCTGGATAAGAATTGTCTCTGGTGCTGTTTCTCACTTCTGCTTGGGTATGCCTGCAGGCAGAGAAGGGCTGGGGTTGCTTTGCTTCAGCCTTCAGCTGAAATTCGGAAGGGAACAGAGTTCTCTAGAGTAGATGCAGATCACAGGCTGAGTGCTGTGACATGACCAAGTGTTTCTGAGTGCTGAACCTGTATTTGTTCTTAAAGATGCTTCTAAGTGATTAGGACAGTCTCCAAATGGCTCTTCCCAGAACAGAAGTTTGATTTTTGGGGATTCACACCTCTGTGAGGGCGGCTGAAACCTGACGCTTCCAGTTGCTTGTGATCTGGATAGCCGAGAGCTCTTCCCAAGGAGGCTTGGGCTTGCTCAGCGTGGTGAAAGGGAGGCAAGAGGAGGAGGAAGAGGATTACTGCTGGGGAGGGTAGAACCTGGGAGGACAGCTCAGGATATATTCTTTTGATCTTGATTACATGTGGTCATAAACTTGGGCTGGCAGAGAGAGGAGTGAAAATTTGGCACATCTTTTAGAAGCTGTGGTGGAGGATGAGGTATTTCAGATTAAGCTGATGAATGAGGTGATGTTACACTGCTGCCCGCAGTAGCCTGGGATTTCTTTGCTCTCATGCTAATTGGCACATCTTGTGAGCTCATTAGTTGTTCCTGAATAGGACTCTGAGGAAGCTACTCCAGAACAGTTCCTGCAGCAGAGTTTACTCCGTCAGCCCTCCAGCTGCTTTTCTCCCCATGGGCAAATCCAACTGAGGTCTGCTGGGCTTTGCATGTAGTCCCTTCTGCTTACTGAGCTTTACATCCCATATTTTTTTCTGCCTTTATTGTTGCTAGCAGAGCTTTGCTCTGGCCCTGTCAGAGCCATGGCCACTGCCAGTGCTATTCTCAGCTCAGATTTGCATGTAGCATTCCACGGTGCACAGCTTTGTGTGCTCCATCTTCCGTACTGTGGTGGCATTTTATTGTGGTTTTATTCCACTGCAGTTCCTGCCTGACTTATGTGCTTTCCTCTGCAGTTCTTGCGCACAGCTTTTAAAGTCATCTTCTGTTGACTCTTTCCTCTATATAGTTCTCACACTGTGGTTGGTTTTTTTTTAAAGTATATATTATTTATAGGTAGCTGGTCTTTGCAGCCTGGCTATGTTTTCTTTTGGCTACTTGCCAGTAAGTCATACCACATCATTATCAATAATTTAAGCTATGGGGAATTTGCTTCCTCTTTCTCACACCTTCATTAAGGGCCAGAAATGATTGACCTTCCCCACAGCCTTGTGGCCCTCAGGGGATGCTGCACACCCTCAGCTCGCTGTGGGCTGGTTTATTGGTGATTTGTTTATGGCCAGTCCACTGGGCTGTTAGGTCATATCACCATCTCCAGCTGCAATCAGAGCATGAGCTGGACCCTTTGGATCTTGTGTGCTTAGTTACCTTTTCAGACATATGGATGTGCCCTCCTGTCTCCCACCTGCACTCAGCTGAAGTTCACCTCGGTTCAAAATGACTCTCAATCCAGTTAGTCTGGCAACACCCCTGCCTTATTGCCTTGTTTAGGTAAAACACTATAAAAATGGCTCCTGTCTGATTTCCTGTGTTTCCCTGAGAGCCTTCCAAAATTATTCAGCTAAAACAAGATGACTGACAGTGTGCGAAACACAAGGTTGACAAGGCTAAGACAAAACTGGGATCTGCTCTTCTCCCCCTGAAAAACTCCAGTTGGAGGTGCTCTTTGCGTTCCCTGTGATAGAATCTGGAGCTTGCTGTTACCACGTCCCCCTTCTTAGCCCCTGTCTGGTGGAAATGTCCTGCCGAGAAACTTGTTGGGTGTCTATAACTGTCTCTAGTGGACACTTACCTGCAAGACATTCCCTAATTGGGTTTTCTGTGTTGTGTTGCAGAATGAACTGGACAAGGTGAAGGCTCAGCTCTCCATGAAAGGTGAGTTCCAGCTGCCTGTGGGTGACCAGAAGCCCACGGTCTGTGGGTCCTTGTCTCTAACTGTGCTCAGTGGCTTGCCCAGGCCTGGGGAACTCCTAAGCAGAGTCCACCTCTTGCTGAAGGTGACGGGCATTGTGCAGGCTGCAAATAGCTTTGCTGGAGCAGCTTCCTCAAAGCTTTTTTTGAGGCTAAATCTGTGCATAGCTTGTATACCAGAGCCTGCAGCCTGGCCCAGCTCTGCTGGGGAGCACTCTGCAAGTTTAGAGGCTTGTATGCTATTTTTTTTATCTTCTTCCTAATCCAAAACTACAGAAGTGCAGCACAGCTGTATCTAGAGCAGGCTTTCTCAAAGCCAGCACCTTGGTTTGCTCACTGAGCAACTCACAGCTGTGTGTGGCAAAGGCTCATCTCCTCTGATAGCCAAAGGGGGAGTAGAAATGCCCAGGCAGCAGTGAAAAGGCTCTGGATTTGTTTGGCTGTTGCAGTGCCACATGTGTGGTGCGAAGAGTTCAGTGTGTGCATGCACTTCCATTTTCCCATCTTTAATTTTAGAGGATGTTTGAGGGAGGCAGGAAAAGCAAAAGCCTTGGAGACTTGTCGATGGGTTTTAACCATCGTCTGTAGGCAGCCTGTCATCAGAACATGAGTCATGAGCAGCGAAGGGAAAATGTCAGTCTAAGTGACAGAAATCCAAAGACACACTAGCAGAAGGGGGGGGGGGGTATCTTTGAAGAGTGCTGGGGGCTTGCCCACGCACTAAGAGTCGTCTTTCCTCTGCATGCACGAGACAGACATGAATAGCCACTAGATTGAGGATTCGGTCCTTAGCCCAAGAGCAGAACTGGATGGTGTGCACGTCTCTATTCTGAGGCCTGTTCTCTTGCCAGCTTGGTTGAGTTTAGTGACTTGGTAGAGAGCCAGATCTGGTGAAGGTGGCTGGGATTCTTGCTAGGATGTTATCCAAGAAAAACTGCACAAAGGCCTGCTTGTCTTCTCAGCTTCTGGTGAGTAGAGGTTGGATTTGACATTCCCTGTCCCATTCTCTTTTTTCGTACTGGAAATGAGAAGCTACTACCCACCTCCTGCCTCCTTTACTGTGGGCATTCTGCTCTCTGGTGGTTCTTGTGTATAAATTCTTTGCTGGAAGATGCGCACTGTGCATGTCTTGCTCAGCCTGCAAATGGCTCTGGGGTGCTGAGCTCCCAGTAGACCCAGCAGGCTCTGTGGGAGGCACTGAATGAGCTCAACACCCATTCCTGCAGCATGGGAACATTTGTGTCCTGCCCTCTGCCTGTGGGCAGCTGGGAACAGAAGAGGGGGAAGCCCTAAGTTATGGTGGAAATGGAAGATGCAGGGAAACTTCTCTAGGCTCTGTTGCCTCTGGTGAGGAAGGTTATTGAGATCAATGGAGAAAAGTTTCTTTGATAAGGACGTGTTTCTTTGTGTACTTATGCTGGGGTATGTTCTTCTCTTTTGCTCCAGTCTCATGTGGCTCTTTGGCTACCTGATCTAGCAGTGAGGCTGCACTGCAGGTTATGCTTCGATGTGATGTAGTAGTACATTTGTGGCTGGGTTGCTTGCAAGGAGAAAAAGTTCTTTGGAAAGGTGCTGACCAGCTCTATACTACAGTCAGGCTGCAGCCATGGGCAATTTCAGCAAACACAGAAGATGCTGAGCTGAAGACTTTACCCTGCTCTCAGCAGGGTTAGATGAAGAAGCTGCTGCTTTCCCTCACTGCCCAGCTGCTTTGAGCTTTCCAGTGCTGCTGGCTGTTCTCTGCCTCGATGTGTCAGCTCCTGATAGCACTTGTTGCTTTGTGAGCTGTTCTGCCACTGTCTCAGCAAAACCAATTGAAACCTGGTGGTGTGTTCCACCACCTTCTCCCTGGTGGCCAAAGGCTCGTGCTTTGTTCCTGGATTACCTGCACAGGGAAGGACAGCAGGACTCAAAGGTTTTCTGCAAAAAGTGAGTGCTCAGGGGAAACTACTGAAGCTGTCTATGTGTCCTGCAAGCTCCCCAGCGAACAGCAAGGGCTGCTCTGCTGCCTCTTGCCCCTTGAGGTCAGTGCAGCCACGTGGTGACACAGCAGTGGGGTGGATCACTTTAAGCAGCCACCCAATGGCTCCCCCACAGGGCTTCTCCCCACATCGGAGCTTGGGGCACGGCTCTCGTGTTTGAGTCGCTCTAAGCTTTTGCTATTTTCCGTGTGCGATCCTGGCTACAAGAACAGGCAAGAATTAAGATTTCAGCTTAATGCTAGCAGGGCTGACACTGGAAAGCTACTAAAGGGAACTTGTTACCTTTAGTAAAGAAAATTTTGAGGCCTGATGGCGCTGGGAGAAGCAATTGCTCAGTACAGACCTCTGTGCAGAATAGCACTTAGGGAAATGGCTTGCTACAGAGCAGCCTGTGCTCTGTAGTCTGTGCAGCCTGGAGGCTGAGACAGTGATCAGCTTCTGTTTATGGTGCTTCTCCTGCTGTGGAACAGCTGAAGTCTGGGTTACTGGGCCATGAACTTTTCTTTTTTGTTTTTCCATTCCAGATAAAGAAAAGCGGGAATGCCAGGCCATTGTGGATGGGCTAAGGGACACTCTGGATGTGCGCAATGCCACCATAGAGTCGCTCCAGAAGATGCTGGGAGAGACAGAGATGCTGTGCTCCTCTCTCAAGGTACCTTTCCCATCACCAGCAGGACTATGCCACTAACAATCGCACAGTCAGCGTTTGTTTTGCTGAAAATTTCTGCAGGCCCTGCTATTAAAGAGATTGTACTGGTGGCATTTTTGGATCAGATGCCTCGAGGCTCCCGTCTCCTCAGTCTCTGAGTAACGGGAGGGCAGCAGAGCTGGGTTTTCGTTTTAGTTTTATTAATCCAAAGCGAATGGTGTCGCTGGTCTCAAGGTCCCGAGTGTGCTGCAGAGGGGGGTGATTCAGATGTGTAAAAGCTAGGCCTGTGGCTTGTGTATGAGCGGCTGCATGCTCGAGGCAGAGGTGGCTGTGGTGGGGCAGAGATGTCAGCCCAGCCTGGAGGACGATGGCTGAGCTTTGCTAATGAAGTGGCAGTGCTGAGCATAAAGGTAGCAGCATAAAGTGGGAGTGAGAACTGGCCCTGGCTCCCTATTGCCAAAACACTGGCTCCCTGCGGTAGAATGTTCTTCTGAAATGGGCTTAGGCCAGGTGGGATTCAAGGAAAATTAGTTTCTTGGTTTGACTGGAGGAGAAATCAAACTGAAATACACGAACGGGGAGTTGCAAAGCTTCAATGGAGTGGGATTTGATCCAGCTAACTCTCCTGCCTCTGCTCAGTTGCCAGGGCTTTCCTTCAGCTAGGTTAGTAATGTGGTGAAGCCCAGAGATCAGATATTCATGCAGTGCTTCAGCACACAGTGACTCAGGGTGTAGTCATGTACTGTGCGTAAACAAGTGGAAGAGGGTAAGAGCAGGAGCTGCTTTATTGGCATGTCTTGCAGCCAGTGGAATGACTGCACCTTGGTGTTGGCCAGCCTCTGCCTTGTGAGGGTGAGGTGCCTGTTGCAACAACTTTGGGTTCAGCCAGGTGAGCTTGTGAGGATGAAAGGCAAGGTCGAGGGCAGCCGCACTTCTCAAGAGCTCTGCCCCTTGGGCTGTGGGTTTAACCAAACAGCTTCAACTGTACCATTGTGGTTCCTTGACCTGCAAGGTTGAGTGGTGTAGGGGTTTGTGAATGGACCTAGCTGCATGCCACCTACAGCTGGGCTGCTCCTGAGCATCCAGTTCATAGGTCTGTCTAACATCAGTGACACAGTGGTGGTACAGGACAGAAGGAAAGACACAATAAGGAATTGCTGGCCACAGACTGGCCTTACTGTGGGCCAGCACAACTCTTTTTGCCTGACCACAGGATTATGTCAATTATATCCCACTGCTTTTGGGTATAAAGGCAGCCTGGGTCTGTACCATGCCAGAGCTGTTCCTGAGATCCAGGCTGTACAGTGGCAGGATGTGTCTGGTGCTCCCTGCTCCTGCAGGTACAACTGGGACAGTGGAAAGCTGGTACTTGCTGCTGAACTCCAAACACCTCTGCGCTCAGCCTTTCTGCCTTGGCACCTTGGGGCAGACTCTGTGATTGTCTAGCCTGTTGTAACACCCTCTGTATATGCTTAAGTGAGCTTGCCTAGGGAAGCTGGGCAGGGCAGGAGGATTAGGGACCTGAAGGTATCTTTTCTGTGGTGTATGGGGTTTCCCAGCTGAATGCCAAGCACTGTCTTATACTGCATCATTAAAGATTAAAGCACTAAATTTCTGCAGTGAAAATAGAGGCTTAACTAGCTATGACGCAGGTCGAGCCCACAGGTTGCCATTCCTGTCTTCTAGTGTTGTCAGCTGCTGCTGAACCTTTGTGTGAGAGTTTGCTGTTGTCTCAGAGTGTCCAAGGCTGGGGATTCTGCTCCAGCATCACACAAAACACTGCTTTGAGGGTCTGAGGAGCTCAGCTGAGGAAGAATCAAAGATGGTCTCTACAATATGTGAGCCTGCAGTATTCTCCCCACTGCAAAGTTCCCGTGGATTCACAGCTGTTAAGTCTCTGTGGCAGGAAGCAGCTAAAATCCTTCTGTGCGGAAGGGACCTTCACAAGAGGATGATCTTTGGT
Organism: Rhinopomastus cyanomelas; assembly: GCA_013400115.1. NCBI lineage: Eukaryota > Metazoa > Chordata > Aves > Bucerotiformes > Rhinopomastidae > Rhinopomastus > Rhinopomastus cyanomelas. The sequence continues at coordinate 461,181 of VXBP01003122.1, forward strand.
CAAGCCTATCCTTGGAATCAATGCTGCTGAAACCAGACCAAGAGCTGTGTGAGGCAGACAAATCTAGAAAACAGGTGCCTCAAAACGGTGCTAATTCTGAGCAGCTTTCCCCTGTCCTCTGCCACACTGTGGAGCTGAACTTTTTCAGCTCAGCTGAGGTTCCCTGCTCATGCTGCCTGCAACTGCCAGAGACTTGCAGCCTGTCCAGGTAGGTGAGAAGCACCTTGGTGGGCGTCTTTGGCTAAGGTTACCCCAAAGATACCCACTCAGGGTTCCTATTTATGCTCTATTAAACTAACTGCGGGAGAACTAGGAGGCTAAAGCAAAGGGATCAGCTGTGCAGGAAGGAGAAAACCATAGCAAGGTTTGCTTGAAAAGTAAAGCTCTGCCTTTGATAAACAAGTAGTTGCTGTGTAGTTCTGCAGCCCCACAAACACTCCTGGCAGGGAGGAGGCTGTGATGCAGTTTTGGCATCATGTGATTAGTGCTGAGACCCTGCTGTGCTGGTGAGGAGCAGAGTGAGGGGTGCAGCAGGGAGGGAGCTAAACTCTCCGTAATCCTGGGCTGCTGAGGTGCTGATAGCATTAAGAGCACCTATGTGCTCCTAGCTGCCCGCAGTGCACATAAGCCAGGATGTTGCTCTTAACAATCCCTGGAGCTGTACTGATGGTCTATGTGCACTTGCTTCTCTGCAGAAGCAGTTGAAATTCCTGGAGCAGCAGCAGGAGGATAACAGAAGTTCAAAGGAGGAGGCCCGCCGCCTGCAAAACAAGCTCAAAACCATGGAGCGGTGAGATCGAGGACTCTTCCTGGGCCTTGCAGGCTGGGCTGGCTGCTTTTCCCCCTCTCAGAGAGGGAGGGAGGGGAGGGATCCTGCTGTACCACCCACCTCCACATGCTGGGGTACCTTACCCCATAAGATACTTGTCTGTGCTCTTGCTCCTGGGATGTTTTGAGACCGCCCTCTATGCGGGAGAGCATGGCACTGCATGCAGAGTGCCCTTTCCTTGAGTGCTTTAAGCAGGGCTTTGCCCATTATCAGGGGATGCTGGGCAGAATCGGAACCCACTCAGCCAGAGGTTTGTACATCAGCTCCACATGCAGTGTGTGTGTACAACTGCCTCTTCTGTAGTCTGTCCACATAGTGCCACTCTTACCCTGCTTGTGGGCTGGTTGTCTGTTCCCCCATGACATCCTGAGAGTCTGCAGCAGGAGCTTAGGCTGTACCAGCTCCTTAGGAGGAAGCAAAGCTCCAGTCTCTTTCCCAGCTCTGTTTGTGACTCATGAGCTGAGGGTATCTGTTTTATTTTTGGTGCAGGATTGAGCTGTTGCTTCAGAGCCAGCGCCCCGAAGTGGAGGAGATGATCCGAGAGATGGGAGTTGGGCAGGCAGCGGTGGAACAGCTTGCCATCTACTGTGTCTCGCTGAAAAAGTAGGTGCTGTCCTTGGAGTACCATAGGTGATCTCTCTGCCCAGAACCACAGGCACACAGGCTCTGCGGGGCTCTCACCACCCCTTTGGGCCTTCCACTAGGTTTGAATGACAAATCCCAGGGACATAGATTAGAGCCTGTCACACTGAGCTGTTCCTGTTGTACCTGTACTCTCGTGTGTCGCCATGGGAACTGTCTCCAGAGTTCTCAGTGCACCTATAAGGTGATTTCCTCCATTCCCCAGTCCCTCAGGGGAGGGGAAATGCATGCAAGAGGAGCTCTGGGGGAGCTGTACCCTCAGCTGCAGCACACTGCACATCTGTGGCCTTGAGCGCTCTGGGCAAGGCGAATCTGCAGCACTGCTGTCTACCTGGAAATCCATCTGGTCCTGCTGGGAAAAACCACAGGTTTTTTTATTTTGGGGTCCATTCTGATGGCAACAGAATAATTGCAGCTTTGACACAAAGCTGTAATGAGGCAAACGTCCCTGTGGTGTAATTGGGAATGAATGTGCATGGCCAAGTGTGAAGTCTCTGAAAAGTTCCCCTGTTTGCTGCCAGCGTGGAGGCTGATCTGTCTTTTCCACTGGCAACTGAATTGTCTCTGGTTCTGGTTTCCATTTTGCCAGTGGAATCTGTTGAGGCACAGTTCTCAGGCATCACATCCCATGCAGCTTTTTCCTCTCCTGTGGTCTAGCAGCATGTTTGACACATGGTTGGCCAGCGTGATTATACTCAGCCCTGTTCCCCAAAGGGCTTTGTGTCTTCTTAGCTTTTTCTGGTGCCTTCAGCTGCAGAACTTCTAATTAAGGGTCTTGTCAAAGTTCTAGCTCAGTCCTCTTGCAAACAGCATGACTCTTCTGGTCTCTGCAGGGAATATGAAAATTTGAAGGAGTCTTGGAAAGTATCTACTGAGAAGGCTGAGAAGCTGAAGAAGGAGCTGTTTTCTGTCAATAACAAGGTGAAGGGAGAAGCAGTTGTTAGAGTGACATCCAGTCTGTAGATCCCTGTCCATAACTGTGTCTCGAGTCCCCTCCCACCCTGAGCACAACTTGAGTGGTATGGGCGGTGTGGCAGTGTCAAGCTGGGGTTTCTGGGTCAGATTGTGACACTAGGGTGAATGAGTAGCTTATGGGCTGTTGTCAGGAGTACAGCCTCTGGGGATGCTGGTGGGGCTGCACGTGCAGAGCCAGCCACTGTTTGGCAGGGAGCCTAGACTGGAAGGCAGCAGATGTTCCACTACTTCCATTGGATTCTAGAAGCCTTCATCCTGCCACAATACTGAGTGTAAGATACCTCAGCTGCCCCTCTTGCTGCAGAATTGGGGAGAGATAGGAAGGGATTTGGAATCGGCGCCAGTTGAGCAGGAGTTAGTCCAGGCATGGCACAACCACAGTCACACACAGCCTTATGCCTGCAACTGACTGAATTGAGTCTCACTCTTGTGTGATGCTGTGCCCAGGCAGAAAGGTTCCCAAAGTGCAAAGAGGACATACAGGTCCCTCTACACAGCCTGGCTGGGCTGCTCCTGACCTGGCACCAAGTTCAGAGCTGCTGATGTGCTTCTGTCACTGTGCTTGCCTTGTGCCAGGCCTGGCTGGGCTGTGCTTGCTCCTCTTAGAATCACTTTGTCAGTTCTGGTAGCAAGTTTCCATGAGAAGTGTGTGCATGTAGCCTCACTCTCCAATGCGCAGGTGTTCCCTGGGGCATCCCTGTGTCCAGGCTTGCAAAGTGAGAGACTGTGGGTGGATTTGGCCTATTTTTGTTACTCAGCCATAGCTGCTGTTGTCTCCTCAAATGGTGAAGGAGGTTCTCAGATTGCTGCACTGCTTCCCAAGGGAATGAACCCCTACTCAAAGCGCTGCTGCTGCAATTGGGCTGCTTCTGGCTGGATTAGCGCTGTGCTGCAGTCATTGGCTTGCATCAGGGCCTGCAAGTCAGTGCACTCAGGTCTCCAGGCTTGGCTGACAGCAAGCTGAGTGTACCCACACTTTGTCGGCTGGCTCAGGCTCTCAAACCCACCAGAAGGCTTTGATGTGGTCTGCAGGCTACTTCTCTACCCCTGCTTCTGGCATGCTTCTCTGTTGAATCAGGCTTGCTCATATGGTCACACTGCCGATGCAAAACCATCCCTCCAGCCTGTGGTTTGGAGTTCCTGTGCTCTGCTGTGTCCAGAGGCCTGCAGGGATTGGGAATGCAGCCCGCAAGTGTGAGAGTGGGGAAAAGCTCTTGCTATCAAGTAATAAATGCTCGGGTAGTGCTGTAGAAGTTTTTTTTGTTGTCAGAGCAGCCCTGGAGGTCCCTCTGCAGGCAGTTAGAAGAAACAGTCAGGCATTGGATTGCTCTGACTCGGGAGAGGCTGGTGAAACTGGAAAACAGGCCTGAAAAGAGGATGGTAGTGTGTTCTACAGAATGTGCCGCTCTCACAGGGGATCTGCAGTCACCCTTACCTGCTCTTTGGGGTGGGGTTTCTTCTGCAGCTGCAGAAATCTACTTCCGAATTGGAGAAGACAAAGGAGGAATTAAAAAGCACCCAGAAGGATATGAAGAATGCAGACAAGGAGATATTGGTGAGAATATCATTCCTCAGTCTGCAGTAACTGGCAGCTGGCTGTGGCCTGCAAGTACAGAGACAGGAGTTTGCTGTGTTGGCTTTTAGGTTATGCAGCCCGCAGAATCTCAGAATGGTTCAGGATGGAAGGGACCTCAGAGATCATCTAGGTTCCAACCCCATGCCATGGGCAGGGACACCTCTCACTAGACCAGGTTGCCCAGAACCCCATCTTGCCTGGCCTTGTACATTTCCAGGGATGGAACATCCACAGCCTCCATGGGCAGCCTGTTCCAGTGCCTCAGCACCCTCATAGGGAGGAATTTCTTCCCAAGATGTAATCTAAATCTTCCCTCTTTTAACTTGAAACCATCTGCCTTGTCTTATCACTAAAATCCCATGTAAAAGTAGAGTCCCTCCCATCTCACATCTGTTATCCTCCCCACCTTTGAGCTCCACCTGGTGCTGGTCTATGGAAAAAGGGCAATGTACTTACTCCTATACCTTTCCTTCTCTTGTGGTCTGCTTTTGCTTGTTCACCAGCGTTTGAAGAAGAAGATAGACATCCTACAGGATACTCTGAAGGTCCCAGCTGTAACCAGAGAGACACTCAGCCGACTAGTCTTTGAAAGGTTGGTGAAGTGTATCCTCAATATTACAGGCCAAGGATGGAGATGGCAGGTCCAGAATAGGAGTTAACTACTTAGCTGATGAGGCAGAGACCTGCTAGTCTGGTGGGCATTGTGGCAGCACAGTCAGTTTGCCTCTTTTGCTTTTTGTTCTTGCTGACACAGTGGTGTTGAGTTTACCTGAAAGAAGAGTGTGTTTTGGAAGATCTGTGCCAGGATGCAATAGCAGAACAGGCTAGGTTCTGATAATTATGTCCTGCCAGGGAAATACCTCTAAACTTGCTCTTCTGGTTGCCTCAGAGTTGGCCTTCCAGTGAGCCTGACCTGCCGTGTAGATACTATAGCTCTTAGGCAGAGAAACATAGCCTGGAAAATGATACCTTTCGTGCTTTTATCAAGTCCTTTTGTTTGTTTGTGGTATTGCCTCAGCACAGCAGGTTGGGCTGTGTATGCGGAGCTCTGGCCAGTCAAGGAGGAGCCGCAGTAGTTTAGGACATTTGACTATAAACTCTGGGGTTTGGGTTGTCCTTTCTGTGCCTTGCAAGCAGAATAGGGCTCTGATCCTGATCCCATTGCTATCTTGCAATTCAGTTGTGTGGCTCTTTGTCTTGGGTGGCCTCCTGACAGTGACCCTTTACGTGGTCTTGCAGTCCCACTCCTGTTGAACTGCGGCACCCAAAACTCCACCGCCCAGCCCAGAGTGATGAGATCAACCTAGATGCTACTTTTGATGTGGACACTCCTGAACATCATCAGCCCAGCAGATCCCACTGCAGCCCTGCAAAAAGGCAAAAGCTGGATAAAAAGATGTGAGTATTCCCTCCTCTTTCTGCTTCTACAGTAGATCAAAGACTTGCTGCTTTGGAAGTGGCTGTGTGAGATCAGAGAGCTCTCCAGCTGCCTGATGTTGTGCTTCAAGCTTCAATGTCATTTGCTTGGCCTTGTCTGTCCTTGTCAGCTCCACTCGCATAATAAATCTCCACTGATTTGCTCCTTGGGCTTCTTACAGGCCTCCTGTGGTAAATCTGGCGAAGGAAGTTGTGAGTGAGACCGTGGAGGTAAAAGAACTGCCCTTGGTTTTCTGCATTACCTCTTTGATTCTGCTCTTAATAAGATCTAGGACCCGTTTCCTCTGTGCAGGGCATGCTGTGACCATAGACTGGCCTATCCATAGAACTGCAGAACATGCCTCAAAGTGCCTTGCCTGACAATCTCCTAGAAATGCTGTGTTGCTGCCTCAGACCTCTTGGAACCAGGCAGGAGAGGAAGGGTGGGGAACTTACATACTACTTGCTGGTTATCCTGCCTCAGATGTGCTTTGCAAACTCAGTGTAGGGCTGCCCACAAGGGCTGTAGGGTCAGTTAAGGCAGGGTGGGGGGTGTGTGAAGTGCTGCCTCCAGAGCTCATGTGCCACATGAGCCCTGGTGAAAGGCTCAGAGCTGCTCTTCTGCAGCTGGACATGTAGTACAGCAGTAGCTGTTGTTGAAATTGCTATCTGTGTTGTTAGTGCTCCATGCACATGGACTAAATTCAGCAGATCCCTCTGGTTAAAAGGCTTTGTTTGTTGTTTTGTGGGACAGACCTGCACAGATGATCTGGAGGATGATGTTCTGAAGGGACTCTTGCCAGCATTCATCAGGAACTCGGGGCTCTCCAAGAAGCCATTTTCAGGCAGCTTTCTGCGTCCCCACAAGAACATGGGCACTGTAAGTACAAGTGTGTAGAGGACTGGCACTGCACCCCTCTGTCCCAAAGTGACCCCTTGAAAGGAAGCAAGTGAAGCTCTTACCTTGCTACATACAGGCTGTGGAAAATAAATCTTGGAGCGTGACCTGGCTGCTCCCCAGTTCTGCAGAGCTCCAAGGATGACAGATATTCATTCTCTTGGCAGCAGCCTAAATATCTCTCCTTGTCCTGCTCCTCCACTTTCTTGGACCTTTGAGTATTTTCTTTGTATTCTTCAGTCCCAGTAACAAAATTCTAAGCCTCACTGTTGGTTGGAAGGCTCAAGTGGCATTTCAGAAAGTGCCCAAGATAACAAAGCTTTACTAATACTCTTTGGTCTGCCTTTTTGAAAAAGTGTGGGCTTAGCACTGAAGAGTACTGAGTTTCCAGCTGCTTGTAAGCCCTCTCCAGCTGTGGCCTGCAAGGCACCTGCTTTCCCAAAAACAACAAGAGGAGAGGCAGCCATGGGTCCATGATACTCCAGGCTCATTTATTTCTCTTTTCTAGGTGAGGATGGGATTCGATGGCTTGGGAGGCAGAACAAAGTTCATAGAGCCTGTATCCTTTCAGCAGTTGTGATGCTGTGTGTACCTGATCTCTTCTTTCTCCTCTTTGATGTCAGCCATCCTGAGGAATCTTGTCAACACGAAGCAGGCTGGGATCCCAAAGGAACCATTTGGTTTCTATCTGTCCCTGAACAAGGCAAAGGCATCAAGGAGCTGAACCTGCTAAGAGAATTGGCAGCAGTGGTTCATTCAGAGGAGCCTATTAGCTAGACATCAGTATAGTTTGCAGGGCCTGCCTGTGCCCTTGGGATCTCTGAGCAGCAGTGTAGTGCAGCCTCTTCCTGGCCATGTGCCCACCACCTTGGGCAGATAGAGCCTTTGTTCCTGTGGGACATGGCTGCTCTGCTGTGCCTGTCCCAGTGGGCAGCCCCACAGCAGCTGAGGAGTGGCTGGAAACTGTTGGGCTGCTGTTCCTGTGGCCGTACTGATGCAGTGAAGGTACCTGATGATGAGGAAATGCTTGAGCAGAGCTCTGCAATCAGATGTGTCCATGCTGAAAGGATTATCAGGCATTGGACTGGATTGCTTATGGTAGTAGTAAAGACCTCTCTTCTCCCTGGAGGCATTTAAGAATTGTGTAGGCACAGGACTTAAGAATATGGTTTAGTTGAGGACTTCTCAGTGTTGGGATAATGGTTGCACTTGATGGTCTTGAACATCCTTTCCAGCCTGGGTGATTCTGTGGAGAAGGTGGGAAGCCACTATAATGCTGTCCCTTGTACATGGCTGATGGAGGAGCAGCAGCTCCCTTGAGCCTAAGTGCTAGTTGCTGTAACCCTCCAGACCCACCAACATGGCCTGTACCCACCTCAGTGCTGCAGGCTTACTTTTTACAACCGGTGTCTCCAGTAGGCTGCGAGTTCAGAGGGACTTGCTTCAAGAGTTCTCCCCTTGGGGTGGTTCTGCCTTGGGGCTCTGGCTGTTTCACATTTCCCTGTGCAGTGTCTTGGCTCTGGCACACAGGGACATCTCAAATCTCCATGTGCAAGGCGGAGGCACTTCTTGACTCATGGGACAGGAGCAAAGAGTTTTCCTTTGGGTGCAGACTGGTCGCTTGGTCCCAGGGCTGTGGTTTGGACCAATCTGTAGCAGGTGTTGGATCACCTGTGTCCCCAGGGCCTTGGTCTATACTTTCCTTGACAGTGTTACCTCCAGACAAACCTGGCAGAGATCCGTCCATTAGCAGTAAAGGCCAAGAAGACCGTGTCCAGAATAGCATCTGCAGCTTCCTGTGGGTCCTCCTCGAGCAGGAGCAGCCAAGCCAAACTGGACAATTTCCTGCAGTGAGACCCAGGGAGCAGCTGGGCAGGGCTCAGAGCTCTGCACTTGCTGCCGTTGCGTGTTCTGACTTCAGGTGGGACTGCCTTCTGGGTGTAGCTGCAAAGTGGACCTGGACCAACTCTGTGCCTGGTGTAAACAGCTCCAAGCAAGTTTTCTGGAGGGAGAAGCATGCACAGGGCAGCCCTGGCCTGTGCTGCTGCAGGGTGGCTCTATGTTCATCATCCCTGTCTCAGAACATCATAACGCCGTCTCTCTGCCGCTGGCCTGTGTGGGGTGAGGAGAGCCCCACACATGATATCCTGCCTTGAGTCATGAAGTCCTCTGCATTTTTGCAGACTGCATACTGAAATTGCTGACTTGGGGAGCTTGGAGATGAATCCCATCACTGCTTGGATAGGGGACATCTTGGTACATTGGAGTTGTTTGCGTTTCTGTTTTTAAATGAGACTGTAGGAGGTTTGTTCTTTTCTAAGTGAGCAGCCTGGTGAGTCTGAGGCTTTGGAAGGGCCTTAGTAAGTGCTAGAGAACGCCCCCCTTCAGGGGAGGGGGCCAGTGATAGTCCTAAGCCTGTCTATAGTTCTTCAGCTTGGTGATATTGGACAAGAGATCCCATGTCACTGAGATCACCAGACTTGGTGAGGTGTCTCACTGTAGAACTTTGAGCTGTACAAATTTGTGGTGTTTCCCACTTCCAGGTACTTCAGGCTGGATCATTAACACCTGGGCTGGCTGAAACCACATCTGTAGGGATCAATAAAACTTAGCACTGCGCACACTTGCTCTCACAACCAGCTTTGGGTGGTTTCCCTGCTGCTGCAGCCCAGAGTGGGCTACTGAGCTCAGCTGATGGATGTGCCTGATGCTTCTGAAGCCTCTGGTCTCAGCCCTGGGCTAAGGATTGGGCTTAGTGATGAATCACTGAATCATTAGGGATTGGAAGGGACCCTGAAAGATCATTTAGTCCAATCCCCCTGCCACAGCAGGATCACCTAGACCATGGAGCACTGAGTGAGGCTGGTGCCCGCAGAGCATGAGCTGTGGATTTAATAACAGAGCTGATTCCGGAAAAACCTGGGAGAGGCTGTGCAGGAGTTTTCACTGATCATAGTGCCCTGATGTCTTCAAGGTGGGTACCCTGTGTGGCAAAAAAGTGATGGACTTGCTCTAGATCACTCTGGCCTGAAGTGTTCATGGAGACCATTCTAAGAAGCTGTCGGTGAAAGTCTTGGTTGCGTGCCTGTTGAGAGATGTGGGCTTTCATGCTAGGGTGCTGCAGAGCCAGTGGTGAGCCATAGAGTGCCTATGAAGGTAGAGCTAGTCCCAGCCTGCAGTTGTGGTTTGGAGAAGGGCTTTCAGGGATCTCCTGCTCTAGCCCTTGTTTGGGACTTGGCTTTGTGTCCTGCTCAGCCCATGGCTGTGTGGCCTGGTGTCCCCTGTGGCAGGATCAGTAGAGTCTACATGAGGTGGCACCTTCACTTTCTGCTTCTGCTGGATGTATTGCCCCTACATTACTTTGTTTTCTGTTTGCAAAGAAACTCATCCAGGTGAGACTTCAGCTCAGTCTGCAGTTGACCCTCGTGTCAGTGTCACTTGATGTTGGCTCTGCCCATATCATGCCATGGGGTGGTGGTTTCCTCTGCCTCCCATCATCTGCTGAACAGCTTGCCTGGACTGGGACACCAGGGGTGGGCAGAGCCTGAGCAGGGGCTGCTTGAACCTCTGGTGTGGTTAAGGGTGGATGTTTTAAGTCTGTGTCTGGGAGAAAAAAACCAACAAAAAATCCCCAAAACAATTTTTTCCCCCTCTTCTGGCTATCTTGTCAGTCCCAATCACCTTTCATTTACTTCTGCTGCATCTGGAAGCTGCTTCTGGTGTGTTTTGGTTGTGTATATCCATTCCCTGCCCCAGTTGGAGCCTTTGAGCTGCTTGGTGATGATCCTGCTGTCCATCACACCCTGGCAATAGAAGGACCTGCAGGGCTGGAGCTGAGCCAGCATCTCCCAAGGGCTCGTTGTAGTCTATTTCTATTTCTGTGGAATGGGAGGTGAGACCAAATGCACTTCCACATTTATTTTGGGATTGTGCATGTGGCTGTTGACTCAGAGCCCATAAAAAGCAGCTACTGGTGCTTCACTAGTAGCAGCATCACCTACCCTCGTTGGGATGGAGCTCCTGGGGGAGGCAGCAGGTGGTAACTTATGGCGGGGTTCCTGGTGAGGACAGTGGGCAGATGCTGCAATACCCTGTCCTCCATCCTGTAGTGGTAGTGCCTGGTGGGACCCCCCAAAAGTTCTGATACTCCCTGATGTCATTGGGTAGCCAGTGATCTCATGGAGAGAGGGTACATCCATTGGCTGAGGGTTATGTGACCTCATGGTTGGCCAGAGTTCCCTGTGATCTTAGGGAGAGCCCATTGGTTGGCTCCTGAGACATCATGGCAGTGAATGACCTCCTAAGGTAACAGAGTGCTCATTGGCTGCTTGTATGAGACTTTAGGTCTGTCAGTGACCTTACAGGGGGACAACAATTGGCTAGCAGAGTGTGACATTATAAGGTAGTTAATGACCTCAAAAGGATGTGGGACCTTCATTGGCTGCCAGAATGATGTCTTGGTGCAGCCCATGACCTCATGGTGTAGGAGGTTGCTCATTGGCTGGCAGATGATGACCGCTTGAGGGTGTAGAGAGCCTGTTGGCTGACAGGAGGTGGCATGCTGAGTAGCACATGACTTCATGGGCAAGTGAGTGCTCATTGGCTGTCAGTGTGTGACCTAAGGTGAGGCTGGCTGCTCAGTGGCCTTTGGGGTGTGACCTCACTGCTGCCCAGACTGGCTGCCCATTGGCTGTCAGGCTGAAGAGACAGTTGAGACCGGCTGCTCATTGGCTGTCAGGATGTAACCTCTTAGGGCGCCGCCTGGCGGTGCGCCGGCGCTGCCCAGTGCCAATTGGCAGCGGGGCGNCGCCCGGCCGCCATGGGCAACGAGGCCAGCCTGGAGGGCGGCGGCGAGCAGGGGCACCTCCCGCCCGAAGCTGCCGGGGCTGGGGCGCCGCCGCCGGCAGCAGCCGCCGCAAAGCCGCCTTCAGCACCGGGCGGTGGCGGACAGCTCCCGGGAGGCGCGGGCGGGGCCAGGTCAGAGCGCGGCGCGCCGCGGCGGAAGGGAGGGAGCGGCCGTATGGGGCTGGGCTGGAGGTTGTGGGGGGTCAGACCTGAAGGCCAGCGTTGACGCCGCGGGGGCTAGTGGGTGCTGCCCGCGAGGAGTGTGGGGAGGGGGCTGCAGCCCTGTGCGGGGCGAGTTGGGGCTCAACACAGAGGCACCTATGGCTGGTACTTGCTAGGGGGAAATGTCCTGGGGATTTGTGCCTTGGGCACCCCCCTGGGTGTGTCGAGCACCCCAGAGAAAGTGTCCAAGGAGACACTAGGGAAGTCTAGGGTTTGGTTTGGGATTGGGTGTGCTCTCAGTGAGACCTGTGGGGTTTGAGATCGGGGTCATGAGGAAGGTGGATGCTGCCCAGTTGGCAGAGGCCCTCATTGTAGAGCGGTTCGGGTTAGGAAGAGGGAGAAATGTGGATTGGGGATCCGAGGTTGAAGGGATCTGGTCAGGGTTGGTGACACAGAGCTGAGAGCACCAGGATGTGCGACCACCCTCAGCAGTGACTGCCCCAACCACGACCACCCCTCAATGGTAGGTGACACCAAGTGGGGAAAGGTTGTTATGTAACAGGAGAGACGTGCCGCCCTGCCAGGAGCCATTGGTGCAAAAACCTCACAGGGAACCATGCCGAGATGCACTCCTTCTGCCAGGCAGTACCAGCCATGAGGGAGATACTTTGGAAGGAACCGTAAGGTTTGAGGTGTTCCTTTAAACAACAGAAAAAAAGAGACAACCCTGAAATATTGTCCATTCTGGAAAAACATGGGTGAGAAATTTACACAGAAGACTGTGGGTGACTTAGCAGGTGTTTTGCCTATAATGTCTGGCTGTGGTTGGGGCTTCCTGCCTTGCCTGGGTGGTAGTGAGTTCTGCTAGTGTTGCTGGTCTTGGTACTTTGAGTGGGGAAAACGCAAGTGAGAGCCCAAATGAGAGGTTGGAGGTGCATCTGGCAGTGCTTTCCTCTCATTCCTAATTGCTCCTTGCAGGCTGCACTGTAACATCCAGATGGGATTCAAGGATCCTACAGGGTGTCTGAGCTGCAGGCAGGCTCCTCTTTGTAAAAACGCCATTAGCTTGTATACGAGGACCGTGAACAAATACCAAAGTGAAATCGTGCCTTCTTCCCTGTGCATTTTTTCCAGTTCCCTTTGCTAAAGACCCTTCTGCTTTGGACTCAGCCACTGAGAAGTTGTTGATAGGCTGCTTGTGACAATTTAACATTAAATACCTGCAAGGCAGTTTAGGCCGGCATGGCAAGATCAGCCGAGGGGGCTGTGCAGATCGGCAGGCCCTGTCTGTTCTTGGCACTGCTGTGGGGTTCCTCCATTCCTGCCCAGGCTCTCCATTTGTTGGCGTCCTGGGACTGAGGGTCCTAGGGGCTTTAGGATCCAGGAGCACATGGGGCTGGTGGAATGGAGGAGCCCAGTCCTGCAGCACTGACCATCCTTGCTCCTATCTGGCCGTAAACACTGGCTTGGTTTTGCCAGCCACACTTGAGCCCTCACATACTGGGCTGATGCTTCTGCCCCTCCTGGGGAGCTGCTGCCCTCTCTCACAATTAATTAACTAACACAATTAAAGAGGTGGTTTGTGGGGCTCTGTAGGCTGGTGGCGAAGGCTGCTGTGCAACGGTGGTGGGATGGAAAAGATGCTGCTCTGTGCTAGCATTTAAAACTGAGTGTGGGAGGGGTGTGGAGATCTGAGATAACACAGAGGGATTTTAATTCAAGGTAACAAAGCAGAAATGAAGGAGAAATTTGTCTTGGAGCGGGCACGTAAGACAGAACAGATGCTGTAAAAGGTTTAGTAAAGTGCAGCTCGTGCTGACCTAGCAGTGGGTGTGTGGGGCAAACAGTGCTCATCCAGAAACCCTCAGTGACAAGGAAAAGTGAATTTCTCCCGATAGCTGGGCGATTATTTTTTTACTCTAAATTAAGTAACCTTGAACCACCAGAAACCACAGTACCTTTACTTTCTGTGGTGTTCCTCACAAATTGCTTTGTGTTATGCAGGGCAGTGGTCTGAATCCTTTATACTCAACACCCTGGATTTTGGAGTCTCATGTTTAAATCTCTAACAGTAGTTTTGAAGGAACTGCGTGAACGCTGCAGAGGGACTTCGGAGAGTACAAAACACTTGTAGAAGTGACAACCCCTCACCAGGTTTTAGCATCCACCAGTGTTTCTAATCCTTCATTTTCTAGCTGCATGCTTTGGGTGAGGTGCAGTGGAGCTGCAGGGTGCAGGGTTGGTGGGTGCAGTGTGGGGCTGTGAGACTGTTGGGCTCTGCTGGCATCAAAGAAGGGCAGCATGGATTTCATCAGGCCAAGGCGTTTTCAGTGCAGACAAGCAGGCCTTACTGTTGTACAAGGTACTGCCAGGATCTCGCCCAGATCCAGAGCACAGCTCTGGAACTTAGACAAAGTGGTGCTAAGTGGGAGGAGGGAGGTAAGGGTTGCTGCCAGCCTGCCTGGGCAAACAGAGCCTTTCTTGCCTGAGGGGAAATAAAGAGACAGTGTTATTAACCTGTAAGATCAAAGAAACCTAAATTGGCTGCCAATGCTGTCAGACTGAAAACTTTGCAGCTGCCTGGTGATGGAGTCTTGGTCTGCTCCTCCAAAGGGACCCCAAAGTGGAAGGGGCAAGCTCAATGTACCATGCTGTTGATGAATTGCAGGAAAGGAGTTGGGTATCAGAGTAGAGATGATCCCAAGTGCAGAAACATAGCCTGGGGCACAGCATTTTATGTGGGTGGTTTTCCTGGTGTCCTGAAGAGAGGCTTTGTTGCTGCTTCCGATCACATCTGTCTGTGCCTGATTTATGCCCAGTTCATTCAGGTTTTTAGTCTCTCTGCTACTCAGCCCTGAAGCTTGTAAAAGACTTTTTTTGATGCCTGGATACATAAGCTAAGACTGAAGGACAGGAGAGGAGAAGCGGGTTGGTCTTCTGGGAACCACTGAGTGCTGACCACCAGTACATGGGCTGTGCTTTTATTTCCTCCTGGGCTGGCAGTGCCTGTTGCAAACAGCCAGGCTGGCTGCTGGGCTTTGAGTTCAGGAAGGAGCTTTCTTCTGTGGCAGAGACCACCAGGACCTTTACTTTCTGTGATGAAGAAGCTGCATTACTGAATGCCCCAGAATTTCTCAAGTTTTAAGGTAGTTTAAGGTAGGCTTCCTGTAACTTAAAGCTATTGAAGCAACCAAGAAGGGAAGTTTCCAGTTCTGAGCGGCAGCACCTCTTGCACATGCTGCAGGTGGCTGCACCAAGGTCTTCACGTAGAACAGCAAGTCAAGTGGTGATCTTGGTTACCTTGCTATAGGTTTATCATTGGTCTGCTTGCCAGGTGCTGGAGCTTGAAGTAATAAATCAGGTGATAGGAGAGAGAACAGCAGACATAGGACTGAAAAGAGTGGCCTTTCAAGCTAGAGAAAAGAGCTCAAATTCAGAGAAAATGGTGAGGTCTGTTTTGGTAGCTTCCTTGTATTTACTGGGTATTGGCTTGTTCTCTTGCACAAGTATGTAACAGTAATATGCAATAAGTAAGTACATAAAAGCCATGTAAAACACCAACCCAACAGTTTCCCCATTTCTTTTTAAATGGGCACTTCTCACAAGCTTGCAGAAACAAGCAGTCGATGGCCATTTTCGTATGACTGTGCTAGAAATAAACTGCTTCATGTTTGTTTCCACATGCTGCTGTCCCCAAAGAAACTGAGCCCAGAGCAGGATGGTGGAAAACCTTTCCCTCAAATATTAAAGTAGGCTTTTCTTGGACTTTTCCTGAGCTGTCACTCTGGAAAAGACTATCACAGACCTGTGTTAGCATTAGTTTGGAGGATCAGGAGGGAGCTGAGGCTGGCTTTAATTGAGGAGGGGAAGAACAGATATCACAGAATCATAGAATGGTTTAGGTTGGGAGGGAACTCAGAGATCATCTAGTTCCAACCCCCCTGCCATGGGCAGAGACACACTTCTCACTAGATCAGTGTTTCAAACTCAGACCTTGTGTGAGCAAAATTGAAGGCAAAAGGAGGAGTACAAAATGTCTCACTTGACAGATAAAGTAAAAATATTTGCTCTGTTAAATGTCCTTCTGGGCTTCAGCTCATCTTCCCCTCCTCTGATAGGCAGGTGGTAACAGCTGCATCACCTCTTCCCGATAGCAAGGGGTGTTTGAAATACTTGTGATAGCTCCCACAGCAGCCATTAGGCCACAGATTGCAGATGGCACAATTCTGGGTGCTTAAGTAACTCCCAAACATCTTTGAGTGTGCTCATCAATATTTAGAATGTTTGGCATAAGATATTAATGCCTTTCTTCCAAAACAAATACACAGATTTGCAATCCACTGTGCAGGTTGGGATTTCTCGCTGCTGGAACCTGTCTGACTGTTGAGCTGAGGGCATGTTGCTTTACCCTTCCCTACAACAGCATGAGGGGTGCCTGGATGTACTTATGACATCTGCTTCTGCTCAGAAAGAAAGGGCTGGGACAATGTGGAAGGGCTGATTTCCTCCTCTCTGTTGGCTTGTGCTGGTTGAAAGGTTGGAGAGGTCTTTGGCTTCTTGTAGTTTGCAGTTGGGCTGAAATCCAAAGTGCTGGTGGTCAGCCTCTTGTGCTAATGCTCGGGAGCAGTGCCACAGCCTATATGAACCCATCCACTGTCTCCGTGAGTCCCTTCACACCACAGGTCATTCTGAGCTTCTCCAACAGGCTTGAATAAAACCATTTCTCTGCTATGTGAATTGAGCAGGTATTTGATGCTTCCCATCATGTTCCCAATTCAGCACAAACAGCTATTTAGTGCTGCGGCAAGTTCCTGCAGTTTATCCTAGCTTGGGGAATGCTCGCCGTGCATCTGGACACCTCCTGCCAGAACAACACAGCCAGCCTGCACAAACCCTGTTCCTGTGTAGCTACCCTTGCCAGTTCCCTGGCGAGGGCTGGCACTGGGGCTCACCATTGGCTGTGGGTGGTTTGTCAGTAACCCTGTAGGAACATCAGACTCATCTCGCAGTATGTGAGGTGTACATTTGGAAGGATGTGACCGGCAGTTGGGGTGCAAACAGCATTTCATAAAAGCAGGCAGGGTGAAATGGGCTCCGTGGCAAAGGTGTCACAGCTTTCCACTAGATGTGGAATAAGGTTGTAATGTCTTGGCCGATCACTCTTGGATGCTGCTCAGGTTTTTTTAACTGGTAAGTGACAGTAAGAGCTGGTGGTCATCCTGATGTGGTCCCATACGGTGTAAGATGTTATGGGTGTTGCCAGTTTCTTCTTGGTATTTGTTGCTGTCAAGCCAGCACCATGTTTTCAAATGTCAGTTTGAATGACAGATTTGTTATTTTTGCATCAATCCATGGGCATGATTGTTCTTATCAAGAGAGGTTTTTTTCTCTTCCTGAGTGACCCCTGTGCAGCCTGTCAGTCAGGTCTGGGTGTGCTATACTGCTTTCATGTCACTGATGCCAAGAAATTTTTATATGTGCAGCGACAACACCCAGCATCTCCAACAACCTATTCAGGAGCCTGTAAGAGAGGACTGTATTGTTGCATTCTGATAGCACTGGCCTCTGTTTTACAGTGAGGCTGGAGGACATGTTCCTGAGGGGCTCCTCACTCATATTGAACATCAAGGATGACCTAACTATTCTGGTGAGGGTATCTCGCACACTCTTGGCCTCTTTAGAGCTTACTAGTGTGTTTGATATCAAAGATAGACCCCAGTCCCATCAACAGCATGAGGACAGTGGGTGGATTGGGCAGGAGACAGCAGCTCCAGAAGGCTCAAATGAAAGATTTGGCTCAAAAAATACAGTCTCCGTCAGCCCAAACCTGCAGTTTCTGTGATGTGCAGCAGATTAGCTGCTCATACCTGCTTTATTTACCCCTGAAGATATGATTAAATACTTTGGTGCATTCTCTTTTGTCAAAAATGATTTAGTGGTGTTTCTAGGTCATTGTCTATAGAAGAAAAACGTGTCTGTATTTAATGCGGTTCTGTGTATTAGACATCTTCTGAGAAAAGCTACAACAAAAAAGCTCCTGCCCAGTATGACCCTAGACCTCTCTCCTATCCCTGTGCCTGATGTGTCCTGCAGCAGCAGCAGTTCTTGAAAACCATTGCTCAAAGGTGGCCTCAGTAGCTTGACCTCATCCTCTTTTCCAGGTGCTGGGAAGAGCCTTCACACCTTCATTCATGACAACCAAAATTAACTTCACTCAATTTCCTGAATTCCAGCCGGAATGATTCTATGATACTATGGACGTCTTTGCTCACTCAGAGCCCCGTGATGGGCACAGTAAGCCAAATGACAGTAATGGGATGGATTTAGGTTGGACATGAGAAAAAAAATTACTTCCTGAAAGATTTGTCAAACTCTAGGACAGGCTGCCCAGGGCAGTGGTGGAGTCACTAACCCTGGAGGGATTTAAAACACTGCCAGATGTAGTGTTGAGGTATGTGATTTCGTGGTGACTTGGCAGCTCTGGAGTAATGGTTGCACTGGTTGATCTTAAAGGTCTTTTCCAACCTGAACAAATCTATGATTCTGCCTCCTGCCTGTGACTTGCTGCCTCTCCCGCCTGCAGTCATCTGAGCCTCTGCTTTCTGAGTGTTCTTAGCTGCTCTTCACAAGACCATCTCCTCCCCTTTTTTCAAAAGGCTTTTTTTTTTTTTTTTGACAACCCAGAGCAAGCCACAAGCTGTATGGCTCAAGGGGAAAACCCATCCATGCTGCTTGAGAAATGCTGCTGAATTCCAAGCTTCTTGGAGCACCTATGACTTCCCTTGATTCCAGGACCTGCCAGGGACCGTGGTTTCTCCAATGTGACGAAGCAATTTCCCACGCTGTGAATAACTTTCAGATGAGCATTTGACAGCTCTTCTGATGGCTGCAGAGAAAAAAAATAAATCACCTTGGACCAAAATGTCACCTGGTGCAGAAGTGACAAAATTCAGCGTTTCATGCAGTGTGTCTGAGGTTGGCCTGTTCCTCCTCCAGCCCCAGGTGCTGGAGGTGCACATGTCTACATATGTACTACAGGGTAAGGAGACTTTAAGAGGCTAGGTGTCAGTAAGGGAGAGCAGTCTTTGAACCATTTTTGCTTTTTAATCCTTCTCTGCTGGTAGAACATTGTCTTAGAGCCCCTTTTGAGTCTTGCTTGGCAGTTTGGGCTCCCAGGCTTCTGCAGTTGCCTGGCTCCAGTTGATGCCCCTTTGCAGAACTGCAGCTCTCCTGATGATTGTAACATTGTGAATGTGGGGAGTTGTTTTGGATTTCGACTTCACTTCGGGATTGTGAACTATTTTAGGAGATGATTGGAGAACATGACCTCTCCTTCTCAAGGTGCTCTGTCCTTGGAAGTCAGTGTTCAACAGGTCTTTCTATTAGTAAATGGATTCAGAGTGGTCCTGCCCTTCTCAACCGAGATGGGTCTGCTGTGGGCTCCCCAGTTTGAGAAGGAGCCTGTCTGCGGCTTGTGTACTTCCTTCATCATTCTAGACATGAGGAGCATGAAGAGATTTTGCTGTAGTTTATGTCTACAGAACAGTGAAATTGTGAGTGGGAATTACTTGCAAAGATTGACATGTTGTAGCTGTTCACCACTTTTTAATGTTATTTTTTAAAAAAACAGAAAAAACAGATTGCAGCCTGGGCAAAAAAAACCCCAATGTGTTGGGTTGGTTTTTATTCTTTATTTCATGTGCTATAGGAAACATTTTGGTTACAGACATATGAAGTTACAAGTTATAAAATAGGAACAGTTGAAATTTGGAAATGTGTAGTAAGTTCTTGAGGGACTTGATAATTTGCCTTTCTCCTGTGAAAAGAACCAAATCAGCTGATGGTACAAAGCTTATGAAAGGCTTGAGGAAAACACTGCACTGAAGTGGATCTTTTTCCACGTTGACTGCAAACTGTACTTTTTCCTTTGATGAAACATGAAATTACTTCTAATTTATTTTGTTCCAATCCTAGTTACATAAACTATTATGTGATTGTACAGCTGGACTGGAAAACTCTAGGAGGTCTCACATTTAGGATTTTGCTGCCTCTTTCTCATTAAGCCTACAGACCAATTCCTTTAAATGCACCTATTAATTTTCTTAGGGAGACAAATTGTTGTTTGGTTGGGTGTTTTCTTTCTGTCTTTCTCTCTCTCTCTTTTTTTTTCCCATTTAAACACTGAACTCCCAGTTAACTGCCAGAGTAAATGCTGATGGTTTGAAGCCCTTCCAGGTATGTCTGTGCTGCAGTTGGGCAATGTGATGGCAGCATGTTGCTTTGGCCAGCCCAGCTTTGATCCAGTTGTCTTCATGCTTGGCAATAACCTCCACGTCTACAGGATGGAGTGATATTGTTTTCAGGCTGCTCAGGACAGTGGTGGAGTCCCCCATTGCTGGAGATATTTAAAATCATGGAGATGCGGTGCTGTAGGACAGGGGTTAGTAGTGGTAGCCGTGGCAGTGCCGGGGTAACAGTTGGACTCAATCATCTTGGAGATCTTTTCCAATGTAAGTGAATCTATGATTCTGTGGCTTTGCAACGCAGCTTTTCAGTACCTTGTCTGCAGCTACAGTAACTTCTCTTGTGTTACTGACTCCAAGTTTGGCTGCTTATGGCGGGACTCCAAGCTTTGAATTGAGTAACACATCCCTTGTAGGACTGGCAACAGAATAGAGTGAAGAGAATGTTATCCTTGAAGTGGGTAGATCTTTCCTACATCTCCTCTGAATTGCATCTTCTGCCCTCTGCTGATGCCCACCATGTTTGGGGTTCCTTTCTGCCTGTTCACAGTGAGATTTCTTGGTGGACTGTGCTGTTGATAGGAAAACTGCACAGTCACTGGCCAAGGAGGGGGCAGGGTTTGGTAGTGATCCTTTGAACTGCTGCCCTTGCACATCTTCTCCATTCTCCTCTCCTCTTCTGCTGGTGACTACTTGTAGAAGGGTAAGGAAACCTCTGTCAGGCTGCTCCCAAAAAAAAAAAATCAATGAGCTGAGTCCACTCCAATATGAACTTGCGAGATGTCTGCAGAAGACAGTGCTGGAGCACACTGTGTCAGTGCCGGGCGGCATCGGTAGCTTTCCATAAATACTTCTGACACCAACGTGTGTGAGGAGGCAGTGCTGAGTTCTGCTTACATCACCATCAGTTGGTCCATATTGCTCAGCATCTGCCCCGACTGTCCCTTTGCAGTTAGAAGAGCATGGAGTGGAAATTTCCAAGCCCTTTGCCTTTCCCCACCCTGTCTGCAAGTTGTTGTGTGTGTTTTGCCTGGAGATTTTGTAGCTGGGGAGCACACAAGGAAAAGAGATTGTTTCCCTCTGTATAGAATGGAGATCTTCCCGTCCACTGGTCCTGCAAGTGCCTCTGCAGCCTGCCTTCCTCCCTCTAAGTCAGATCCTACCACATCAGGCTCAGAATTGCAGTTTGATGGGGGTTGGAAGGGACCTCTGAAGATCTTCTGGTCTAACTCCCCTGCTAGAGCAGGATCCCCTAGAGATGATTGTACAGGAATTGTCCCTCAAACCTTTTTATGGGAAGATTTTCGGAGCAGTTGAAGCCAGTTTAGCACTATTCAATTAGGTTTGACTGGTTACGCTACTATGACAGAATATCAATTCTTGTTGGAGTGAAGATGGTCTATATTGCTGTATTATATCCCACTGATTACCTTACCCTGGCAAAACTAGGGTATCCAAAACTTACCACTCTGGGAGAAAACCCCAAAGAACTATTTCCTTAGGTGTCCCTTTTGTGCATCATGTGACTTTCTCATGTGGAAGTATCTCCTACCTGCACTGGTTAATGCTTTAAGGTGTGATTCCTGATGGCTGTATGACTCTGTTTTGTCCAACCCATGTTGATAGCTACCAACTTAATTGTGATTCATTATTGACTAAAACCACAGTCCTGAACACTCCAAATGCACTGATTATCACGCCTGTCCTTTTCTTTGCAATAGGTAAACAAAATCAGCACCAGGTAGTAAGAAAAGTCCTTCTAAACATATCTAAAACCTGGTTCACTTACCAAGTAAACTCCTCAGCCTCAAATTTTATGTGCTTCTATCTCTGCCAGGTTTAACCTTTCAATAGGGCAATGAGGACCGATACATCAAAGATGCAGCTGCATTGGTCTCTTTGCAGACAATTGTTCTGGTCTGAGATATATGCAGCAGGGAAATGCACATGGGGACAAGGTGCTTCAAAGAATTGCAGATGCTGGAGAAGTGTTTTCCTTTGATCCTATAAAGAAAGTGTCAGGGGAATTTCAGAGTCTCCTATTCAAAAGTACATTTAAACTGAACAGCTTGAAATAGTGCAGTTGCTGGTGTCTGTGACGGTATTGGCAGTGCGTTCGTTACCTTTGGGTTTGATTTATCTCTCTTCCTGTGAACAGCAAGTTTTACCCACCAAAACGTCACTAATTCTGACTTTGATTTGCCAGTTGCATTTGGGCTTCCAGTTCCGGTCTCTGAAAACCTGGAAATGGCAGTCTAAGACACATCAACTACACTGACCCCGTACTGCTGTTGTTCACAGCCCCAGGGTAGTGTCCCCAGCAGCCAAGTGCAGCCACAGTCTTATCTCCAATAACAGACATTGTTGGACCATACGTGCTGGTGTGGAGAAGGTCAGGGATGGAGAATCTTCCACAACCAAGGAGTGTTTCTCACGATCACAACCTGACATGAAGTTCTCATTAAATGATACCAAGCTATGCTGGACATGAAGCTCCTCCTTGGCACCACCAGGGGCTCATCAGTTTTGCCATATACTCCTCTGCATGTGCAGCACTTGGAAGACACAGGTTGGCCCCCATTTCCTTGCCCAAACCATCTTCTCTTGATTATTCTTCCACATCTCAGAGATGGTCAACTCTCTGAGTAACTTGAGGCAACAAAAAGGACTAAAATGGCCTGGGGAGGAGTTGCAGAGACAGCTACATTGTGGCCAGAACTCTGTGACGTGCAAAACCACAGTTGCAGGATGAATAGAAAAGCTCCAGTTCTTCACAGATGCAAAAAAGAAAAATAATTAGGTCTCATGTTTCGTTTGCCCAGGCTCAGACAAATATGAGTGCAAAGTCAGGAGTTTTCTGTTGCCATTTGCTGCAGACTACCAGGAGCAGTTTGTCTCTCTGCAGTACGATAGTCTGATTTCCTGTGCTGGAAATTGCTGTTCTAACTGGGTTTTTCTTCCTTTTTCTAAAAATACACCTCTGTTTCTTTCTGGAATGTCGTTACCACCTCTTTTTTAACTGCACTTCTCTTTCTGGTGGATCTTCCTATTTTTTATGCCAGCAATGAGTGTTGTTCCTCACTCTGGCCTGAGTTGGGTAGACTCAAGCTGTCATGGAGATGGATAATGTTAGATTTTTTTTGGATCAGCTTTTAATTTTGGAGCATGGGTGTAACTCATCCGAAAAAAGAGCCATGCAGCCGTCCCAGCTTCCTAGTGATTGAACAGCAAATTCTTGCTGCTGGAGGTTTCATAGGAGCATGAGGACCCATGGGTTATGGGGACAGGTGTAGGAACATTGTCCTGGGGAATCCAGATCCTTGGGACTGACCCCTTTTTAGCTGCCAGCAGCAACCACTCTCACATCAGAGCACTTGCTCATGGCAGTCAGAAATCCTTCCAGTTCCTGGACTTAACCAAGCCTGAAACCCAGCAGGGAGCCTTGCAAAACCAGACCTTCATCCACTCTCCAGTGGGGAAAAAAGCCAGAAGCAAGTCAAGGAAACAGGCTGCCTCTGCTCTCTGAATTGCTTTCCAGAGTGCATTTTGCCCAAAATAACTTAATTGTCTGTTTTTTTGTAGATCATTCTAAATTTGTTGATGAGCATTACATTGACGTTTTCTGAGTACTGTCCTAAATGTCTTGAAGAACGCTTTGTGGAGCAGCAATACCTCATTTAGAGCCCATCGCTATGCATGGACGTGGTTGTCTTCTGCACATTACTCTGCATTTCTTGACCTTGGATTCCACCTGCCAGGGCATTTGGAGACACCCAGCTCAGGAGAGCCTTCTAAAGCTCTTTGCATCCAGTTTTAGCTTTGAATACTCTGAATAAATTTGTGTGGCTCAGCAAACTTCATTGTTCCCCTTCCCAGGCCATTAATGAATAAATACATCCCATTTATCCCGCTACAGGATCCTGCAATGCTTACTGGTGAAAACTTGACCATCTCCCTCTCTTTTTGGCCTCCTAAATCTAACTAACATACACAAAAGCTTCCCCTTGCTTCACCATCTTTTACTCTTCTTTATCCTTCTTTCTAGATTTTTATTCTGACATTTCTCCTGTTGAGATGATTTTTCAGGCTAATCCTGTGTGTGAAATGTTTGTGGAATAGGAACCTTCATAAATCGCTTCTTAGCAAACAGCATTTATCTTCTCTTTTTCTGCCTTGCATCCCTTAAATATTCCTCATGCGTTTCACTCTCATTTTTCCAGATTCTTTGGCAGATTTCCTATTTCTAAAGGATTTTTTTTGTTGTTGTTCTTCTTTGCCCCAATTTACGAGTTGTTCCTTAAGGGATTTTTTAATGCTTTATTAGGTTTTTAAATTTAATTTGCCAAAATATGGGTTGGGTTTTTTTTTCCTCATCTAGATGCAAGTTCTACTTTTTGGAGCACTTCCTTTGACTCCAGTAGCCTCATTTCTTCTACTCTTTAGTAATCTTGCTTTGCTATGCCCATGTCTTAAACCCTTTTCTGGCAGCCTACGTTTTGCCTGACCATAAAGTGGTCACAGGTGCTGTGGGCACTTCCCTTTCTTACCTTTCCACCTGCTGCATTTACTTTTGGTTTAGCAAGTTTTCTCACTTTTAATTGATTATAAATTTTGAATACTTTGTTAATCATGTGGAGCCTTGTGCTTTTTCTGGTTCCTGCCAATAGATTGAAGCTGTTGGTCACCGTTCCTCAAAGTTTCTCTCCTCAGTTTTGGCATCTCAAAGCAGGTGCCTTGCGTGTCGTGGCACTAAGGTGAGAGCAGGAGGCTTTAAGGAATAGCTAATGACTGAAACAAAAGTTGGAGTTGCTGCCAATTAAAATCAGCGAGGCTCTCTCACTCAGAGGGAGGGATGACTTATAATCATAGATTTACAAGATGAGCTTTCAAGAGCCCTGTGCCATAAAAATTCCTCTGCTTCCTGCCGTGGTTTGTCTTTTGGCTTTGCTAGCACTTAATAAACACAGCACGGTAATTCACGCTGTTAGCTTTGCTGGGACAAGGCTCTCAAGTCAAACGTGACTGTGGCCGTTGGCTGTTTTACTCTTTAATTGCTGGTGCTTAGCTCTAAGGCCTGAGTGGATGGAGGCAGAAGGCAGTGGTTGCTCCTAGGCTGCCTTACTCTTCCCACTTGTCCTTTCTGATGCTTGCAGGATTGTCAGGACCCTTTATACCTTATAGGATATTTAACTGTGTAAATGCCTTGCTCACAGCAAGTGACAGGGGAAGGATACAGAAGCTGCACACTTAGTAACTAGGGTGGAAATCAGAGTGAAGAGATGGCTCCGGCCCACCCCTTACTGAGAATCTGGGGACATTTATCCCGTTTCAGCCACCCTTTCTCTACATGCTTCCCGGTGTTGATCTCAGGGCTGTATCTACGTGGCAGGGTCTTCATCATTTCTTGCAGACATTCCAAGACCTGCAATAGAGTGGAGCTCAGCAGGCAGCAGCCTGTCCAGCCTGCTGCATCCACCAAGCGCGGCCACCTCCCAGCTTACTTGGATTCATGTGGAGTTGGGTGTGCTTGACCAGACTGTGCAGGGGGACTTAATGAGTCCTGCAGTAGGGAAGATGTGCTGAGCATCCTCTCTCAGCAGTATCCCTGAGGCCAGTGGCTGGGGCTATCTGCTGCCTTCTCTCCTTCCAGCAGTCCCTAAAGGCTCCAAGGTTGGTCTTCACCTGCACTGATGATCTAAAGCCAACCTACCGACTGCACCGTTCACTGGAAGAGCTACTGTTTCTCCTTGCTGTCCATCTTCCAGGTACTTTGTAAGTGCCCAGATAGATGCAGATACTGGATCAGAAATCCCATGGACTTTTAATAGCTCCAGATCATGGTTCAGGTTAGAAGGGACCTTGGAGATCATCTAGTTCAAACCCCACCTGCCGTGGCCAGGGATACGTCTCACCAGACCAAGTTGCCCAGCGCCCCATCCAAACTGGCCTTGAACACTTCTGGGGAGGAGGCATCTACCATGTTCACCCCAGGGACAGCATTTCTGGAGGCAGGGTGGAGCCAGACCTCTTGCTTTATATCTGCACCCTCCTGGCTCTCAGCAGCCGGTTGTCCTGCTCCCCTTGAGCTATGCAGCTCATTGCATCACCATCAAGAAGTGACTTCCACTGTTCTTTCTGGAAGATTTACATGTAGTTTTCTGATCTCACAGAGGAAACAGATTATCCCTGGATGGGTATCAGACACACCATTTATCCCTGAGACATTTTAATGCTTTGAAGTTGCAGATCATAAATGTTCCTAGCAACAGTTATAACACTTGAAAAGGAGATTTGTGCAAATCCTTCAACCTCCAGCGTGCCTACTCCCGTAAAGCTATCTCTGGAGGGATCTCTCTGATATATATGGGAGTGAGGTCATTACCTGAGGGCTCTTCTGTCATACTGGTTACCAGTAGGTCTGAGGGGTTTGGCCAAAATCCTGGCATTGGTGTCTGCATGTTTCAGGCATTGGCAGATGAAAGAGCAGCACATGGGTGTCTGCAGGTCACTCAGTGACTTTCTGGTTTGTGAGTGGTTGTGGAAGTTATGCAAAAATCTCTGCAAACTCCAGTTTAGGCCTTGGAGTTCAAAAAGGCTGCTCTGGACTCTCTGGGGATCGGTTACCTTGTGTTCAATTGCAGATTGAACGTCTGTTCATTGAGGTCTACACTGGGTGACTCACAGATGTCAGACCTTGAGATTCTCTGGAGATAAGTTTGGGTTTTATGTTGCAAAGTGCCCTGAGGGAAATTGCTCTTAGCTCAACCAGGGCCAAGATGCAAACAAAGAATTTATTTGCCGTAGAGCAAAATTAGGAGAGGAAAGAACTTGCAACAGTCATCTACTCCAACACTAACTGATACCAATTCACAGATGCTTACAAAAAAGCAGTATGAGGGGATGTAAATAAGCAAGTCAGTGTTTATTTAGAGTTTAAATCCATCATAAACCCCTCTTTTGGTACGTAGGATTCAGCTAATAAGATGGGAGATGCTTCCCAATAGCCATTATTCGTAAGCAGCGTGAGCGACATCACTATATTAGCTTTGTGCTGGTGCTTGATTGAACTGAACTTGACATGAATAAGATGAGGAATCACTGGTTTGTGGTGGATGGAGGCTTTTCCTAAACTTGACTTTGCAGAGGAGTGGCTGAGGTAGCTGGAGCTATTTAGCTTGAAGTAAAGGAGGCTGAGGAGAGACCTTGTTGCTCCTCAGCTACCTGAAAGGAGGTTGTAGACTGGACGGTGTTGGTCTTTTCTCACAATTAATAAGTGATAGGACAAGAGGAAACGGCCTCAAGTTGCAGTAAGGGGAGTTTAGTTTGGACATTAGTAAAAACTTCCTGGAAAGGGTCATCAGGCCTTGGAACAGGCTGCCCAGTGAGGAGGTTGAATCAACATCCTTGTACATGTTTCGACATCATGTAGGTCATAGTTTAATTGTGGGTTGGGAAGTTTGGGTTAATGGTTGGACTTAATTTTTTTAAAGGTCTTTTCCAACCAAAATTACTCTAAGTCACATACCTGTAGTGTGCATGTAAACAGGAACTTCTGGTTGATGTTACCTTTCCATGGATCACATGGACTTTGGCAGTTTAAATGGAAGGAAAAGTAGCACTAAACTGTTCCCTCTTGAAGAGCCAGGGGCTGGAAGAGGAAGGTGCCACACCATGCCTGACAAAAGCTGCCTCTTATTTGCCAGGGATAAAGCAAGCCTGGAGCACAAGGCTGCAGGAGAAGAGGGTTTTTCCACTACCCACGAAAGGAAAACACCAAACACTGCGACCTGTCCTGAACATGTTTGTGTTGCTATCTAATGAAATACTCCCTGACAGTTCCTAGTCACCATTTCATATTGTCTAGGTTTTTTTCAGCTGTGTGGCTTTCACTGCTTTTAAATCACCTCGTTCACACATTTCCAGTGTGAAGTCCTTCCTGTATGGGCATCAAAGTAATTAAGTGGAGGACACTTGGATTTAAGCAGGGGCTGATTTTTAATTCTGTAACTGCTTCTTTATTTTGTCAAAGCAGATTCTGATCCAGGGTTCTCTGTGTTGGATGTAGCACTTCCACAGCTCTGAAGCTGCCACCAATAGAACCCCCAAGCTCAGTGGAGGCTTTGGCATCACTAGTGCAAGATTTTGATAATCTTAAAGGTCTTTTCCAACCTAAGTGGTTCTATGATTTTATGATTTTTCAGAGCACAGAGCTGAAACTGGAGGCCCTCTTTGTCAGGCACTTCTTTTCCAATTTGTTTATTAAAAAGTTGAGTGTCCTATTTTCTAGTCTGACTTGCTGAGATAGGCAGTATCTACCAACTAATATCTGATATTGTCCCACTCAGTTCCTATGCTGACCCATAAGCATGAGATATTAGGTTTTTCTGAGTCAAACCCAATGCCATTTTGACCCGGAGTGCAATTTTGCTTCTGCTTAGCTGCCCCTTTTTTTCCTAAGTAGGTTATATTCAGTGATTCTTAAAATCAGTCATGTGGATGTTCACATCAGGTTTCAGTCAAACCAACTAGGTCAAATCTCTGCTCGTAGCTGAGCAGCTCTAATTCTTGTTCATTATCCCAGCCTCCTTCTTTTGGATGTGAGCATCTACACATCGTCTCTCTTTTCGTGCTTTTTCTTGGGCGGTATGTTCTCATACCTTTGCTGTTACTGCAGGTCACCAGTCCTTTTTTCCCCCCTCTTTTGTACTCGTTGGACAAACTTGCTTGACTCTGTTTTGCTTATTTCTGATATGGACGTGACTCCAGGAGCGCCTTTGGGTGGACCAACCCAGCTTTTCTTTTTGCAAAA
Organism: Rhinopomastus cyanomelas; assembly: GCA_013400115.1. Taxonomy (NCBI): domain Eukaryota; kingdom Metazoa; phylum Chordata; class Aves; order Bucerotiformes; family Rhinopomastidae; genus Rhinopomastus; species Rhinopomastus cyanomelas. The sequence continues at coordinate 489,576 of VXBP01003122.1, forward strand.
TGGTGGCGATGGTGCCCTTTGTTTTCATAGGGTTTTTTTCTATCCTGTAACGCAGTAATGAGATTCATTGCCCAGAGAGCAGGGACTCATTTCAGCTGGCACCCACATTTCCCCATTAAGTAAAAGGGCTGCAGCTCCTGAATGATTTACTTGCAACAAAAGTGCCAAGCTTGTGGAATGTGAGTGTTGACGAGGTTTGGAGGCTGCTGAGCCAGATGGATGTGGCCAGTGTATTGACAGGGGAATATGAAATTGTGAGGAAACCAGTAATTAGGACCTGCTCCCAGGTTAGCATCTCGTGTGAAAAAAGACCTGTTGCCATCTCTCAGGATGCCCACTCCACGCTTGGGTCTTGTCTGTAAAATTTAGTGACACCAGTGAACCTACTTGGGCTGAATTAGAGCGATTTTCCACAGGCCCTGATATTACCTCAGAATTGCCAGAGGAGGCTTTACCGACTTACTGGAGCAGGGTTGTGAACTGGTGCTCCGTCACAGTGGTGCTTTCTTCTTCCATAAAAGCTGTTGACATCTTTTCAGTTGCTCTGCCTCGCTGTCAGAAGTTGGGTTTATGACAAATCAATTTTTTAATGAAATTAAATATTAACCAGCAAACAGTCTAACACTTGTTTTGGTTGTAAATAGGATTTTCTTTTCAAAGCCTTCCCAATTGTTGTTATTTCAATGAAAAGAATAACATTTTTATGGAAAGGAAAAAGAAGTAAATCCAAGATGCCTCTGACATCTTACACCACTGAGTTCAATTTTGTGGAGAATGACTTTGACCCTTGGTTTTCTTTATGCTGTTTCTGTTTCTGATCCTCTCATCAGCTCTTCCCTCCTAGTCCTTGTCCCGTCCCTGAGTGGAACAAGGGAAATTCAGTGCCTTTTTGGTCAGGAGACATGTCTGACAGAGAAGCAGACCTGTGTATGTATTCATCTTTCAAGGTGATTTTTTGCTCTGGGCTACATGGCAAGTGACCTTGCAGCTAAGCTTCCTCTTGCATGGAGCCCAGAGTTGATTTTTTTTGAGTGTGTTGCAAAGCTTCACATCAGGAGACAAGCAGATGCTTCTTTGACTGTGTAGGGAAGGTGAGAGGGGTGGCTGGGATACTTTGCAGAGCTGGGAGCGAAATCCAGTCTCCCGGTGTTGCAGACGGTGTGTCTGGATGGTGCAACGCCCTTTTTCTCTTGCTATGGCTACTTCGATGTCTTAGGGCTTAAGGGGGTTAAAGTTCAGCTCAAACAAGCTCTGAGTAGGTTTGGGCAGAAGGTGGAGGAGCAGAAGGCTCGTAGTGGCTTGGCTCATACTGGCTGGGCTGCAGAAGGGCAGGAGGCTGATCATGGCTTGGTTTGATGCTGTGTTGCTTTATGCTGGAAAGCAGAGGGAGTTTGAGAGAGTGAGAAGAAAACCATCGGTTTTCAATTTGAAAATTAATAACAGGGAAGAATATGGTGTCTTTCTGACTGCCGAACCTGCTGGTGACTGTGGATAGTTAGTAAAGCTGCCTGCTTGACCTTCTTTTCGTAAAGCATTGAAAGACAGAATATAATAAATGGAAGCCTCAATGGTATAATTGTTAATAAGCTTAGTCAAACACACTTCATATTCCTTACTTGATCAAATTGTTACTGTTAGTATCTGTGAGTTTGGACCTCATGGAGCTGTTGGACTGAGCTTCGCCCAATATTTCTAATTCAGCAATTAAGGTGAAGCAAAATCAACACAAATCCTATCAAATGGGTGAAACCCAGCCTTATTGAGACATCTCAGTCTAATTGTTAATGAGCAATATAGTGGCATTGGGGAGAATTCCTATGGAACCTGTTAGCAGCTGGGTGCTAGTTAATATTTTAAGCAGCAATCAAGAGTGCTGCAGTGAAAAAAGGTGATGAGGTGTGGTTTGGTCTTGTGTAGCAACAAGATCCTGGGGAGGAACAACCCCATACTTAAGTATAGGTTACAGGTAGACCTGTTGGAGAGTAGCCTTGAGGAGAAAGATCTTGAAGTACTGGTGAACAATAAACTGGCCATGAGTTGACAGTGTGCCCTTGTTGTGAGAAAACCAACAGGGTGATTAAGAAGAGTGTGATAGTGAGTAGAGATCATCCTTCCCCTCTAGTCTGCCCTGGTGTGGCCACATCTGCAGTCCTGTGTCCAGTTCTGGGCTCCTCAGTTCAAAAGAGATAGGTCACTATTGGAGAGAGTCCAGTGGAGGGCAACAAAGATAATTAGGGGCCTGGAGCATCTCTTCTACAAGGCAAGGTTGAAAGAGCTGGAACTGTTCACCCTGCAGAAGAGAAGACAGAGGAGGCCTGATCCCCACCTATTCATATCTGCAGGGTGGCTGTAGGATGGTGCTAGGTGATTTTTGGTGGTGCCCAGTGACAGGACAAGGAGCACTGAGTAGAAGCTGGAACACAGAAAGTTGCACTTAGAAATAAGGAAAAACTTATTTGCGTTGCAGGCCCCACAGACCTGGCACAGGCTGCTCAGAGAGGCTGTGGAGTCTCCTGCTTTGGAGATACTCAAACCCCTTTGGAATGTTGCACTCTGCTCTGGGCAGCCCTGCTCTGGCAGGGGATTAGACTAGATGATCTCATGAGGTCCCTTCCAGCTCCGACGATTCTCAGATTCTGTATGGGACATGCAAACATTGGAACATCCCAGCAAAAGATGCAGTGAAGGTGGGCCTGTGCCTGATTCCATATGACTCTTCTCATGCTCTTTCCTATGTTTAGTTACTGTGTTTGACACACCAGATGATTTCTTCTAGTCTTCAGATTTCACAGAAACATTCAACTGGTGCAAGTGAGAGACAGCCCAGTCCAGCTCACAGGTCAGCTGAGGCATCTTGGATGGTTATAAAATAAATGCAATGACGGTGTGAGTTCACAAACTGCTGCTGTGAGTGGGATGAAGGTGGCACAGGGCATTTCTTTACGTCCAAAAATGTGAAGGGAGCTGGAAGGCAGCTCTCTTCCAGGTTGTGAAAGCATCTCCAGAGCAGCAAAGCCCCAACTACCCTCCTCCCGCTTCTGCATCAGGATTGGTGCTCAAGGCAAGATAACAGCATCTCATGTAACTTTTTCCTCAGGGGATTTTGCTTTCTCAAGAGAGACATTGACTTTGTTTTTGGTAGGAAACATAGTGAACTCACCTGTGCCTTGGGCGATAGCTCCTTTCCATGGAGTGCAGCTTCAGAGGTCCGGTGCTCTTCACACTGGTTTGCTGTAAAAACAGCACTAAGCAGAAAATATGCTCTTTATTTAAAGGAAGATACTTGAGCCGAGCAAGCCAGACCGCTAGTACTACCAGCACCAGCTGCAAAAATACATGGTAACTACTACAACACTGCTACACCTTGGTAAATAAACTTAGGAATTGTGGAATTGATGATTGGATTGTGAATTGGAGTAAGAGTGGGCTATACAACAGAGCCCAGAGTGTGGTGATTAATGATGCAGAGTCTAACTGGAGACCTCTAACTAGCGGTATCCCCCAGGGATCAGTCCTGGGTCCAGTGCTGTTCAATATTTTCATTGATTATATTGATGATGGAATAAAGTGTCTACTCAGCAAGTTTGCTGGTGGTACCAAACTGAGTGGATTGGCTGATTCATGTAGTGGCTGTTCAACTCTTTGAGAAGATTTGGACAGGCTGGAGAGGTGGGCTGAAAGGAATGTAATGAGTTTTAACAAAAACAAATGTAGAGTCTTTCAGTGGGAAAGGAGTAATGGGAGGCATCAATACGGGTTGGGTAGTGACCAGCTAGAGAGCCCGCCTGAAGAGAGGGATGTTGGAGTTTTTGTAAGCAGCAAATTAAAAATGGATCAGCAATGGGCCCTTGTGGTCAAGCAGGCAAATAGGATGTTGGGATGAATCAAGAGGAGTGACCAAGAGCAGATCAAGGGAAGTTATTCTACCCATTTATTCTGCTTTAGTGAGGCCACACCTGGAATCCTGTGTCCAATTCTGGTCTCCCCAATGCGAGAGAGATAGAGAATTGAGAGGGTTCAATGCTACGGGAAACAACTGCCTTATGAAGAGAGATTGAGCAAACTGGGACTTTTTAGTTTGGACAAAGGAAGGCTTTGAGGGGATTTAATCACTGTCTATAAATCCATGAGGGCTGGGTGCCAAGAAGGAACGAAGACTCTCTTTTCAGTGGTGTCAGACAGGACAAGGGGTCATGGATGCAGGCTTGAACACAGAAAGTTTCACCTCAGTATTAGGAAAAAACTTCTTTACAGTCAGGATTATTAACTATTGGAATAGGTTGCCCAGGGAGGTTGTGGAGTCCCCTTCTCTGGAGATGTTTCACACCTGGCTGGATGCGGTTTTGTGTAGTTGATTTGGGCTTTTTAGGTGGTTATGGTTTTGAGTCGTTTATATTCTGCTTGAGCAGGATGGTTGGACCCGATGGCCTTTGAAGGTCCTTTCCAACCCTAATAAACTGTGCAAACTGTGTAAATGCTTCTGCTGTGGGAAGCTGCTGTCAGGATTTTCCATTTCTTGCTGAGCTGGGAAGGGAAGCTGTGGCCGAGTTGTACTTCTGTGGTCAGAGCTGGTTTGGAGTGAGGATTCCCTCTTGGGGGCAAATATTTTTTTCAAATCAAACGGGAGAAAAACCACCTTAAACATTGCCTTGGAATTACCATATTTTCTTGTTCTGATCAACAGAGTTTTGCTCGTATACATGATAATTGTTCCAAATACTGCCATGTCAGTGCTGGGCAGAACACCGTTAGGGCACTGTGGACAAATACATAAATGCTGTATGCACCTGAAGTAAATTTATGGAGAGAAAATGCATTTTGCTTTCTGACAGTGCCTTCTGCTGCTGTCTGAGACTGGGCTCTCCCATCTCCATCAGCCGCACAAGCTATGTGTTTCATGGAGCAGTAGCTTGTATCCCTCAGCATCAAGAGGCAAATCCCAGTTCAGAACTCTTGTCCCATTAATGATGGAGGAGCAGTGGCTGCAAATCCCACTCAGGACATGTGTCTTGCAAGTGGTTTGCTCTTTAGTCTGGAGCAGATCAGTAACCCCTTATTGCTTTGCTTTATTTTCCTCCCTCAGAGAAGCAGGTTTCAACCTGCAGTCCAAAGTATTCCCAAAGTGCTGTTTTAATATTTATTTTCATTTGACTTTCTGTTACTGTGGCAACATGCACTTTGAATTTCATTAGTTTTGTGCATTGAAGTTCCCTTTTTAAACCTTTATAAGGTCAGGCCCTGCTTCAATAAATCAACAGTTTATTAAATTTGAGAGACAATGTGGTATTTTTCCTTAAACAGCTGTAGGTCACAGTGGGGTGTGATTGTTGCTGGATGGGCACCAGTGGGGCTGTGCTCTAGTCTTGATGAAGACTACGAGGCCTCCCACTATCCTAAGGTGAAATTGGAGTGCTTAGCTCACTCCCTGAAATGCCTGTACACCAATGCACACAGCATGGGAACAAGCAGGGGGAGTTAGAAGTCTGTGTCCAGTCAGGTGATTATGGTCTGGTGGCAATTACAGAGACATGGTGGGACAGCTTACAAGACTGGAACGTAGTCATGGACGGCTGTGTCATTTTCAGGAGGGACAGGTCACAAAGGCGAGGTGGTGGAGTAGCTCTTGATGTGAAAGAGCGACTGGAATGTACAGAGTTCTGACCAGGGGTGGATGAAGAGACGGTTGAGAGTTTGTGGCTGTGGATTAAGGGGCAGGCTGGCATGGGTTACACTGTCGTGGGTGTCTATTACAGACCTCCAGATCAGGATGATGAAGTTGATGAGGTCTTCTACAGGCAGTTGACAGCAGCCTTGCAGCTACAGGACCTGGTTCTCATGGGGGATTTTAACTACCCTGATATTTTCTGGAAGACCTGCTCAGCCAGCCATCCACAGTCCAGGAGGTTCTTCCAGTGCATTGGTGACAACTTCCTCATGCAAATGGTGGAGAAGGCCACTGGAATAGGGGCACTGGTGGATCTTGTGCTCACAAACAAGGCGGGGCACTGATGGATCTTATGCTCACCAACAAGGCAGGTCTGGTTGAAGCAGTTGAAGTTGAGGCCAATGTCAGCTGCAGCAACCACAAGATGGTGGAGTTCAGGATCTCATGTGGCAGGAACAGAATTCCTAGCAGAATCACAACCCTGGACTTCAGGAGGGCCAACTTTGGCCTTTACAAGCAATTGCTAGGGGAAATCCCACGGTACAGGGTACTGGCAGGTAAAGAGGCCCAAGACAGTTGGTTAACATTCAAAGACCACTTATTTGAAGCCCAAGATCAGAGCATTCCAACAGGTAGGAATTCAGGGGTGGGAGCCAGAAGACCTGCTTGATTAAACAGGGAGCTGCTGGGTAAAATCAGAGGAAGAAGAAAGTCTATAGGAGGGAATTTCCACTTGGGATGATTATAAGCTCTAGTCAGAGGATGTAGGGACATAGCTAGGAAAGCCAAGGCCTCCTCCTTAGAATTAAATCTTACAAGAGAGGTCAAGGGCAACAGATAGGACTTCTTCAAATACATTGCAGGTAAAACTAAAACTAGGGGCAACGTAGGCCCCTGCTGAACGAGGTGGGTGGCCTGAAGACAGAGAATACAGAGAAAGCAGAGATACTGAACATTTTCTTTGCCTCTGTCTATGGTTCTGGGGGCTATCTTGATATCAGGCTCCAGACTGCTGAGGCCCCAGAGGAAGTTGGGACAAAAGAGGAGCCTGCCTTGGTTGATGAGGACTGGGTTAGGGATAAGTTGAGCCCTGATGGGATGCATCTGCGTATACTAAGGGAGATGGAGGAAGTCATTGCTAGGCCAGTCTCCATCATCTTTTCTAAGTCATGGGCATCGGGAGAGGTGCCTAGGGACTGGAGGATAGCAAATGTCACCCCAATCTTCAAAAAGGGAAAGAAGGAGGACCCGGGTAACTATAGGCCAGTCAGCCTCACCTCCATCCCAGGAAAGGTGATGGAACAACTTGTCCTTGATGCTGTCTCCAGGCACATCAAGGACAAGAGGGTCATTAGGGACAGTCAGCATGGCTTTACAAAGGGAAAGTCATGCTTGACCAACCTTATAGCCTTTTATGAGGGTGTAACCAGGTGGGTAGATGATGGCAGAGTGGTGGATGTGATCTATCTTGACCAGTAAGGCATGTGACACAGTCTCCCACAGCATCCTTGCAGCCAGACTGAGGCAGTGTGGTCTGGATGATCGGGTAGTGAGGTGGATGGTGAACTGGCTGCAGGATAGAAATCAGAGAGTAGTGGTCAATGGGACAGAGTCTAGTTGGAGGCCTGTACCTAGTGGGGTGCCCCAGGGGTTGGTACTAGGAGCAGACTTATTCAATCTATTCATTAATGACTTGGATGAGGGATTGGTATGCACTGTCAGCAAGTTTGCTGATGGCACAAAGCTGGGAGGTGTTGCTGACACACCAGCAGGCTGTGCTGCCATTCAGCGAGACCTATACAGGCTGGAGAGCTGGGCACGAAGAAATGTAATGAGGGCAAGTGTAGAGTCTTGCATGTGGACAAGAACAGCCCCAGGTACCAGTATAGGCTGGGGACTGACCTGTTGGAGAGCAGTGTACGAGAAAGGCACCTGGGGTTCCTGGTGGACAGCAGGATAACCATGAGCCAGCAATGTGCCCTTGTGGCCAAGAAGGCCAATGGCATCCTGGGGTGGATCAGAAGGGGGGTGGTTAGCAGGTCATGAGAGGTTCTCCTCCTCCTCTACTCTGCACTGGTAAGACTGCATCTGGAATATTGTGTCCAGTTCGGGGCCCCTCACCTTAAGAAGGACACAGAATTGCTCAAGAGTTCAATGCAGGGCCATGAATATGATGGAGGGAGTAGAACACCTTTTGAGGAAAGGCTGAGGGAGCTGGGACTCTTTAGCTTGGAGAAGAGGAGACTGAGATGTGACCTCTTGAATGTTGATAAATATGTGAAGATGGGTGTCTGGAGGATGGAGCCAGGCTCTGTTCAGTGTCATCTAGTGATAGGATGAGGGGCAGTGGGTGTAAGCTGGAACAGAGGAGGTTCCACATCAATATCAGAAGGAACTTCTTGACAGTGAGGGTGACAGAGCACTGGACGGAGCTGCCCAGGGAAGTTGTGGAGTCTCTTTCTCTGGTGACATTTAAAACCTGCCTGGATATGTTCCTGTGCCTCTTGGTCTAGACGATCCTGCTCTGGTAGAGTGGTTGGACTAGATGATCTTTCGAGGTCTCTTCCAGTCCCTAATGTTCTGTGATCAGCAGGTCATTGCAGGGTACCAGCACTGGATAAAATGGGAGGTGTTGTGTGCAGGATCTCATGCTCTGCTCCTCCAACACAGACTCAAAGCTTTTTTAGATGAAGCTGCTTCAGAGCTCCCTAGAGCTGCTGGACTGCCTCCTCAAGCTCTGGGGTGGCATGCTGTGGGTTGCTGAACACCCTGTGCAGGCCATGCCCATAGTGATGCTGATCTCAGGATTGTTCCTTCTGGGTAGCTGGGGGTTGGCAGGGTGGGTCCATAGCCCTGTCCTGGCGACCTGATGCACCCTAGCTGTTTTTCTACCCAGACAAGACTCACATTGACCAGAAGAGGACTCATCTCAGGGGCAGTTAGCCCACGCAAGCTCCTACTCTCTGCGTTCTCCCTTCAGGAACCACTAAAGCAGAACTGATGCCCTCTCCTTTAATTTTCCACTGTTGTGGCCCCTGGGGAACAAGTCTTCAGTTGATTTCACTTGCAAGTATAAGGAGCTCTGCCCGCCTTGAGCTTCTGGAAGGGTTTTCCTTCAGTCAGTAGGACTCTTTGCTGGTGTCATCTTTCACAGTAACCCATGAAAAGCAGGTTATGAAAGGATGGCTAAGTGCATGTTTGCTGTCCCTGCATTAAGGGCCCTGCTCTCTGCAAGTCAGAGCTGCTGCTGCCTCTTCAAACTCTGGTTTGTACCGGAGGTTTGTGCTGGAAGAGTGCTCAGACTCTTGCCCGTGGCTGGCAGGAGGCTGAGCTGCCCCAAACTCCTCATTCACATTTGATGTGCAAATTTTCAACTAAAGTTCAACTGGGAATACACCAAATAATTCAATTACCTCTCTGCTGCTGTGTTATGTAAGAGGAAGAAGCTGAAAGTGCCTTGTTTTGCAAGGTGAAGCATCTCCTTCTGCTCATGTGAGCAATTTCCACTGTGTCTCCTTGGCTGAGCTGGGCCTTTGGGGGCTGGGAGTGTGGTTTTAGCTATGTTGACTGGCATCTTTTGGCTGTACTAAACAAATTCTGTGTATTTTTTACTGGTGTTTCAGCACACAGAGACGACCAGAGCAGCTGGATCAGGCCGCAGGCCAGCGGTCAACATCACCCTCCCTCACACAGACTGCATCCAGCTCCCAGGAGATGAGGGGACGGGGCCAGCCCGGACCAGTGGCGGAGGGACCACGGAAGATGCTGCAGGTGGATGCCAGGAGCCAGGGCTCTGGACGATCTCCTTTGGTGTCGCCAGACCGGGGCAGCACCCCTACCTCCCCCTACTCACTCCCACAGATTGCTCCCCTCCCCAGCAGCACTCTCTGCCCCATNAGGGATTGGTATGCACTGTCAGCAAGTTTGCTGATGGCACAAAGCTGGGAGGTGTTGCTGACACACCAGCAGGCTGTGCTGCCATTCAGCGAGACCTATACAGGCTGGAGAGCTGGGCACGAAGAAATGTAATGAGGGCAAGTGTAGAGTCTTGCATGTGGACAAGAACAGCCCCAGGTACCAGTATAGGCTGGGGACTGACCTGTTGGAGAGCAGTGTACGAGAAAGGCACCTGGGGTTCCTGGTGGACAGCAGGATAACCATGAGCCAGCAATGTGCCCTTGTGGCCAAGAAGGCCAATGGCATCCTGGGGTGGATCAGAAGGGGGGTGGTTAGCAGGTCATGAGAGGTTCTCCTCCTCCTCTACTCTGCACTGGTAAGACTGCATCTGGAATATTGTGTCCAGTTCGGGGCCCCTCACCTTAAGAAGGACACAGAATTGCTCAAGAGTTCAATGCAGGGCCATGAATATGATGGAGGGAGTAGAACACCTTTTGAGGAAAGGCTGAGGGAGCTGGGACTCTTTAGCTTGGAGAAGAGGAGACTGAGATGTGACCTCTTGAATGTTGATAAATATGTGAAGATGGGTGTCTGGAGGATGGAGCCCGGCTCTGTTCAGTGTCATCTAGTGATAGGATGAGGGGCAGTGGGTGTAAGCTGGAACAGAGGAGGTTCCACATCAATATCAGAAGGAACTTCTTGACAGTGAGGGTGACAGAGCACTGGACGGAGCTGCCCAGGGAAGTTGTGGAGTCTCTTTCTCTGGGGACATTTAAAACCTGCCTGGATATGTTCCTGTGCCTCTTGGTCTAGACGATCCTGCTCTGGTAGAGTGGTTGGACTAGATGATCTTTCGAGGTCTCTTCCAGTCCCTAATGTTCTGTGATCAGCAGGTCATTGCAGGGTACCAGCACTGGATAAAATGGGAGGTGTTGTGTGCAGGATCTCATGCTCTGCTCCTCCAACACAGACTCAAAGCTTTTTTAGATGAAGCTGCTTCAGAGCTCCCTAGAGCTGCTGGACTGCCTCCTCAAGCTCTGGGGTGGCATGCTGTGGGTTGCTGAACACCCTGTGCAGGCCATGCCCATAGTGATGCTGATCTCAGGATTGTTCCTTCTGGGTAGCTGGGGGTTGGCAGGGTGGGTCCATAGCCCTGTCCTGGCGACCTGATGCACCCTAGCTGTTTTTCTACCCAGACAAGACTCACATTGACCAGAAGAGGACTCATCTCAGGGGCAGTTAGCCCACGCAAGCTCCTACTCTCTGCGTTCTCCCTTCAGGAACCACTAAAGCAGAACTGATGCCCTCTCCTTTAATTTTCCACTGTTGTGGCCCCTGGGGAACAAGTCTTCAGTTGATTTCACTTGCAAGTATAAGGAGCTCTGCCCGCCTTGAGCTTCTGGAAGGGTTTTCCTTCAGTCAGTAGGACTCTTTGCTGGTGTCATCTTTCACAGTAACCCATGAAAAGCAGGTTATGAAAGGATGGCTAAGTGCATGTTTGCTGTCCCTGCATTAAGGGCCCTGCTCTCTGCAAGTCAGAGCTGCTGCTGCCTCTTCAAACTCTGGTTTGTACCGGAGGTTTGTGCTGGAAGAGTGCTCAGACTCTTGCCCGTGGCTGGCAGGAGGCTGAGCTGCCCCAAACTCCTCATTCACATTTGATGTGCAAATTTTCAACTAAAGTTCAACTGGGAATACACCAAATAATTCAATTACCTCTCTGCTGCTGTGTTATGTAAGAGGAAGAAGCTGAAAGTGCCTTGTTTTGCAAGGTGAAGCATCTCCTTCTGCTCATGTGAGCAATTTCCACTGTGTCTCCTTGGCTGAGCTGGGCCTTTGGGGGCTGGGAGTGTGGTTTTAGCTATGTTGACTGGCATCTTTTGGCTGTACTAAACAAATTCTGTGTATTTTTTACTGGTGTTTCAGCACACAGAGACGACCAGAGCAGCTGGATCAGGCCGCAGGCCAGCGGTCAACATCACCCTCCCTCACACAGACTGCATCCAGCTCCCAGGAGATGAGGGGACGGGGCCAGCCCGGACCAGTGGCGGAGGGACCACGGAAGATGCTGCAGGTGGATGCCAGGAGCCAGGGCTCTGGACGATCTCCTTTGGTGTCGCCAGACCGGGGCAGCACCCCTACCTCCCCCTACTCACTCCCACAGATTGCTCCCCTCCCCAGCAGCACTCTCTGCCCCATCTGCAAGACAACGGAGCTCACCTCCTCACCTGGCCAACCCAACTTCAACACTTGCACCCAGTGTCACAGCAAAGTCTGCAACCAGTGTGGCTTCAACCCCAACCCACATCTCACCCAGGTAACACCTCTTTCTCACTAAGCCTTCCTGTCCATTTTGAGTGGGTGGTGGGACGGCCATCACTGAGGTTTGCAGGAAGACATTCTTGCTTTCTCCAGGAAAACCAAGAAGTTGCATCTTTGCTGTGGGCAGCTGCAAAGTATTGAGTAAGAGTGAAGGCTCTGCTGGCTCATCAGGGGATATTTGCAATAACATGAGCTTTAATGAGATGGGGAAGGTAAACTAGTTGAAGGGGACAGTAGAGAGGTTCAGTCTTGGTGGCTGAGGTTATAGAATGCGTAGCTTGAGGTGAAGTCTGCATAGGCAAAGTTGTCCTTAGGCTGAAGAACTCAACAGTGGGGAGGAGCAGAGGGGCTGCTGAGCATCTTAGACCCTGACTCATCCCAGGTGATGATGTTTTGGTGGCAGATGACAGCGTCATGCTCAGTGACAGAAGTGTGAAGAGTCGTGCGCAGAATGATGCCTGGCAGGGGGAGCGCTGTGTGGGATGTGTGAGATGGATGCGCAGAGCTCCTGGGGGTGGATCTGGCAGCAGCAGCAAGTGTGGGGGTTCTGGGGCTGGCTATGGTGTGGAGCTTCTCATGCCAATCTGTTGGGTCAGAGACTTCCACATAGAGTGGGAAGTGACGTGGATGCTTTTTGCAGTCATAAGAGCTGAACGATGGGGATTCCTACTCTGAGGCTTTGGAAAGCCACTGTGCCTCTCCAGTGTGTGACAAAACAAGGTTTGGACACTGAAGTGTGCACATTTTATTGTCAGTAAGTGTTTCTGGTAAGCACACAGTGCCAGCTCCTGCTACCAGGACCAGGTTTCTGAAGACCATTGTTTGAGAGTCTCCTGCCTTCCATTCCCTTTTCCCAGCAGAAGGAGAGTTGGGGTAGCTGATAGCTCTGGTACATCAGTGCACCCAGAGTTACTGCTCAGCGACTTGAGCTTGTCTTGGCCTCTCCAGATCTCTGTGTCCTATAAAATGCAATCGACTGTGGAGCATTTCTAAGCACAAAATTCAAAAAAATGGACCAAGGATTACAAAAGGTGTGGGTTGTGTTTGTTCTGGTTTTAACAGACCTTTCAAAGCAAACAGCCTTATGACTTGCAAGTAGGTCGTTGAGGAGCAGTCGTCCAAGAGACGTGTTTGCAGCTTCTGTTGGCAGCCCATGTGATGGGCTGGCTGGGGGAGCAGTGGTGGTTGAAGTGTGACTTGTGTTCTTCAGCGTCATCATTTGTGCTGCTATTTCAGAGTCCTGCAGTAAGGATCTGAGACAGTCTGGTTGCATTAGAAAGGGTTAATGGGGTGCAGCTTGGAGGTTGCCTTCTTTCTTGCTGGTAGCAGCTGGGTTGGAAAGGACCTCCAGATTCCACCTGATCCATCCTCTGCCCAAAGCAGAAATCAGGGAGTGAGCTCTGAGTTTTCTCCAGCTAGGTCTCAGAAACTCCAAGAATGGGTGTGCTGGTTTCACCTTCTTCACTGCTTGACCATCCTCACAGGACAGAACATTCATCCAGCTTGATCCCTCAGACCCAGCAGATGCTGCAGGACAGTTGCCCAGTATTTCTAATGAGGTGATTTGGGGAGTGCATGTGTCTGTTTTCCACTTGCATTTCCTTAAGAATGTGTTTTCATGTGAATGGTTGATGCACCTGCTTTGCTCTGCAATAGATAGAGATTTCTGACTTTTCTCTTTCTGCATTCAGGGCTGTCTAGCAGAATTAAATTGTCAAACATCACCTTTTCCGAGAAAGCCAAACCCAAGGAAACTGGAATTGTCTTTCTCTTGGTACATCCTCTCCTGCCCAGTTTGTAGGACTGCCAGAATCAGCTGGTGGTGGGAACGCCAGTGCTTGTCTGGCGCGATGATCTCTGAGTCTGTTTTGAGAGCCTGCTTTGGGGAATAGTGTGTTTAGATAAGCTTAACGTGTCACTTTTATGTATGTGGTATACAAATATAAAATAGCTTTTTTATAAATGTACATAAACCAAGATTTTATATACAAATGAAACAGCAACAAGCTGCAGTGCACTGTGCTCCAACTTGCCACTTATAAATGGCAAGAGCAGAGTTTTCAGGGGAGGGTTAACTGTACCTCCTCACACAGTGCCTTAGCTCACTCATTAGGTGATACCTTCTGCTCAGAAGCACACGTGCTCCTCTGAAATATTGTTTTTTTTCTTTGCCCCTTTTATTTTATTGCTTTTCATATGTCTTGGTGGTCATTTTATCTTAAAGGCAAGTAATGAATTTCCATCCTGACAGAGTGGTTGGCCTCTGGCATCTTGAGTTGATCGCTTGCTGAACCAAAGAAATAAATATCTTTGGGTTTGTGGGTTTTTTTTCAATACACTGTCTTTTTATTCCTTTGAGCACCAGCTCATTCTTGTTTCACAAGACTAGGGCAAACACTAGTTCCTGTCGGCTGTCAGTGCCGCTCAGTGTTTTACATCAGATTCTTCCCTCTGTTCCTCTCCATGGTCCGAATAACTACTGTCATCGCTTTCAATTTGGTCGCGTGCTGGTGTGTCGCTTCGCTCCTTCATTCACTTTCTGCTGAAGGTCAGTGCTCTTATCATCAACAGTTATTTTAAGTCAAGGGAAATGTGAAGCAGGGAGCTGTGATGGCACCATTAAAGACACGAAGTTCTGAAATAGCGTGATCAGATGTCGCCGTATGCTTGCGCTCCTGAGTAGGAAATAGGGTTTTGAGTGGAGATGTGGTATTTGAAATGCAGTTTTGCAACCCTAACATTCTAGGAGGGCTAATTCTAATTTCTCGTTAAAATGACTTCTAGTTTTCCTCTGTGTTGTCTTTTAGGGCTTTTTTTGGATAGCTTGTTCCACAGGACCGTACAGTCAGCACTGTCATCTTCTCCGGGGGAAACAGCTCTATTTCAAGCCAGTACAATAGGTTTATCAAATCCTCTTTTGATACGTCTTTCACTTTGTAATGCCCCTCCTGTGGCTCTCGCCTGACTGATCCTGCTGCATGTTCATCTGATTGGATTTGCTCTGTTTGGTGTCATGAGGAGTAAACCCCAGGCATCCCTTCTGTTTCTCTGGGGTTTTGAAGTGCTGCTGCACATTGCTAATTTCATAAATTAATTTATTCTTTGCTGTTCTCTTAAAATTGGTTGAGCTTCTTTTAATTCCTTTCCTCCCTGTCCTAAGTGCTGAACCAAAAAAAAATCCCGTGGAGCCTGGGATTGGTTTCAGTTGAGAGCGGTGGCACAGCATTAAAATATGTGTGTGTGGCAGGTAGTACTGGAATGAAACTCCCGTGCCTGGCTGCCTGATGGCACTGGAACCTTTGGGGATTACAGAGCATCTTTGTGGCCTTCCTTATACAGCTTTTTAAATTTGAAACTATGTTCCTCAGCTGCAGATCCAGAAGTATTTAGATGGATGCAGTGGATTCTATCCCCCCTGCCACCAAATAAAAGGAGCATAGTTCTACCTGTATGCTCTTCTGCAAATGACTTTCAAGTCCCTGCACACGTCCCAGAGCCACTGTGAATGTGTTTGCTGTAGTTGTGACTGCGCAAAGGGGTGATACTTGCTCTCCTTCAATTCTGAACTGTGGTTTCAGCTCTGCTTAGAGGGATTGAAGAGATTCTTTGTGCTTTTTACTTTATGAACATAAGAGAATATGAAAATATGAAATATTTAAAATATTTGGGAAGAAATCTCTTCCTTATATGCCCTGTGCCACGTGAGATCTTCACCAACCTTTGATCACAGAGCAAATTAAACTTAAAACGTCTCAGGGAGGATTAAGAACTTTCTGGTTGGTGTCCCACCAGTGGTCAGGGTTGTTTGTCCAAAGAAGAGGAAAAACCTCTCAGCCAGCTCTCGATCCACGGAAATAATTTGATGTTTTTAGTTAAATGTTTAAATGATATCAAGGGAAAACAGACCATCAGCTGAGAAGAGCAAAATAATATAAATAGGGATGTGCAATGTGGAGCTGTAGTTCCCTCATCATAATGGAACACTAGATGGGTTTCTGCTCAATATTGTGAAAGAATTTGGGTGAAATGGAGCAAAGGAGGGTAAGAAGAAGCAGAGGGGTGACAAAAGGGCTCAGCAGAGCATCCCTGGCAGTAGGATCAGGGCTCAGCAGTGCTGCAGAGATGGCCTGGGGTGGTCTAAAGCCTTCTCCAGCCGAGCTCCACCAGAAGGAGCAGTGCCTGCCCGCAGCATCATCTCATTCCTTTAGCAAATTACTTTAGAAAAATACAAAGCCCAAATGGCACAGGGATTGTGGTGTTGCTCCTAGACTGCTTCTCCTAAAAGCCCATTTCTTGTTTGGGTTATTTTATACTTTGCAGCATGTTAGCTTCATATTTTCAGTAAAACCTGATTCTTTTGTGAATTAAGGACCCCTTCTGAGGTATTTACACTCCAGGAGGCTTTGGCTTGTCTAGTGACCACTGGTTCCATGGCCCTGCAAACAAGGGCTGTGCTTAGGGGTGCCAGTGGGTTTATTAGTACTACATTAACAGTAAAGTCATAGTTAGTAGCCTTAAATCCCTAATCTCTTTCTGTCATCCGCCTCGTCTCCTGCCTGTCATTTGCTGAACATCCCCAGACTTACATGTCCCTGATACCCACTGTGGAAGCGTGGGCAGAGTCCCTGCTGGCATCACTGCTTGTACCCCGGGGTTTTGTAGATGCTGAAACAATTTGGTGAGGAGTATCTGGTTGAAGTTTCCCCATGGTCTGGGAAGCCCTGAAGTCCTTGGGGCATGATTGTGATTTACGTTCTGGTAATTTTTGTGGCTTGAAACCTTGTTTTACAAAGAGTTGTGCTGTGACATGTTGTCCTGTCATTCCTGGGTGTTAATGTGGCGGTTTCTCTGTGCAGTGAGCTTGGGGAGGGAGCTCTGTGGGGTGAAGGCTGGAGAGTTGGATTAAAAAGGGTATCTACTTGCCCACATAATTAAACATAATTTTAATGAGCTATTTAGTCTTTCCTGTCTCTCTGCCTTTTGGAACCACCAACATGATACTTCTGCCTACTTGGCTGTTCTTTGGGGATCCGCGGGGCGATGCCTGTGTGGCATCAACTAGATTTCCACATTTTCTCTGGGCGCATCAGCTCCTTGTTTGATTTAGCCCCTTGCGATGGGAGTGATGGCAGAGGAGGAGCTAGGAGATTACTCTTTTCCCACGAAACAGCAAAGCCAACAAGGTTTCCTCCTGCCCTTGGGACCTCAGTGGCTATTAATTTTCCCAGCCGTGGAGCAGCCTCAGCTGCTGGCAGGCATTCAGCACCGCGTCTCTAAGATGTGTTATTACGCTTGTGCGGAACCGCCAGGCTGTACTTAGAGATTAGCAAACTCCCTCCCCTTAAAGAGTGGTTTCTGGGGCTGAAAAATGTTGGATCTCAAAAAGCAGATCCTGTAATGGAATAACATTTAGCAATAAGACATCACACTTGTGCTGGCTCTGGTAGGGGAATGGGTAGCTGGCGACATAAGGATGGAGGGCTGGCTCTGTAAGCACCAGTCCTCCTACTGTGCACCTTGCAGCAAGTTCAGGAGCTTGGATTTTTCTCCTCTGATCAGCTCAAAACTCAGGAAGCCTTTGGGCAGGTGGGATTTTTGTGTTGCTGAGTCTTTGCATCTGTATATGGCAGTGCTGCTCCCTGGATCCATCAGGAGCACTGAGTTACTGAATCAAGTTGCCTCTTTCATGGTGATTTCTTTTTTTGATACTGTCCTTCTTCGTGGTGAGGCTTAAAAACAAATCTGTCGTTAGCTTGTGGATCCAGTTGGAAATTTCCTGTTGTATCAGGCTGTGCAATAAAAGTGAAGTTTGAGTCCAGTTTGCTGTTTTGTTTCAAGCAGAGCTTCAGCCAGCAGCAACCTGTGGGTGCAATGTGTGATACTGTTTGCAGGACGGGTTTTTTGAGGTGAGAAAAGTATTGACAGGAACCTTTAATTTATTGCCCTTAGACTTAACCTGTTGGTCCATCTGTGTATTTCCCACATTGTAGTACTTCCTCGCTATTGCCCTTCACCTCTTAATCCTCTTTATTCCTACACCAGACATTCCAGCCCTCATTCCATCCCATACCTGCTGTGTTGCAGTGAAGGACTCTTCTGCTGTCTCCGAGTTGGACATTATATTGACTTATTGATATTGATTATATTGACTCTATCTTTATTTTAATGAGATTATGAGCACCAAATAAGGCAACAAATGTGAGGTGAAGAGCAGTGTACTTGTAGTTACTGAGGCTTTCTGCATAGAAATTACTCATTTACCTTTTTGCCCCCTCCTGCAGCTCAAGCAGGGACTTCTCCCAGTCATCTGCGGCAGCTTGTTGGGTCAACAGCATCACAATTGAACTTACAGCCAACAGCCAAAAAAAAAAGCCCATGAGTAATTCTGGCTGTTCCTGCCAAAGAGCCACCTTCTGCCGCTGTGCTCAGCGTAGATGATTCAAGTAATGCACAATTCATTCGCAGAACATGTCAAAAAGTATCTTGGCTAAACAGTCCCAGTGACTAACAAGGCTGGTGTTGCTCATGGAGGCTCCGATGAGCCGTTACAGCAGGGACCCAACTGCAGGGATGCAGAAAGGTCCACGCTGATGTGTTAAATTGTTCAGGGCAAAGGGAGGGGAAGGGAGAGCCTGGCTGTCCTTATGATGCTGCACTGGAGAGGGATAATAGGAACAACTGCAAGTAAAGATGAATATTCCTGAGAGATGGAAGTGGCCAGCTTTGTTCTTGGCATCTTCTGCCACTTGACAAATATGAAGCCCAGCAGACCACACGGTCTGAGCTGCCACCACCCTACATAGCCCTTCCCCTGGTACATTCAGTTATGCCAAGCTGTTTGCTTGGACGAGACATGGTTTTCCTCTGGCTTTCAATTCACATATCGCTTCAAAAGTAAAAAGCAAGAGCCGAGCATCAAAAGCAGCTGCCAGGCTCTCCAAAGTGGAGCTGGGTACCAAGTTGGAGGCTCCCCATGTTTTTGAAAGCTTTGCTGTGTCTGCTGCTTGATTGTTAGTTCCCTGCCTGGACATCCCCAGGCAGAGGAATGCAATCATTTACAGCCAGTGGTGGTAGATGGAGCTTCTGTGCTCATGGAGATGCTGCTCAAGGCTTTCCTCTGTATCCCGCACACCACTCGCAGAGTATCCCAGAGAGCAACAATTGCATTGAGCTTTATAGCCCTCGCTTGTACACTCTGGTTTGCAGCGTGTGGAGTGGTGGAATGTTGTACTGCCCTCAGGGAGAGCTCCAGAGGGAACTTCAAGTGCTTTAAGTGCTTCAACAGGGACTGAGTTAATCCCAGCTGAATGAATTCCTATTTGCTGTCTTTCTGCAAGCAGCAGGGTGGTTATAACAGGGTGTCAGATGCTCCCTGCTAGCACCCACACTACACCCTTTATAGGGCCATGTCTCTGGGACAGCAGAGTGGTGCTTAGTGGGAGAGCCTGAGTGCAGAAGGAAATGCTGAGATGTGTCTCTTCCCACCCTGGCTGGTAACAATGTACAAGGTCTATATGGTCCTTAAAGGTAGCAGAGCTTAGAGGCGGCGATGTCTTGACAGCATCTTTTGACCTGAAGTTTAGCTGATCGCCACTATTTATAGAGCTGTCTAGGCTTCCGTCACCAGAAACCCACTTGCTTCTTCCTAGCTCTGTCTCTTGGCCATGGTCACATTTAGATGTTAGAAAGGGATTTAGCTAGTGTGGTGAAAACTGAGAAGTAGTGAAGATTTCTGGAAACAGCAGTAAGGTGTTCATGGAACAGCAGTTTGTGTCTGCAGACATGTTTCTCATGACCTTAATTCAGCCTCATACAGCCTTGCTCCTGGACCTCCCCCTCTCAACAGTGTGAGGTGCAGCCGTGGTCCTGGGCAACCCATGTCAGAGAGGCATCCTGCTAACTGTACTATGAAAACTAGGTGTTTGAACTGATTGAAATGCCCTTTTTTGTGGGCTGTAAACCTTTCGATCAAGGACAGTTGAAGGGAGGGAAGTTGCCATTCTGGGTGCTGTTCCTATTGTAAATAGGCTGTGCCGTTGGCTTGGCTTTCTGCGCTGGGTGGAATCAAAGCCAGGCTGTTGGAATGGCTCAAGAGGGAAATAGGGGGCATGAGACTGTGGGATTAATGGGATGGGAACAGACAATGCAGAAGGTCTGTGAGATTAGATGTTTGTCCAGACAACTGGGGAGGAAGCTGTATTATGATTCCATATCCTGAGGGGAATGAAGAAAGACCTTAAGGCATTAGGACGCTTGGTGAAAGACTCTGGGGCACAAATTGTATTCTGTTCTTTATTTCCTTTTTGGGGTGAGGACATGGGCCAGAATAGAAGGACTAAGTCCATCAATGCCTGGCTGCAAGACTGGTGTTATGGGCAGGGCTTTGGGTTCTTTC